>CM055315.2:5000-382500 GCA_029255685.2 Silene conica
TAATTATAAACGAAAAAACTGTTGTAAATGGGGTACGACATTTAAATGTACGTGATTTATGTCTTTCGAAAGTCGGCATTTAAATTTAAGGTCTCAATTTTAAAAAAATATTCAAATGTCTAATTTTGCAGATTCTGTTGTATAAATGTATGATAAATAAAAATATATCCGTCTTAAAATAGACTTATTGACAAGCACAAATTTTGTAAGGAATTATTATTTAATCCGTTATATTAAATATAGTTTAGTTGGTCTAGAAGACTGTCTAACATGACCAGGTAAGTGAGAATTGTTGTTCAAATTAGGATTAGAAGTAGTAGAAGAAGATAAAACAACATTATCATAAACAGTGTTAGCAGGTATAACAGTGTGAGCAGGGTTAACAGGTTGATCAGAAACACAATCTGGCACATCAAGAGGGATGAAAGACTGTGTATTGTCTTTAACATATGGAAAAACATTTTCATGAAAGACAACATCTCTTGAATTAAGAATGGAAAAATTGTTCAAAGACAACAACTTATATGTCTTTTCACCAAAAGGATAACCTAAGAAGACACAAGGAATAGCTCTAGGAGAGAATTTATCTCTACCAGGCTTAGGAGAAGATGCATACACCAAGCAACCAAAAGATCTCATGTGACTAAGATCAGGTTCTTCGCCAAACAAGATTTGATAAGGAGACAAATTATTTAAGATTTTGGTAGGCAACCTATTGATTATGTAAGTAGCAGTTAAAACACATTCTCCCCAATATTTAATAGGTAAATTGGACTGCAAACTCAAAGCTCTAGCAGTTTCTAAAAGATGTTTGTGTTTTCTTTCCACTATACCATTTTGTTGAGGAGTATGAAAGCAGGAGGTTTGATGCATGATTCCATGTTCAGACAGAAACTGAGATGTAATATTACTGGTACCTAATTCCAAGGCATTATCAGATCTTATGACTTTAACTTTCATATCAAACTGAGTATCAACCATATGAACAAAAACCTTGACAAAAACAAATGCATTGCCTTTACAAGATAACAAACGAGTCCATGTACATCTAGTAAAATCATCAACAATAGTTAAGAAATATTTGTAACCAATGTATGTAGACGTATGATAAGGTCCCCAAAGATCAATGTGAATAAGAGCAAAAGGTTCAAGAGAAACAGAAAAAACTAGAAGAGAAAGATAGCTTGTGTTGTCTAGTTTTGGCACAAACAGAACATGAAACTAACTTTTTCTCATTATCTGAAGAAACATTACAGATTTGTTTGAGCTTGTAAATTGGTAAATGTCTTAACCTATGATGCCAAACAATACAATTATTTGAGGAAATAACAGAATTATTAGAGCTACTATTATGCAGAGAAACAACAGGAACTTATTGTTTAGACTGTTTCAGCAGATAAAGATCATTGTGATTCCTACCAAGGACCAAGTGTCTCTTTGAACAATCCTGCATATAACAAAGGGATGGGGTAAAACTAACCGTAGAATTTAGTTTCTTATTTAATTTACTGATAGACAACAAGTTATACTTAAAACAAGGCACATAAAGAACATCACATAAACACATATCAAAAGTAATAGGGACAGAACCAACTGTATCAATAAGAACAACACTACCATTGGGTAAAGAAATAGAGTATGGTTTTGTTAGACTTCTAAAATTAGAGAAAAGAACTTTATTAGAGCATATGTGGTCACTAGCACCTGTATCCAAAATCCAAGAGTTAAAATATGGATTTGATAAAGGTTTGGAAAAATGAGATGAAGATGAACTATTACCTGCAAAATTAGCAAAAGATGCAGACCCTTCATAATCATCAGAAGTATTAAATCCAGCAAAGTTTGCAGTGGAATCAGGTCCATAAGAAAAACCAGTAGAAGAAGAAGGTCCTACTGTTGTTGTTGAATCAGAATTTGTAGAAGAGTTGAAATTGTCTGGAATACTGTCTTGACCATTGAAGACATTTGTTGCAAACCTTCTGTTTCTGTTCTGTAGGTTATGTTCGCATATTTGTCTCAATCTCTTGCCTTTTGATAGGAGGTTCTTCATATTTTAAGTTTTGATCCACATCCTTTATATATATGCTATTGTATGTGATGTACAATCTTGTTATAGAAAATGATACTTCTGGAAATCTATGAACCATGATGTCCTTCTTTGGCAAGGAGTGTATTTGAGTAGATTTTGCATGAAAGGAACTGATGATATATCACGGTATAACTTTTTTGACAGAGAATTACAATTGGAGTGTATTGTTTGAGGAAGCCAGGCAAAGCCGCTTAGAATCACAGCGGTTTTGCATGTTGTTTATAAATGGAAGCAGTCCAATAGTCACTGGAGTGTGTTGCTTTGAGTAAGTGAGACAAAGCCGCCTAGAATCATAACGGCTTTGTATGTTGTTTGTAAATGGAAGTAAGCTACTGGACTAGACTGAGTGACAACTTTGCCTCAACATTCATTGAAGCCGCTATGAACCTTAGCGGCTTTAGTGAAAAAATCCACGTGGACACTAGAACCCAAATAGTTTTGAGTTGAACACCAATTATCAAATTAATTTGATAATTAACACTAATTAACCAAAAAATTCTATTTTTGTATGAACTACTCTTTAATGCCCCATTGATTCGTATACTGCTTGAAGAGGATGAAGTCGGAGAAAACGGCGTGGAAGCAGCTCAACTTGCCTCTTATATAGCCTATAAGTAAGCATAGTCTGGGATCGTTAACAACAGAGCGACAATTTAATTTGACATTGATGGGTGAGGGTGGTTATGAGATCTAGGTAAAAATGAAATGTCGATCCGGGTAAATGATTTACAATTGTTGATGTCGATCTGGGAAAAAAATAGAGATGAATCGGTTTGAGAATTTAGACTGAGTTTATTTGTTCGGCTTCGGGTTTATTTGGGCTGATAGAGTCATTGCTACAGTAAAATATGTCAAAAGGTTCCGCCTATGATGCAAGAAACTTTTCGCTCTATAGGACAATGAGAAGGCATATACTCCCTAATTATGTCTTTTATCCGTGTTTTATAGTATGGTCACATAACTAGTCGGCATCATGGACATTGACTAGTCGTAAAATTAAATAAAAAAGTCAAAAATATTTGGTAAATAATTTGATTTGAAATCCGTCGTATTTTGATAAACAAACTGTGTTTTGAACTATTTAAGCTTGTTTATTGCTTTGGGTTTACAAAGGGCCGTGTAATACACTAATACAGTAATACCCCATAGATAGAACACGTATGTTGTCAATCTTGTCATATATTCCTTAACGACTTAACGTTCTGCTTTTTTTCTTATCCAATTTTATAATTAAGACGAGGTGATCTTAAACAAAAATTTGTGTTTTTATTCTCCCAAATGGCCAAATCCATGGTGAAGGGTGATGCATCAATAACCCGTTTGCGTAAAGAGTAAAGAAAAGTTGCAAAGAGCATGATTCTATCCTTTCATGTGAACAAAGCAAGAACAAATACATGATGTGGAGTTGTGGAGGAGAAGCATCACGGACAAAGATTCTCAGAGTCACTACTCACTAGTCATTATTTTAATTTGGGATTAGTAAAAGGTAGACACCTCAATTATTAGACCTAATAATAATTAGAGAGAAATACGGAGTACAGTAGAGGATTGACAAGAGTAGATTGGATTAGCAAGAACCTTTAATCTTTAACTTTAAGAAAATAAAAAAAAAAAAAGGTGGTTGAATTAGAAACTACAGTAAGAAGTTGTTCACTTAGCACGGTCCTGGATGATATCAAATCCCATTTCACTGGGATCAGTTGCCTGAACTTCATAGTGAATTCCGTCTAATGCCCTCCTTATTCCGTCCTTTGAAGTTGCGTATAACATCTTTGCCCTTATCCTTGATGCTGTCGGTGCCCTATATTTGCATCATCAATCACCTCAATCAATTCTAACATATATACTCTCTATCATTTCGTAAAAGATGAACGAAGAATGACAACTAACACTCGGAGACTAATTAAATAAATAAGTAAATAAACTGGCAGCATAATGATAATCAAAGTGTAGGTGCGTCAATGGTGAATACCAAGCGATGAAAAAGATCTTGCTCTTCCGGCAATTATCATTAGTCACAAAATCGAAATCGAAAACAGCGTAACGACAATCATCGTCCGGCAGAGAGGCCGCCAGATCATCGTAATTCTCGCCGGCGCCGCCCACCTTGTCTACGGCTACTCTCCCTGATTTTTCCTCTATCTTAAATACGATGTACCGGTGTACTTTCTTCCACTTCATCTCCATGAATGAGTTCTTGCACTCCTCTGTCACGCTCATCCCTATCGTCGCCTGTCACATTTTCATTCCCCCTTTTCAATTAAATATCAACTATGATTAAATCAAATCAACGCTACAAATTTTATATCTTACCATCTTCAACGCCATTGACATCGTGTTTTTCCTATAATTTCTTCGATCCACTAATTTGTGACTGAGATGGAGGTTCATGGGGTGTGGCTCTACTGGGGTTTATATAGGACGTCCTCCCTTTATTTCCCATCAAGATTGCCTATATCTACATGTATAACCAATACGTAAGTAATACTCCCTCCGTCCCGATCAATTGTTATTTATTACTTTTGATATAAAGATTAAGAAAAAAAGTATGAATGTATTTGGAGTTTTAGACCACACAAATCGCATGACTCCACATACAATGAAATGGGATCCACAAAAGATTGTCAAAAATGAAAATAGATAACAATTCAATGATACACCCAAAATGGAAATAGATAACTATTGACCGGAGCGAAGGGAGTAAGTACGTATACGTTCACCTTGTACTAATTTTTTGGACCGAATTTTAATGTACGAGCTAAAATGAATTAAACTTATATTAGAGAATAATTACTTATCTTCCTGGTTTTATCGCATTTTTTACCTTCTTTTCTCACAATGATTAAAATAACATAATACTCCGTATAGTACTTCGTACCAGTGAAAAAGGTTAGGGAGAGGGTTAAAAAGAAAAGGTGGATAAATACACTCTAAGGGGGGTTTGGTTGGGTGGATTGGAATGGATTGGAATGGATTCTAGACATGCTAGTGTTTGATTGACGTATCTTGGAATGGAGTTAGAATCCATCCGGATACTCATTCCACCTCAACCCCTGGAATCCCATACCCACCTCCTACCCATGGATTCAAACTCCATTATTTTATGTTTATTTTTCCAATGAACCAAACATGTTTTGAAAGGTATGGAATTACAATCTCATACTACTATAGTTTCTCATTACAATCCATTCCATTCCTAAAGAATGAACCAAACGACCCCTAAATGTTAGTATAAGACCCGAAACTTAAAGGTTAACCTATTAGGCTATTATCATATAAAGTAATACTCAAAATGAAATTATCCCTAATGATTTTAACCTAAATAATATTGGCCTAAGAGGTCTAATCCTCCTAATGGACTATAATTCTACTTATTCTAAAATCTTTACCAAAGAAAAAAAAAGGACAATAAACGTGATTAACAAACAAGAAGCTAGTAATCGTTATTGACTTATTGTTGCTTTATCCCGTATTTTTTTCTTCTAAAATTTTTGTCACAATTAGTATCCATTTTCTAAATGTAGTAAAAATAAGTTGTAAGTTTTCAATATTATTCATAAATAATTTAATTATCACCATTTTCTTCCAAATAGTATTGTATTCATTCTCTTAAATTCAAAGAGTATAATTAAAATTTTATCAGTTTTTTAAAATCATTTCAAAATAATACGGGACAATAAATTTGGAATGTTTAAGAGTGTAAGGCCGTGTTCTTTCTGACTTAATTTCAGCTCCTTTCAATTTTGCTTGGTTGTATTCCACTAAGTTTTATTTATCATCAATCAATTGTGTTCAATTAATCTCTTCACAAACTTAACTTTTAATTCAACTTAATTCACTTCATCTCAGTTCCACTCAATTTAGTTCAATTAAGCTCACCTCCAATTAATTCAATCAGCACGTTTCAGCCGAAAAGAACAGAGCCTAATTAGACGCATTTTTGCCGTTGTGTATAAACTGCGATTTTGATGCAAGGGAGCACACTGCGATTTTGATGCAAGGGAGCACACTGCACATATATATCTTGGATCACACATCAACATTCCTGATGACAATTTCAATCTTTTCAATGCCGTCGTCTTTACGTAAAAGTAAATGAACTTTTGTTACATTGCATTTTACCGTATTTTTTTTACGAGGAGCCGGGTTCATGCATTCCCGCGTCACCGCATGAATTAAGTAAGTCACTCCTTTCGAGGGCCGTAGTGGTCGAGGATAAAACACATGATCTCTTGATAATTGGTAAGATAAAATACCACTAGACTCTTTACCCTATTTTGTATTTTTTTTAACTTCATACGGATCGGAGTAGTTAAAATAGAGGTCGTAATCTGATCAGTCGGGTCAAGTCAGTTATATTAGGTGAGTCATGTCGAGTCAGCTTACCATTTTGGGTTTGGGTCGGTCATTTTGGGTGAAATGGTGTATAGTGCTGGGTTAATTTTGGGTTGACTCATTATTCGGTTCGGCTACTTTATCGGCATTACTTCATTTTTTTACCGTTAAATTTAGTTTTTAATCATTATTTTGTTTAGTTGTTTTGTTATTAAGTCCAAGTCCAACGTATCAATATAAACACGAATATATGTTCACTTTGATCTATATTAAGCTTAATAATTATTGGGCTACTAATTTAATGGAGTCAATATCGGGTCGAGTCAATATCAGATTGGGCTGGTTTAGATTTGGGTCATTGATTATCGTGTCAGTTTACGTGTCGTCATCAAATCAAATCATTTTCGTTTGTAAAATTCTTGAATACTACTCCCTTCATTCCAATGAATTTTATATCTTTGCTTTATTTACGTTTGTCAATACCCGTGTTCTTTTGTTAATACTTTTTACATATCGATAAAAAATATAAAATTTTGATATTCATAATGTACTCGGTAAGACAGTTTAAACAAGATTCACATAACTATCTTTTATGTTATATATTAGAAGTTGCGTTGAAAATTTACTCCACTTATAAATAGTGCCAAAAATTAAAATATATAGAATTGATTGGGATGAACCGATGGAAGAAGTATTAATTGAGCTTTGTGAGTTCATGTCGAGTTATATTTGTCCGCTCTAACTAAAAATAGTCATTAACTTTCCATAGAAGAAGGGTGTAGTAATCCTAGTTAGTGTAAATAGAAGCAGTTGGCTAGAGTAATTAGATGGGATCGGGGAATCGACAGTATAACCAGAAATTTAGCAAAATCACAAGCACTAACTTCTAAATACGTGATAATGGTATAGACTATAGACACTTAACAGTGGACGTGTCTGATGCGACGGGGACAAGCTTGTGCAATATGGATTTTATCAATTAACTCTACATCCCACACTCCCATTTCCCACCTACTCATGGATAAGCTTATTCAAACTTATTTTCAATTATATATTTCTATAATGTAATACTCCGTAGCTAATTTCGCTGACATCGCATTACACATTTTTATTCCAATATGATGTATTATGATCCAGTGCAATTAAACAAAACACGACAAATAATTAAAAAAAAAAAAAATTTTGAAAATTGAATTGAAATATAATATGGATATTTAGCTAGAATATTGCTCTTTTAAATTTGAATTTACTTTAGTTATGTTAATTATGGAGATTTCTTCCAAAATTGTGATACATGCTAAAATCATGGAGATTAAGCTAAAATCACCTATAATAATAAACCAATCTTAAGAATCTATATAAAAGTATGTAAGAAGAACCACTATAGATGAATTGGACACGTGTCACTCTCACATTAAAAAATTTTCTGCCCAAATTTCCAAGATGTGATTAAATTTTTGAAAAAATATTATCACCGTTTAATGTATATAAAATCATGGAAAAAATATTCTCACATCACTGATAGATATACAAAATATTGCAAATTATTTTTTGGATATCCTTTAATAATTAATCCATATAATACACTAAAAAATCGACAACTAATCTAATAAGTTTACTTTTCCTTCCCATCTATATTAACTTTGGAAACGAATATTTAGATAATTATTATTATAAAATACACAGAAAAATACGGCAACTAATCCGGTGAATTTCATTTTTTTCCTTCCAATCTATATTACATACGGAAAAGAATATTTCTATAATTATTAATAAACAATCAAAAAAATACACCTGAAAAAACAACAATTAATATTTAAATAATCAATCAAAAAAATACATCGGAAAAAAGGCAAATAATATTTAAATAACCAATCAATAAAAGATAAGCAATCTTGAGTCAATCGAGTTATTGACGTGGAATATATATTGCGTAAAAAATTGTGTAAATCGCATACATGTACATACCAAAAAACAAAAATAGTAGATTCCTTGAAATTTATATTTGGGTAGAATACATGTCATATACTAGCCTAATGTAAAAAAAAAAATGGAATATATTGTATAATACAGCTATTCTAGATATAGAATGCAATATGATGAAATCCATAAAAAAAATATTGCAGCCGTATAAGATGTAGTATTCTTATCTTATAAAAGATATTGCAGTCATAAAAGATACTAATTTACAATTGTATTCTTATCTTCAATATTGTACGTATGAAATATATTGTACCATACAGTTATTGTATGTATAGAATGCAATATGATCCATATATAACTATAGTAGAGAAATCATTGGACACATGTCAGTCATTGGTTAAATATTTTTTCGTCCATTAGTTATTTCGTTATTTATGGTAAAATTATTACTTAGTTTCAAATTAATATTAATTGTGATTATTATATTATAGTATTATTATATTTTCTCTTTTTATAATTTTAGCTAATCATGTTATCTATATCCATTTATAATTTATTTCTCTTTTATGATTTGATTATGTAAAATTTCTATTTATTTGATTTTACTTGAGTAGTTAAATCTTTATGGAGTATTATCAGTCAATAATCTCTTATTTGTAAAGAAGTACAGAGCATTTGCTAATGTAATTCAATAAAACCAACCTTTTTTCTACTTGCAAAAATTTAGAACTTAGATTTCCTGTTGAAGGTTTATAAATGATTATACTAAGACATTAATTTTGTATGACTTATTTTTCAAGTTTTTTTCCACGATATTTTACAATAGAAAGACTTTGAAAAAGAACGGAAACATATTAAATGTTCCACGACGATATTCCACTGAGATATTAATTTTGTATGACTTATTTTACGGCAAATAAATTGAACATACTACTACGGTATTTCCCCACAAAACACATACTTTCCGTAAATGAAAACCGTACAAATTATGCACAGTCCACCAATACGACAATATCAGTCCAAAACTATGACATGATGTATTTTCTTATTTACACCCTTTTACTTTTGGCCTCATTGTTTTGATATACTTTTTTCATACTATACTTGGTAAATGGGTCGAATCAAGTTCTGTCGGACCAATTTGGGTCGGGTAAGTTTAGTTCATCATTATTTCGGAATAATTCAGGTTGTGTCGGGCATTTTGGGTTTCATATTTATTTTGATGTATTGGTCGGTTTAAGTGGATCGGGTAATTTTCGGGTTAATGATCAAGAGCGAAAATCATAATTTTGGATCTGGGTGGTTTCAGATCGGCCACTTCGGGTTGGATCAGTTATAAATCAAGATAATTTAGGTCATTTTGGGCCGGGTGGATCAATTCGGATTTTGGGTCACATTCGGGTGTTGTAGTTTGAGTCAATGTCGGATCTTAGGTCAACCTATTTTTGAATTTGTAACAACTATTGTTCTCAAATACTTTGAAATATGACAATAATAAAAGGATAAACTATGATAGTCGAGTAAGTGAAAATAGGAGTTTATAAATAACGATAAAAGGCGAGACCAAATATTACTCAAAACCTCATTTTACAAATAACGAATTGTGCCTGACTATTTTAACTTATTGACAACACTATTATTCTGATTTTTTGTACATTTTAAACATTTATCTATATAGAACTACGAACTATTCAACTATGCATTTCCGTGCAATTTGCACGGGTTCTAAGCTAGTACATCCATATATCTTTTCCAAATGCGTATAATGATACACACAAAATATCACGGAAAAGTAGCCCTAAAATAACTCCTTATAAAGTCTAAAAACGCATTACAAATACTAATATTAATTCTGAACACCTATTGTGTGTTCAATTCCTTGTGTCTCTTTCGTTTTTTTATGTTTGCATTCTTTTACTTTACCTTTTTTTTCTTCTATTTTTGTTTTAATTTGTACATATTGGAATAATTATTGCATAATGGATACGGAAAAGTTAAATATACCTCAGTCTAAGAGTTGCAGATATAGTTTGACTCAATTAGAAATCTAACATATTTTTAATGCAAATCATGTTTGGGGTTCCGTGTATTAATTTCAACATAAACAGATTCAAAAACATATTATAAATGACATATTTTATATAAAAAAATTGACCACCATATAATAATTAGCAGAACTAGTTTTAGTGTTTGGTAATTAACAGATTAAGAATAGTGGATTGTTAGTCTTTAATACGCGTGAAATTCACGGGCCTAAAACCCTAATATGCTATCTACCAAACAAAGCCATAAAAAAATATTGGGGACTTTGTATTCATTGCTTAAGTCTGAATTATATGTAATGAAATTTATAAAAGGCGCACAATATATGACGATCTTTATATGTTGGTTGAGTCTGAATTATATGTAATGAAATTCACGCGTAAAATTCACGGGCCTAAAATCCTAATATGTTATCTACCAAACAAAGTCAGAAAAAATAGTGGTGATTTGTATTAATTGCTTGAGTCTGAATGATATATAATGAAATTTATAAAAGGCGCACAATATTATATGATGATCCTTATATGTTGGTTGATAATTGAAAATAAATTAAATCATTATATCACACTTATGATTAACTATAATAATTTAAAAGTTTAAAACCAGTCCCATGAATTTCACGGGTTAAAACCTAGTTATTTATAACTGACCATCCACAACCAAGGTCAATAGGTAGGTCATGACCTTGTTTGATCAACTTAATCAAGGGTTAATGAGAAAATTAATGTGACCTTCTTGTGACATCTTTACACAATAGGTCAATTTGTGACCTTCATTTGATATTTTTAACCTTATTGGTGACCTAGTTAGCGCCACCCTCTTATTGGTTGTTGGACACAAATGAAAGAGAAAAGAAAGACACATTCCTACTTTTGCTCTTTTTTCTTTGCCAAAAAAATAAGTTTAATATGTAACAAAATTAGGATTACACATCATTGCAAGAGGAAAAATAGGAGCACATTTTTTTTATTGAACCACTCTTTTAATTACCTATCAAATAAACTTAATTTTGACAGATTTTGAACTAACTTAATTTTTTAATAAGATTTTTTGGGTAAAAACCTCAAATAAATTAAATTAAAACCTCAATTACGATTTGATGGTGATGCGATGATGATACAACGAGTGCTAGATGATGCGATGATGATAAACAAATGTATAGAATTCAATAGAATGGAGTAAGTAGCAATGTACAAACAGAACCTCATATGTATGTAGTATTTTATAAGGAAAATTTTCTTTAATAACAGACAGTAAAAATAGATTACACTAGTATATATATTAACACTCAGTAGGTATTGTGAGAGACCGTCTCTCACTAATTTAGTGAGAGACATAATATGGAAACAAAAATTTCAGTGAGTCTCTCGCCCCATCACGTGAGAGATGTCTCTCAATAACGCTATTGAGCGAACGTCTTTCAAAAGTTTTTGTGATTAACATTAGTGTAATATTATCCTTAAAACTTTCCAAAGTCTTAATACCGTACCACATCACTTTTATTGATCAAACTCATGTCAGACCCACCTCAAACTTTACTTTTTTACAAAAAGAAATGACAAATGACAACCATTCATTGCCTCATTGAGTCTTGGATTTCTAAGACTCAACTTACTTTATTAAACCTTGATAGATTATTGGTAGTTTAGAGTGAATCTTATATTAAAATTTGCTAAAACTTATCTCAAAATTAGCAATATTCTTACCTTTAATTAAAAGAGAACTTTTTCATCTATTTGAATAAAAACAAATTGAACAGTAATGGGCAGCATGACCAAACCAAACAGGCCCATGGCTATAAGCCCAAGTAAACATGCCACATGCACAACTATAATGCGATTTTCACTCAAGGGTGAAGGGCCCCATTTGATTTTCTTTCTTTCGTGTCGTGACTTGATCGACTTAGTTTACTCAGTTTTGCTCCTTTGGTACCTAAAAATCAAAACGATAAACAGTACTTACATTTCCACAAGTACATCAAGTGTTAATTCCTCCCTTCAAATTCAGCTTACACATATTTCATTTTAATTCCTTCATATTTAAACTATTACTTTTCTAATAAAGCCAAAAAAATTTATTAAGATATTTTTGTAAACATCAATTATTTACACAAAATGTCATTAGATGGCCCACCTTTAATTAACGATCACACATTTAAATTAATAAGAAAACATTTTAGACACTTCCAATCGTATTTTTAATAATTTCTTAACCTCTTAATATTTGTGCAAAAAACATATATACACTTTGGATTTGAACGGAGTAAGTATTTAATAAGAATAAACTAGTTAATATAACAATTAAGTATCGGAATGAGTCCATAATAGTTATTTGGGTTATAAGACTAAATGAGTGATAAAATGCGGGTTATCAGTTAACCCAAATATAATTTCATCCAACCAAAATATTATTATTTCAAAATTAGAAATCTGATAAACAACTAATTGAATTGACGATGAAGTACCACCGCCATCTCCATACGGGTCTCTAGATTGAGAATTGGTGTTGGAGTTGCAGAGTGCGCTTAGTTGTACAATTCTTTCATTAACCTTGCATATGATATCGATTTTCATCTGTGCTTGCATTTGCCTCAACCATTCATCGTTCTCTTAGTTGATTTTTTCCGTCGTCTTTAAAGCTAAGTCTGAAACTGGGTAAATTGTTCGAGTAAGTAGGACTGAACAAAAGACGTAGCAATACAAGCCACTAATACCAAAGCACAACAACAACAACCACCAATGAAAATGTGGCAATGGATCATGTAACTTCTCAGGATGGCATGCAACCTGATCAAAATGGCAATGGGATTTCGTTGAACAATTTGGGTTTGGATGACATGCATGTTGTTCCTAACATGCAAATCAATTCACAGTTAGATAACAACATGCATGTGAGTTTGGCAGAAGATCTAGGAGGTTCAAATGGTTTAAACCCTAATACAACCTTTCAGGAGGATGTTGGGAATATTGGGGCTAACATAGATGAGATGCAAAATGGATCACATGTTTTCATGCAGAATGGCTCTATGGAAGTTGAGAGGAATTCGATCTCCATTAACAACAACAACATGCAGATAGATCAAGATTTTCAGAATCAAGCAACAGATTTTAGTACGGCTGAGGTATTTGAACCTATAGTGGTCCCCTTTCAGAATTCGGAGGATGATCCTATTTTTCAAAATGGGAATGAAGGTACTTTGCCAACACAGATTGCTGTGTCAGTCCAACCACAGGAAATTAATCCAGAAATAGAGGTGGAAACAGTGGTCCCTGTCAATCTGGATAATGTTATTAATAATAGATCTAATGGTATGGGGTCCTCAATCATGCATGCTCAAGGTACGTCTGTTGGATCTTTAGGGTTTCCTCACTCCACAAATGTTTTTAATAATATGAATGGAAATCATGATGCAAGTCTAGACCTCAACTCTGATGGGGCTGGTCAACTACCAAATTTGTATGCAAATTCTCCTATTCAGAACCACCAGGAAGCCCTTAATGCTATTTTTAATTGGGGATTTAGAGATCCTTATGCTCCTAATAGTGGTCATGGGGAAATGGAATACCCTTATGATGTTAATGATTTTATCTTAAGCTCTATTAGATCTCGTGTGCAAGGAAATCCATCACTAGCTCGTAAAGAAGATGATGACAAAGGGTTTGGCCAAGTGATTGAAGCACCTGAAGACATGTTTATGTTTTTCCGAGGTTTGGATATGCAGCAAAATCCTGGTTTGAACGAGTATGGAGAGCTTAATGGGTCGGGTTTCAATGTCAACATCACGGATGATTCATCAGATCAAGTGAACTCTACACCAGATCGAGTGGCCTTTTTACTCGTCTTCTTCACCTTCAACTAGTAATCTTTTTTATTTACTAATGTCTTCATCTGCAGAAACGGACACAAGTTATAAAGATGCATCTGAGAGTTTTCCTGTTACTCATAATGTTAACCCACCTACTGATGTATCGGGACAGAAGGACCAGAATAGGGTGCAGATATGTCCGCCAGTCCATCAACAGAACAATATTGGAGCTGGAAAAGGCAAAGATTTTAATTTGCTAGTTTCTATCCATGAAGGAGATATGGCTGGTCCTTCTAACACTGAAAAGAGGAAATCCTTTTCTGATCCTGGTAGTTCTGTGGGTCCTATTAAGGAAATGTATCATTATGATAGAGATTACCCGTCTCTTACAAGTCTGGCAAAAAAATTGAAATCGTGGGAAGTTCCTGCTACAAAAAGTTCGGTTGACATTGCTTCTCATGGGTTTAAAATGGTACTAGGGTCTGAAGATTTGATTGTTTCCTCTTCGTCTGACTCGGAAAAAGCTGCTGATGGTTCTTTGAATGGTGTTGCGAGGATTGACCAGAAACAATCCTCAAGTGGAAAATGAAGGTTGTGGCATGGAATTGTAGGGGCATATCAGATCCGCTCTCCCCTACAATTAATAAATTAAGAGCGTTAGTATGGCAGTATAGTAGTTGCTTTGATGTACTTTTTCTTTCTGAAACTAAGACTTCTGTCGATGTTGTATCTTCTTATTTTCGGTCGTATGGTTATATTTGCTGCTCAGGTAGTGATGCAGTCGGTAGTAAGGGCGGCCTTTGGGTGGGCTGGAAATCAGGGCTATCTATAACTAGTATGCATCAATGCCCTAATTTTGTTATTTTGGAAGTTAATACAAGCCCTCTTAAGCCGTGGTATCTCTTTTGTGTCTATGGTGCTCCTAAAGTTTCGGAACGACAACAAATATGGGAAAATCTGGACTCGCATTTTATCAACATTGGTGCACCATTTTTGTTACTTGGTGACTTTAATCAAATTGAGACTACGGAAGATAAATTAGGTGGAAGAAAAGATCAACTTCTTGGGGTAAGATGGTTCATTGAATGGAAAGATAAAAACAGTTTGATGGACATCCCATTTAAGGGGCCGAAATATACATGGTGTAACAATCGTCAGGGACATAAACGGATTTACGAAAGACTGGACAAAGGACTTGCATCATCAAACTGGTATGATTTATTTCCATTTTCGGGAATTAGACATCTACCTATACAAGCATCTGACCATGCATCAATTATTTTTGATACTCTCTTCTCCAATAAGAAAACAAGGTCCTTTTTCAAAATGGATGAGTGGGCCTTAAAATCTGATGATTGCAATAGTCTTGTCCTAGCAAACTGGAATTGTCATGCTAGAGGTTCACCTTCCTTTTCCTTGTTTACAAAATTACAAAAAATCAAGACAAGGATTTCTCAATGGACTCTCAACAAGCGAAAGGAATGGGCTTTTAAATGGACAGATTTTGATAATAAGCTTGAGTCGGAACTCATGGAGATAGCTAATGGTAAATCAGAATCGGAGTATGAAAGGATTCATGCTAAATACATAGAATTCAACCAAGCTGCTGGGCTTGATTGGAAGCAAAGAGCAAAAGTACACTGGCTTAAGGAAGGTGATGCCTGTACTAAATTTTTCTTTAATTCAGTTAAAAACAGAAGTGGAAAAAACTTTGTGGAGGTATAAAATGTGAAGATGGCACGTGGGTATACAAAGAAAATGAAATAAGAAGTGAGTTTGAGAATTTTTATAAGAATTTATATGGGAATTCAGTTGCTATGGCTCATTCTCAAGATTGGTCTCAGACATCGGATGAGATGTTTAGTCTTATTGAAAAGAAATGATCTCATGATCAGAAGGATTTTCTATCAAGGCCTTATACTACGAAGGAAGTCCGGAAAGCTGTCTTTCAACTTGCACCTTCTAAATCTCCAGGGCCAGATGGTATTCCTGCTCTCTTTTATCAACATTTTTGGCATCATATTAAAAACGATGTTACAAAGGCCGTGCTTCATATGTTACATACTGGCCAGATTCTATCCAAATTTAACCAAACTTCAATTTGTCTTATCCCAAAAATACAAGGACCAGAAACTGTTCATCAGTATAGACCTATAAGCCTTTGCAATGTCATTCTAAAAATTGTCACTAAATGTGTTACCAACCGTCTTAAAGATGTGATGCTTTTTTTGGTTGGACCGTATCAAAATGGTTTTGTGTCGGGAAGGAATATTTCTGACAATATCTTAATATCCCATGAGCTTTTCACACGTATTTCGAAGAACAACAGAAAAGTTACAGGAGAATTGGCTTTCAAAATTGATATGAGCAAGGCGTATGACCGTCTGAGTTGGAAGTTTCTTAGGAAAACTTTAGAGTGCATGAATTTCCCTGAAAGTATGATTGCTCTTATCATGGCATGTGTTTCTTCAGTTTCTTACAGTATCATCACAAATGGCATTTCGGGTAAATTCTTTTCACCTTCGAATGGAATTCGACAAGGAGATCCGTTATCGCCTTTCCTTTTTGCCTTGTGTACGGAAGTATTCTCAAAATCATTGGTTAAGGCCGAGGCTACTAACGTTTTTAAGGGGATTAAGGTTTCACGTAATGCTCAGTCTATCTCCCACCTTTTCTTTGCCGATGATGCCATCTTCTTCATGCCAGCAAAGCCTAAGTTTTGTCAGGGTCTAATGAATATTGTTGACACTTTTTGCTACATTTCGGGTCAAGTTTTAAATGAGGACAAATCAGCAGTGACCTTTAGTCCTAACTGTACTATGAGGAATGTTCGAAGATGCTTAAGGATCTTAAGAGTAAAGAAGCAAAGAGCTATGGGAAGATATTTAGGATTGCCAACGGATTTTGGAAATTCAAAAAGGATGGTTTTTTCGTCAGTCATCGAGAAGGTTCAGCAAAGGATCTCACACTGGAATAACATTTTGCTTTCCCCAGCGGGTAAATTCATTCTTATAACTTCTGTTCTCTCATCACTATCCCTCTACTCTCTATCGGCATTTAAAATGCCGGTAAGTGTGGTATCACAAATTAATTCGTTGATATCGCAATTCTGGTGGAAAGGGAGCAAGTATGGGAAGGAGTTTGCCTGGTGTAGCAAGATGTTTTTGGGACTCCCTAAGACTCAGGGTGGTCTTGGTATAAGGCATGCGGGATGTCTTAATCAGAGTCTTGTGGTGAAAGTCGGTTGGCGCATTTTAACACAGCCGAATTCTTTGATTGCTAGAACCCTTGGAACTCAGCTAAACATTAACAAAGAATCTGTAATGCAAGACTGTGTCAAAAAATCTGCTGTCTCATGGGGAGGCCGCAGTATCCTTTGGGGATTAACGCTTCTGAAAAGAGGATTAGCTTGGGAAGTGGGGTTTCCATCCTTGCTGAATTTTTGGCATGACAAATGGCTTCTTGGAAAATCCATACTTGATTTTTTACCCTCAGATTTCACTGAGCCATGTAATGCCAATCAAACCTTTGTTTCTCAATTTCAAACAAGTAATGGGCAATGGGACGTTGATTCCCTATCTTCGCTTTGTGGGACGGACATTACTCAACATATTATGGCTGTTACAATCCCAGAAATGGACACTGAGGATATACCTTGTTGGAATTTTGAATCGACAGGAAGGTTTTCAGTTAAAAGCGGTTATAAGCTTGCTTTTCATTTTCTCTGGGATAGGGTGGCATCCATGAAAGATAAATATCGTGCCCTTGCGTCTTCTCATCTGATAAGAAAGCTGAATATCTGGAAATTGTTCATTCATGCCAAATGGAAAATTTTTATGTGGAAAGTCTTCACTAACACTCTGCCCATTGGCCATGAGAGGTCGTGTAGAAATTTGCCTGGAACATACACATGCAGCCTGTGTGAGCAACCTGATTCTTATGAATCCCTTGAGCATTTGTTTAGGGATTGTCCGTTGGCTTCACGTTTGTGGTTTGCCTCTCCTTTAGCCATTAGAACAGGTAACGCAGAGCATACAAGCTTTCAAGACTGGGTTGTAAATTGGTCTGTTATTTGCTACATCTTGACCCTTCGCAACGTTCACTGGCTATTTTCATAGCCACTCTATGGTCTATCTGGACGATTAGAAATGGAAAGATCTTTAAGGACAGCAATAGACCCCTGAAATTTTGGATTGAGCAAATTTCAAATGAAGCTGATCTTCTTTTGCATCACAAACTTGATTTTCGTGACGAATTTTTGGGACGGAATTTTCTGACGGATTATCCGTCAGAAACGCGATTTTCCTGACGGATTTCCTCTTTTCTGACGGATTTTTTCGGTCAGAACACCGCGTTTTTTTTGTAGTATAATAAAGAAGAAGACTCTGAGGATGATTTTAGTTCCATCCTCAATTCTGTTCCCTATGTGATGATTGGCCAGAGGACTTGCACACCTTCCTTTCGGCTTAAGTGTGATGCGGGTTGGCGCAAGAACTTAAGGGCAGCTGCTGGATGGGTGGTGTCAAATCCTTCAGGGCATGTTATTTCGAGCGGTAGCAAAACTTTTTGGGCCAGAAATGCTCTACATGCGGAATCAATATCTTTGCAGGAAGCCCTTTGTTCAATCATTTGCAATGGTATTCAACATGTCGAGATTGCCACAGACTACCTCAATCTAACAATTATGTGGTTTCTCTGAAGTCGACTTTTGTATTAAGCGTGTTATAACTAGTATTTTAAGTCTTTTTAGCTCTTTTCATTGCTTATCAATAAGTTACTGTCCTAGGCGTCTGAATAGATTAGCCCATAACCTAGCTCAGGCAGCTCTGGTTTAGTTTGGCCGATCTATTTTTATATACCTTGTCAAAAAAAAAAAAAAACACTACAACAACAAAAGGCCACAATGAACAACAACACTAACACAAAGATTGTTACCATCAACAGCTATGATAAGAACACCAACAATCAAAGGAAATAAAATAACACCACTCTAAAAAAAACTAACTCAAAGCACTAACACTAACACCAACATCAACACCAACATCAAACAATACCAATACTAACACCACCACCACCACCACCACCACCATCACCAACAATAACACCAACACCAACACCAACCCCACTACCACCAACAACAACAGAACTAACACAACAATAACTATAACAGCAAAACCAACAATCACATCAATATTCAATGCAAAGATAATAATATAGCCGTTAATCTAAAATTTCAGTCTCACACTCCTATCAACTGACTACTATTGGAAATCGAATGTAGCGGTTGGAAAATATTTTCCCGATCACAATCGTGGTAGTATGAAAATGTCTATTGTAAAATAAAGTTGTGTTTTCTAGTAGTAATTATTAGTACATGCATCATATTAAGGTTATGTTTGGATAGGGAGATTTGGAGGAAAAGAGAGGGGAGGGAAAGGGAAGGATGAGTTTTCTCTTATTTGGATACAATATTTAGAGGGAGAGAAATGAGGAGGGAAAGAAATGAGATTTGGAAGGAAAACACAACTTCACCTTCATATTATTGTCATTATTCATCAAATTCCATAACATCCTCCATACAATACATTATGTTCCTCTTTCATCCCCTCTCACTCCCCTCTCAAAATTTTTATTATTCAAACAACCACAATTCCTCTCACCTCACCTCCCTTTCCCTCCCCTCCCTTTCCCTCCTAAAATTGTATCCAAATACACCCTAAGTGGATACCGGGTTTTGGGGTCGGCTCATGTTGAGAACTGGTTAAGACGCATAAGGTTGTTATAAGTGAAGTTTGGATTGATTTTGGTTCAACCAATTTTTCCGTTTTGGCGCAAGTGGGCAATGTGTACAAGTGGTACAACGACTGTACGGGTTGTCTCCGCACCCGAAAATCAAATCAAATTAAATAAAAAAAAGTCATTGATTGAGAGTGGGCCCACTAAAATGTAGGCTTTAAAATAAAGATCTCACAAATTCCACCGCACAAACATATAAACCAACTTTGCTTCTTGCTTGTTGCTGTTGCTCGTTGTTGCTTGAAAGTTGAGGAATTAATAATTGAGTGAAAATGGGAGGAGAAAGCAGCAGCAGCAGCAGCATTAATAATAACAGCAGCTTGAAATGGTTTGGGTTTGTAACGGCGGTGTGGGTACAAGCAATATCAGGAAACAACTACACGTTTTCAAACTACTCGGATGCATTAAAGACATTGATGAATTTGACACAACTTCAGCTAAATAATCTATCAGTTGCTAAAGATGTTGGTAAGGCTTTTGGTATACTTGCTGGACTTGCTTCAGATTCATTCCCAACTTGGTTGCTTCTTCTTATTGGTTCTATTCAAGGTCTTCTTGGTTATGGTGCTCAATGGCTTGTTGTTAGTAAAACCGTCCGCCCTTTCCCTTATTGGCTGGTTAGTTACTTCCTCTTCTTCTTTTTCCTTTTTTTTTCTTCTTCTTCTTTTACTTCTTTTCTTGCACGCAATCCGAATACGCATCGTCTATTATCCAACTCCATCTCGGGTAGGTACGCCGTACGTAGGTTATTGAGTAGGTAGCTAGGTCCGTAGGTAGGTAGGTAGGTTATTTACTAGGTAGTAAGTCTTGCTTGTAACGGGTCATTATTTATGACGGATACTATGTGAGATAAAATGGATAAAAAATGAGTTAGTGGAGAAAGGGTACCACATGGGAGAGAGAAAAAATGAATATTTTGTGAGATAAAATAGTACCCGTCGCAAGTTTGCGCAAATGAGAATTTGTGTTTACTAGGTAGGTCCCGTAGGTCTATTGATTTTCATTTTCAGTATACAATACTAGAGCTGGCAAAAGCTGACCCGACCCGATGAACCCGACCCGACCTGCCCGAAACCCGACTCGATACAACCCGAGAATTGGGCGACCGGAAACCGAACTGACCCAACCCGAACCGACCCGCTAACCGATATCAGCATTATTTTGTCCAATCCGAACTCGACCCGAACCGAACCGACCCGAACCGACCCGAACCGACCCGGCCTATGACCCAATATTTCTCAACCCGATAGATGACGTTATAATGAACTGGCTTAATAATGGTTTAAATGACACCAAATTGATAATTCTTCTTAATTATTTTAACTTAAACTTCAATTAATACATATATCCATTAATTAAACATAAAATTATCATCTAAAACTAAATATATAAGATAAAATATATGTCAATAACCTGACCCGCTAATGACCCAACCCGAATTGTCACCCGTAATGACCCGACCCGTAGATGACCCGACATGAACCGAACCGACCCGAACCGACCCGAACCCGTCCTAACCCGACATGAACCGAACCCGATATGACCCGACCCGTAACCGATCCGAGTGACCCGATTGCCACCTCTATACAATACTACTTGCTTAATGGGTCCAATGCTAATTAATGGATTGCCTCTTCTAATTCTTCACTTATTAACGGAATATGAAAAGAATGTGAATTATTACGACTCTAATTTTAAGGTCTATTATTAACTTCTATTCAGTTTAATTCTATTAGTAGCACTCGTATTATAAAACGTCTTTTTTTGGTACAAACTCGTATTATAAAACATCTTAATCTATGAATTTGACACCTTAATCTCTCTTAATTAGGAAAGGGGTTTGTCTATCATATAAGAAAGTTTCAATTAGGAAAGGGGTACCAACCACGCAGGCACATAGGCCGGTTGGTATCGCAGATTTTTAATTTGGTTTGTCTATCATATAAGAAAGTTTCAATGCTGCAATGATTTTTATATTGATTCATTATTTGGTAATCCCAGAAATTAATAAACCTGAAGTTGGGTCGGACAGGGGTTCGTTTGATTCAGGTTATTAACTGAATTGATGATTTGGTAATCCCAGGAATTAATAAACCTGAAGTTGGGTCGGACAGGGGTTCGGTTGAATCAGGTTATTAACTGAATCGCTTCACATATCGGGTCTACTCGTGACATGATTCAACTAGGTTCATTTGGCTTAGTGTTGTATCGTCTTGGTTCATTTTCGTTAGGGTTGATTTTCTTACTTCGCTAGTCCTATTTAGTAGGTACGCTATTGATTTTCAATTTCAGTAAGGCGTGATTTTGTAGTCTACAATACTTGCTTAATTTACAGAAAGGGAACAATAAAATTAGGTTGGTTTGTGTAACTGATGTTGGTAATTTGACTTCATGTCTACAGATGTGTATATTCATGTGCATGGGAGGGAATAGCACCACATGGATGAACACAGCCATCTTAGTAACATGCATACGAAATTTCAGGAAAAACAGGGGACCTGTTTCTGGGATTCTCAAGGGTTATGTGGGTTTAAGCACTGCTATTTTCACTGATCTCTGCAATGCCCTTTTCTCTAATCGCCCTGCCGAGTTTCTTATGATGCTCTCTCTTATCCCTTTTGCTGTCTGCCTAATCGCCATGCTCTTCCTCCGCGAACTCCCCCCATCCTCCACTCCCTCAGAGATCTCTCAAGAGTCCAAATACTTCAGCTGGTTCAACATTATTGCTGTCGTTGTTGCTATTTATCTCTTAGCCTATGATTTTATTGGCTCAAAAGGACATCTATTTGACATTGCATTTTCAGTCATTCTCTTGGCTTTGTTGGCTACCCCTTTGCTCATACCGGTTTACATCCGCCTAAAATCCTCGCTAGACTCAAAACAAATAGACAGTGTTGAGGATCCAATCATTGAGCCTTTGCTACCTCAACAAGTGGCCGAGGTAGTAGCCGACCATGGTTTAGTGAATGGGGAGCTCAGGAAATCACAGCCTCTTCTTGGAGAAGAACATACTATAGTCGAGGCATTCAAGACACTAGATTTCTGGGTTCTGTTTGTGTCATTTTTGTGTGGTGTTGGGACTGGTTTGACTGTGATGAACAACATGGGACAGATGGGGGCCGCTCTCGGCTATTCAGATGTCTCCATTTTTGTTTCACTTCTCAGCATTATGGGATTTTTTGGCAGAATCATTTCTGGAACGGTTTCGGAGTATTGCATCAAGTAAGTACACTTTTCCACTTATATATTTTTTTGCTTTTCTCTTTTAAGAACTTTATTTATATTTTGTCCAGGGCTTGGCCATACCATGATTTTGATTTTGGTCATGAGAAGTCCTACATGTGGCATTGTGGCTACTGGATAGAGCTCAAAACTCGTCTTGTACAACATGGCCATTGGACTCTTTACAAACAATACTTCTTTTACAAACAATACTTTTTCGTCCCTTACATTGTAAAGATCGAATTTGATATTGATGGTCAAACAGTATCAACTTTGATAGACTCTTTCTCATAGAGTACTAGAATATACCGTTTCCGTCTCACTCATTTGTTTACCTTTTATATTTGTTATGACTTGTGAGGAGTATTTTAATTAAAGGTAAACAAGGACAAAGGGAGTAACTTCTTAACTTTAAGTTCATACTAATTGAGTAAACAACTCAAATATGACAGAATAAATGTGATCGATGGAGGAAATATGATTCCACTCTCGATGCGCATAATAATTAATAAACTACCTTGAAAGAAAATCTTTGCTTAGTACGAGTGTACAATAATTATATGCTTAAAGTATGTCATAGTGGTATCTGTGTGAGTTTGTAACTATTGTAAGATTTGTAGCCAGCAGGCCACTAGCATGCGTGATTTGCAATGGACGTCATAATTCTTTTTTTTTTGACTCCGTAATTAATTAATTAATTAGGCTAAATGCTGATCGCGTTATGGTAATCCTGCATTCCTGCAAGCAACATGCGGTTGTTCTGAAACTTCCTTCTGTGGGCTTGTCAAATTTTTAGTGACCATTCTTTCGTTGCGTTGAATTGCTGGAAAGTCTAAAGGAAAAATATTATATAAGAGAAACGTGAGGGAAACATCCTGGCTGCCTTATCTTATTGTTATTGAGTATTGACGATAAATTCGTAGATTTGGTCTGCACAGAAGACGTGGTTTTAAAATACAACAATTGATAGTCTTTTGATATTGAAAAATGACAGTCATCATTCATGTAATATGCTCAATTTTGAATTTGAATCTTTATAGTTTATAGTTCTTTTCTTTTAAAATATGTACTCCATATTTGAGACCAGTGGTGCAGGGGAGGGCTAGCTAGCAGGGGCTCTCATCCCCGCTCAGAATCATTACTTAAAGTTAGTCTTATGAGCTGTTATTTTCTTCCTTACTGAGTATGTTTTATCTTTACACATTCATGTTCTGTGTTCACTACAGAGTCATTGTGTGACTGTTTATAACTATGCAGGAGCGCTGCTATCCCTAGGCCTTTCTTCAATGCAGCCTCTCAAATCTTGATTGCTATAGGTTACGTCATAATGGCAATGGCAATACCTGGTAGCCTGTATATCGGATCCGTCATAGTTGGCCTATGCTATGGCGTTCGCTTAGCAATCACAGTTCCTACTGCCTCCGAACTATTCGGGCTCAAATATTACGGGCTGATATACAACATTCTCATCCTGAACCTGCCTCTGGGATCGTTCCTTTTCTCGGGCCTTCTTGCTGGCTTGCTATATGATGCACAGGCTACCGTCACCCCCAGTGGTGGTAATGAGTGTTATGGCCCACATTGTTATCGGCTTTGCTTCCTCGTCATGGCCGGTGCTTGTCTTTTCGGGTGTGCCCTTGATATTTTGATGGGTATGAGGACCAGGGACCTTTACAGAAAGATCTCGGCCAGCAAAAGATCAAAATTGGTAGTGAATGGAACTTGATTGTTTCGTGTCATTCGTCTCATTTTTTAAATATAATGCCAATGGAGCTGAGAAAAAATGACACTGTCTGTAGATGCAATTATGTAACTCGTGTTTGTTGTAATCTTGTAAAATTTAATCAATTGATTGTATGTGATGAACGAGGACATATAAGTCTTAAAGGATTACTCGTAACATTATTCCGCTAGTTATTTATACATGCTTCAAATTTTTGATTAGCAAAAGTGACGAACAAGGTCATATAAGTCTTAATGATACTAACTATGAAAATGTATCTTTGATCGTTTTAAACTTGGTTGTTAATCGATAGTATCTACTAATAGAGGAATAGTTAGTTTGACAATCTTGATTAGTGTATTCAATGTTTAAGAACTTAATAAATCACTTTATATACTACATAATACTCCGCGTGCACACGCATATAAGTAACTTGTTTGTGCCATTTCCCCTTTACCAAGTTTTGAGTAGCTTGTTTGTGCCATTGCCCTTTACCAAGTTTCTCAAAAGTGGTCGCCACTTCGTTCTCGCTTTGATAATGTGTTAAAAATCCCGTAAAATTCGCGAGTAATAAAAGTAGTTTATAAGTTAAAAGGTTTAATTGCTGATAATAGCAAACTTGTAAAGGTGATGTGCTATATACTTACTAAATTTACAAATGAGAACAATTTGGGAGAAACCGAGAGAAAACACCACGCAACATGGACTTAAAAATTCAAATCATGTAGGACATCACAAACTCTAGAGCCATTATAAGGAAGGCTAGATTCCTTCTGTGAGGACAAAATAGATTAAAATGAAATCAAATATACTCCTAGAGTCCTAGTACCCTCCTCAAGAAATTCAGCATAAGATCTCTAGTATGCACAAATGGTCCTGAGAATCAAAATTAATCAATTGTTTGACAGTACACACCATCAAGTACATCAGTTCGACATCCAAAAAATAATCACATTCGTGTTAGGATCTGCCTTATTCCTTCCATTCCAAGAAAGAAACAATAAACGCACACAAACTAGGCTTCCTAATGATACATTCAAATGTACAGGAAACAAAATAACGGAGACAGTCTCAAAATTATATGCAAGCATCGAACAGACATTTAGGAAAACAAATAATACTTATGATGCGCAAACATTTAGCTGTTTGTGTCCTGTGAAGGCTTGTCGAAGTTGTTGATAACCATTCCTATAATGCTCAAGAGAGTAACACAACTGTCTGATCGCCTCCCTTTTTCCTTCAGCCGCTTCCATGATCAAATCTTTCTGCCCCTCGACTTCTTCTCTCAGCTCCTCTACCCTCATACTCACCTCTTCTGCTTTTTTTCTGAACACCTCATTTTCAGCAATGCTGTGTTGCATTTGGATAATTTGATCTTCTTTTTCCCTTACTTTGGACTCAACTTCTTCTTTCTCAGTCAGCAAGCTGACATATTTTAGCTTGTATGCATCAAAATCACTTTCCAAACTTTCCAACCTAGCTGTCTTATCAGCAATATCTGCCTTCAGCTGTTCAATTTCATCATTCAACTTTGTTTCCAACATCCCATGCTGAGTTTCCAGAGAACGGCTATGCACCTCCCACTCCCGTAGTCTCTCCTCTAAGCTATTTTTTTCATCAGACAATCTTGAAATTTCAGCATGGAGCTGATACTTGCGGTTGACATCAGATAACTCTTCTTTCAGCTCCCTAACCTCCTTTTCCCGGTCATTGAGACTCGTTTTGTACCTTGCAATCCTTTCTTGCAACTTGGATGCCAGTCGTTTTTCCGTCTCAAGCATCCGTTTCCAAGTGGCAGAATCCTTTTGAGCCATTTTAAGCAAATCCTGCATTTTACGAATACTTTCAGTGGATTCTCCGTTCTCCTTTCTTAACTTCAGCAACTCTTTGTCAACAACTTGGAATCTTCCCCTCGTGTTTCTCAACTCCTTAACTAGTGCCTGAATTTTATCTTCTGGTCCAGAAACATCTAGATCCAATGTATTACTGCTTTCATCAAGTGCATCTTCATTTTCAGCGTCAAGAGAGGAGCTATTTCGCAACACAGGAAACTCAAGGGGGAGATTGCCCATGTGTTCTAACGATTTGCATTTTTGGAGCTCTGTTTTCAGATTAGCGATCTCTTCCTCTAATTCAAAGATTTTTTCCTTTGCCATCTTTAGTTCTTCCTCATAACCAGCAATCCTAGAATGCACATCATCAAAATTCTCACTACTGCTTCTCCTAAAGGACTCAATTTTATTATACTCTTGTCCTTGATTCTGAAACTTTTCCTCCCCACAAGTCTCAGTTTCAGGTTCTGTTAACCTTGTCTGTGTCCCTTCTTCGCCTGCATTTACTGTCATTCCAGGATAGCTGTGTAACGAGGATATATCAGATTCGGTCTCAGAATCTGATATTGAAGATGTTTCATCTCCTCTTGCAGATCGATCTGGTCCACTTCTCCCATAGCCAAGAAAGAAGTCAAAGCCAGCTGCTCGGTGACCAAATCCACGGCGACCTATCTTTGGATCTTGAGAAGTCCACGCAACAGCTGCTGTTTCAGAGCCTAAGTCAAACCCAGAAGAACCCTGAGAATGTAGTTCGGGCAAGAGGTGTTTCCTCATGTCTCCAGTCAAATGCTCATACCGCTCAGCCAATAATTTATATGTCCGATAGAACTCCTCCACATGAGAGAGTAACTCAGGCCGTCTCTGGTAATACATTTCAGCCTTTTTAGCAAAAGAATCCCCATCTCCTTCAATTAACGTTAGCATACGTTTGTAATTTTGATCCATATCTGCAAAAAAAAGGGCGATATGTCATCCTGTAAAGGATTTGTAACCAACATCTACCAAATGCCAACCATTGAAGGGCCAACGCAATGATTCACTTGAAGAGATTAATTGTTTCATCTTTCATCAAATAACTACCAATGTTTTTTAATTGGTGAAGAAATAACTACTGATGTAGACTAGTATAGATATATTTGTATAATTACTATAAATGCTTTGCAATTCATCGCTAATATCTGCAGAAAAGCGATGTATAATTCTTATTCTCCAGAATTTATAGATGTCCAGCTGCTTCAGAGTGCATCATGCACATCATCCGTACAAGTTATAAATTTTGTAGTATTGCTCACCATCTAGATTTTCAGTGAGCCACTTGATATTTCTAGGACCAATATGACTGTCCCACCACCAGGAATTTGATTTCCTGGAGTCCAGTCCTTTGAGGGACTTCTTTGTGTGAACCTACGATTATTAAATAGATCAAGGTCAATGCTTGAGTTGCAAGATACTATTTCACAGGGTAGAGGCAAATAATGAGTAGACAGAAAGAAATGCAAGGCTGACATCAAGTTGAAAAATTGAGATAAACACAGAAGTATATACAGAGCAATATAGTAATCTTCATCAAACCGTCTCATACTAAAATTTGTGTAAATTATACAAGTACACATTTATCTACAGAGGTTTACTAAGTAGGATAGGCGAGCAGAAAAACCTTTGTGGAGCATTGGTTTACCCAAAATATGGACAAGTCTTATGAAATTTTCATGAATGAAAGGAAGAAAGAATTTCCAAAACAACTGTAGGCATCTACAAGAGTTAAACCATGGAAAGTAAGTTATGATCAGAGCTCAGTGCACATGAATTATACCACTTAAATTTACTACTTCCATCCTATTTATATTGCACATAGCCAATTCTAGAGGCTAGTATTAACTTACAAAGATACTCCTCAATTGTTGTCCATTTGTTTTGGCACAAAGTTCAAGGAAAGAGGAGGGGAGCAATTAGTAATGACAAGTGGATCAAATTGAGCGTGAAAGATGAGGGAGTATTACATAACCAATTGTATATAAAAAAAAGGGAGTGATGTTTTGTTACCGTCTTACCGATGAAGAAGCCATAGATTATGACCCAAATGTAAAATGAGTAAGGAGATCCAAATATCAATGGTGGGAAGATTTGGTATTGACCTACAAGATGCGCAAACAACAAATTGAGCAGCATTACAAGTGAAGGTTACAGAAAAGAGAGAAAGATAAGAAAATGAAGGAATTATGAGACAATCATCTGAAGCAGCTTATGAGAAGACCATCCTACCTAATGGCTAATACGAATCATAATTTTTGCACATTAATAGCAATTTAGCATGCCATTTAATTGGTTAACTAAGGAAGCTTTTCCATATAATTGTCTTACAGTAGTACTGTATATAATAGCTGAATGAGTCCCGCAAATTGCGAGGTAAAAGAGAAGAGTCAAGGCTCCCATCCAAATTCCAAAAACAGTACAAGTCTAGAAGCAATGTTGAATGTTGATATAAGAAGACAAGGAATTGAGGAAGCGATTACACAATTTGATGAATATAAATCAAACAAATAGCAAATAGTAGCAGTCTTAGCACGCATAGAATTATATATAGAAACCATAGTAATAGTAACAGTAATGATAATAATTAAGAGAGGTAGAATTGTGTTACCGTGTAAACGTTGACTGAATCCAAATGAAGTTGTTAATTTGATGAAATTGAGAAGATGAAGATGAAGATAGATAAGTAGTACAAGGCACAAAGTCAATTTTGATCAATCAATCAATGCCTTGAACTTGAAGGAAATGTGGAGATGAAAGATAGACACTTGTGTTGTGTTGCCCGACACTTTCCCTCTTTTTTAATCACACAATATTATTGTAGAACACTTCAACTTCCATTATGCATTATATATAATATATTTATTCTTTTATACATTTCACCATTTTAACTCTTTATTCTACTCAATAATTTGAAACAAATATGATATATTGGGGCCCGAACCCATGACAACTAGGTGGGAATTTGAAACCTTAACCATTGAATCAAATGATTTTTATTATTCATCTAGTGGGATTACATTAACTTATCCACTATTCAGCAAAATCTGGGATAGCAAAAATCCGTCTTTTCAACCAATTTTTTTGAGTTTGGGGTAACGGCTGCCACCCCTTGCTACTAGGTGGGTTCGCCCCTGATACCGACTATACATTATACATTAGACATTATACATTATATATTTATTCTTTTATACATTTCACCATTTTAACTCATTATTCTACTTAATACCGACTATGGACTTCTTTACTTCCTCCTTTCCGTCAATAATTATCGATTGCGAGACTCAAAAAAATGAATAATTTCCGATTTGTAGAACAAAAATGTTGTAAATCATTTACTACATAATGAATGGGATTATTTAGTCAATGTACTAACATATTTTAATCCTCTCAATAGCTTCACACACTTCACTTCATTCAGCACATAACATAGAGTCCATAAAATATCATTATCTTCCGAACGACTTTTGCTGGTTCGTTTCAAAACAAAGGATGTACTCCGTAGTATACAGGGAGATGTATGAATGGAATACTTCCAGTATTTAACAAGTAACGCTTATGGATAGAGTCGTTTTCAAGATAATTACAGTGTTTTCTTCAACAGAGTCCGCCATCAAATCAAGCAGCCTGGTTAACAAACAATAACTTGAATTCAAGTAACAAAAAAAAAAGCTTGTTCATACATGAACTGCGTAAAGTCAGCTAAATAGACTTGTATACAGTAAAAGCCAACGGATCAGAAAAGAATGAACACATTAATTTGCATCTGTACACTGGTGACTGCTGAGCGAATCTGCTCAGCTGTTACTTGAATCTCTGACTCCCTACGTCTGCTGTCATAACAAGAGGTTAAATGCACAACGAATGAAAGCCAACAACTCAACTCGATGATGATGATGATCTCGGTCATCTGTAATGGCAGCCACTAGCCAGTTCAGAAACTGTCCTTGTTTTTTGTTGAACAAACATACTATTCCAAAAACATTGTTGCCACGGAAAATGGCCTCTCAGGCTTTCACATATTCTTTCACAATTGTAGCAAACATCAGTTTCAGGCGATCTTGCCAGTTTGAAAGGATGTTTTTGGAGGTCTTTTTCTGATGTCTGGTGCTTTTCAACCAAGCAATCCCAAACATTACTTTCACAGAACAACCCTTTGATCTTTCTTCAATCTGGTACTTGAGGTGAAGCTGCAAGATGCACATACATAGATACAGTATGTTAGCAAGGGCACGACATACTAAGTTCAAGAAGGTAATGGTCAAAACCCAAACAATAATGCATACATTGAAATAATCGCCAAGTGGAACTCCATGGAGTGTCAAAACCTCATCAATGAGCCAACCATTCTTATCAGGAAAGACAGATTTTTGTTGTGTGCTGGTCACTTCTCCTGTATATCTGGATACATGCTTATCAAATTTGTAGCATATTTGCCTCACATATACATCAGTCTTGTCAAGTTCCCAGGAGGTGCAAGAATAGTCAACGCATCCAGTTCTCTCCATAACTCTCAATTCAATTTCACCTCCACTGAAAAGCTCCATCAGGAAGTTCGCCTAGAGTAGGCATCAATAAAACAGAAGTTAAAATTAATCCTGTAGCGGGAAGGGGGTGGGTGTAATGCTCCATACTAATAAAAAGTAGGAAAATGACTTCTTTTTTGGAAGAGAGGAGTTAAATGCATTTCCTCTGAAAGTATGATACGGGGTACGCAAAAATGTTGTTTTTATTTGTGTTCGACCAAAAATGCAATTGACTGATCTACTGCTCCATAGCAAAGAAAATCTCTGAAGACAATCCCAATACGAAAAATGACTGTCTGCAAGTCTATCACTGGAATCTAAAAAGTTTCAAAAATATCAGACAGCAACCCCTTTCAAAACTTTTCAGAATGGACAGCCCTATTTCCTTCCCAAAAGAAGGAAATAACAAAACCTTCTAAGAAAGCTTGTGATTAATTTTGGTTAGTATTTATAAGTAAAACAACGTTTCTAGAAATCCCTACCGTATGAAACTTATCCTTTTGGTATGGATAACGAGGATGCCGCTATAAATGTAAACATATGTTTCGATTCAGATTTTTGATAGAAGGTACCTAACATTTACACGAGTTTTCACAACAGGTACCTAACATTTTACTTTTGCGAACATATTTTTCTATTGAGTTTTTTCTGTTAGAAGGTTACCAGACATTTACATGAGTTTGCACATAAGTACCAAACATTTTATTTTTGCTCAAAGGTACCTAGAGTTTATAATTCGGATGTTAACAAGTACCTACATTTTCCCAAAAAACAATGAGAGAAAGAGAGGGGGGGAGAGAGAGCTCACAGGAACTGAAAGAGCAGACGAGTAGACCTCAGACAGACTAACATCTTCGACACCCACAAATGTTCCACTTTCCTCCGTCTGAAGACTTGTGGTCTCCAAATCTTCTTCAACAATCTTTACCTTCTGCTCAGGGCTCAATGATCTCGCCCTCCAAAGGGCCATAATTGTTCTGCATCAAAAATATCAGCAAATATATAACAACACCCCAAGCAGCAACAACAAAATACACATTATATGACATATTTGAAGTGACCAGTGAATGTCTACAATCACATACTGTACTCATGTATACTGTTTGACAATGTTAAGTAACAGACAAAGATGAGGCTCTAAATGAGGTAAAATATATGCCATGTAGTTTGAAAGGCAAGAGACGCACCAAAGCCATGATAGATAGCCCATGACGATGGGATGTGAGAGTAAAGTATGCGTCAAGCACACAAGGCACTCTTTCTGTTAGATGAAATACTTATTTGTGGGATAACATTTTGCGCAACAACGCTCTTTTTAAAGAGGGCTTATATATTAAAAAAAAAAAAAGATAAGTAAATGCTAAAAATAAAGGTGCAAGAGAAGAGTAGAATAAACGAGCTACGAGAAATTTGAAGTAAATTGCTATGTTACTCACACTCGCCGACACATATAGGGAGCCACATGGTGGTCTCCAGTGTCCAACAACAACAATCGTCAATGCCTAAAGGCTCCCGCAAATAGTAGGGTATGTGGGGGCGATTGTTTAAGCCGATCCATAATGATAATTGTGTATGGAATTGCTTCCAATGCTTTTTTTTATGTAGACATAGGTGTGACTTGTTTGTAAAATATCCAAATTATCCGAACTAAACACCATGATGTCGTGTTATTTGAATACATTACTCGTGCGAATTGGTCTGCAATACAGTAGGTGACTTAGCGAATCCGGAAACCTAATCAAAAACATCATTAACTCAAATACCCCCGCTTATGGAAATGTGAGGGTTAGCTTTACGTACATTCAGTCTTGTGTTGAAAACAAAGGGGACTGTTCTTAGAGGACCTGCGATGAAATTGGATAGAAATTTGCATTGATTGAATCTATATCACATCATTTATAGTGTAGATAGTTGGATGAGCCATTTTGCTATATAAATTATATTCTAAAACCAAATAATAGAGTATTTGACTCCACGGAAGTCGAAATTAGATTGATACAAATATAACAACTTAACAAGTATTAACAATATTAACAAATAGATGGCACTAACCAGAGAAAGAAATTTGTAGGGAGGGACGATGAATACACATTACTCAATGTTACCTGTGTGCCATGGTGAAAGAAACAAACGAATGAAAATAAAATTTCAGCCTCCCTTCTTCATCCTGATTCCTTGCACCATGCTTTGCATCTAAACCTTTTCCCTTACGGAGAGTGATGACAACAATCGGGCTCCCCATTGAAGAAAGATTAGCAGAAGCTACTTGAATGTCTTCTATGTCCTCCCAGAGAAAAAAGAACTTTGTTTTATGTCCAAACAGATTTGCGTGGAATCCTATGACTCTTGCTGATAGAAAAAGTCGACCCTGTAGCATCAGATGCAATTTTAAGTGGATTACAAAAGATTGTATTCATATGCCAGTAGAGGAGGATAAAACATCAAATGAAAATTTTGAAGTTGCCTTAGTTTAGTACTCCTCCATTCAAATCCAACCTACCCACGATGTCATAGCATGAATATTACAAAAACATGTGTAATTAATCTAAATTTGCGTATGTATACTTAATAACTTCTTAACTTCACCAACCTCACCCACCACCACCACCATTGAACTCCCCCACTACCACCACCTAATGACTCACCACCACGAATCCTCTACTTAACGGACTCACCATCACCACGACTCGCAAGTCACAACGCCTAACGGACCCTCCCACCACCATCCATGAACACACCACCTTTGAACTCACCATCAATATAAAGAATAGGTGGGTCCAGTCTGGTGGAAAGTCAAGTGTGTTGGGTTCTGAGGTGGTGTTGAGACGGACTGCTCAATGGTGGTATTGAGATCGACTCGTATTAGGATGGGTCTGGCTGGATTCAAGGGCTGGAGGATCTGGTAGTATCACTGGTCTGGTGGCATAGGTAGTCGGTCTGGTAGGATTTAATTGGGTGAGTTGTGAGTTTGCAGGGAGAGGAGTGATGGCCGAGGGGTGGGGAGTAGAGGGTTAAAGTGGTGGGTGGTGAGTTAAGGACAGAAGTAGGTGGTTGGCTATTGGGGTATGTGGGGTTAAGGTTTATTTTAGTCTAAAGTGGGGTGAATTACAATATTCATGTAAGTTAATGTTATGGTTTCGCCAAAAAAAAAAAGGAAATAGGTAAGGTGGATCTTGATGGAGAAAAAAGGAAATTGGGTACGCAGGATTATGTGGAGCGAGTATATCTCACAAAATAGAAGGTAATGCAGTATTGCACCTGAAGTGGCATCTTGCGTTTCAGATGGCAAGTGAAGTCATTGATCAGAAATTCTTCAGCTGGAAGGCAAAATAACTTCTGAAAAGCTGAATTTGTCTGAGGAGATCGCTGATTTATCTGTGCCGATAATTTGTGAGCAAATAAAAAAGAGCATACCAAAACTTCAGAAACATGTACACAGTGATGATGGTAATGAAAATAGATATTGATGTCAATATGATGTGATTAATATTACCCTTTTTCCGACTTTCTCTTCCATTTTTGCAAGATATTCCCCAACAGCATTGCCTCCACGTGAGTTATCCAAAAAAATCCTCAATCGTAACTTTGACTGCCATGCCTGTGCAAGCTTCCCTTGAAGAGGAACCCATATGTCAGAGAGCTCTGATATGTTAGCCTTGAGAAAGTTTATTTCAGCATGCCCTAAGGAGGTTGCTTCATCAAAAGGCCCATCAAAATCAAATACTTCTACTTCAAGTACCGATGGGGGATCATCCATAGCATCAAACTCAAAAATTTCTGCATTTTAGCACAAGACAATGAAAGATAGACAAATCTATGAAAACTAGATTCATCCTTAATCAGAACAGCACACAGAGGCAACCAATGATATACTAGGCAAGGCAATAGAAGGAATATTACCGCTCCATTGAGGATCCAGCTTCTGGAACTTAATTGAGCTGGTTCTAGTTCTCCCATTGCAAGTAAAGACTACATATGGATCAGAGAAACCACTTGAGTCAACAGCTGCTAGGTTGCTTCCCTCAATCAAAGCCACAGTTAATAACCATCCATCTCCTTGAGCTTTAATTCCATGATCACTGCCTACAATCAAAGCATACAGGAGAATCACTCAGTGGAGGAAAAGAGAATGGATCACATAGAAATATCTAATCTACATAGCAAAATCCTAATCTAAGAGTAGAGAAGTTGACTGAAAGAGCAAGTAAATTTTATCAATATTGACATACTTCCCATGAGTAATTCACACTTTTGACAAATGGATTTTGTTCGAGTGACTCAGTTCATCAGTTTTTTTAACAATGCATAAAGATAACACATACAACTTGAGAAAAAGCCACAAATAACTAGATGGATACAGGCACACAACATGGTCTAAACTTTTGAGAGAACTTCAGAAGGGCAGTTTCATTGCCCAAGAAAAATATGAGGATGAAAAGTATCAGCATTACACCATTACCCTTCTGCGTTCTTGCCTGCATGAAGCGTGCAACCAATTCAAAAATTCTCTTGGCCTGAAGAACCAATACAGCAGAAACAACCAACTCTCCAATTGAATCAGGCAAGTCGAGTCCCACGAATTCCAGACCTTGAACAGTGCTTGGTGCCGCCTTCCAAATATGGAAAAGAGTGTAAACTACAATGATAATGGTCGATACAACAGTGAAATTAGCAAAGTATTGAACAAACAGCTTCCAGTCTGACTGTTGCTGTTGTTGGGCTTGCAAAGTTGCTAAAAGCTGGTCCTTTTCAGAAGCAGTTCCCTTGACATCAACAGGCTTGGCATGCTGTGATAAAACAGTGGAGAACTGGTCAAAGTTATCCTTAAGAGGTTGTCGTGCTCCATTCTCAATCATTCCCTTCATCATAGTGCTTTGCACAAAATTCATTCGCCATGATATCACCAAGCGAGAAGATTGTTCTCCTGATGGTAACTCGGGGCCAGGCGTGATACAGTAGAGAATTTCAACCCTAAAAGTGTTTCCATACATGACATCAGGAGTGGCAATGCTGACAAAAACGGCAAAGGACTTTCCATCTGCCAGTAAGTAGGACTGGTCCTCAAAAGCCTTGACAGCCTTAAGTAATTTAGAGGGCGGGGTTATGTATGTATTCTGTCTTTTCAAACTTTGATTGTCAAAGGTCCATTGACCGAAATGAGGATCTGTCTTGGATTGAGCCTCGGTTAGAGCAAGAGGAAATGCAGAATCGGGTGAGAAAAGCAATGCGTTGAGTTGAGTGGTTGTGATCAAGTAGTGGTGGTCCAGAAGCACGCCTCCGGGTAAGTTAGTTGGGAGATCAGTTTGTTGAAGGCTGGATTCCATAGTGTTGAGCATCTCATCAAAGGAAGCAGAAGTAGGCGGGTGATGATCAGACATGTCATGTGTGAGATCGGAGTTAAGGGGTTCAAAAAAGGCATCAGATTTAGGGACAGTGGTGGCAGAAGATGAAGTGGGGGAATCGGTAGCGTTGTTGTCAAGGAGAAGTGGGTGTGCAGCAGTAATAGTAGTATTAGGCAAGTCCTTGAAAGAGCCGTTTTGGGAAAGATATATGTGAAGGCAGATTTCACCTAGTAAGAAACAAAACAACAAAAGAAAAACAAAAAAAAAAAGATGAAGAAAAAGCAAGCAGGTAGAAAAAAAAACAAGTGGTAGTAGTAGTGGCAGTGGGTAAAAGAGTAGATAGCACATACCAGAGTCCTTGGGTTTGGACTTGTTGGTCTTGGGGAGGAGAGGATACCAGGAAGTAGGGAGGGACTTATGGGGAGAATCGAAAACACGAGAAACGGGAAGCTTGACCTGACCGATGAAATCATCATTGAAGTACTTATCCTCATCCAAAACAGAAATGAGGAGCTCCTCGCTCAAATCATCAACACGGAAATAGAAATGGTCTCCCCAGTAAGGGTTTAAGCACTTCTTAATAACCTTACTTCTAAACCTCTGTTTACCAAGTTGTAATCTCACATAAGGGTCACTCAATCCGTTTAGATCCATTGCCGGTATATTACGAGCTTCGATCACCCGAACAACCAGTTTCATGGCTGCCGGATACCACCAATCTATCTACTATTATACAACTATATAAGTATACAATACAATACAAGTATACATACATACATACAAGGAACAAGGAAGAAGGTCAACCAGAAACCCTAGGCTAAATAGATAGAATACATACAAGATGTGTGAGTGGAATGCCAAAGGGAGAATGGAACCTGAATCAATGGAGATTTGAGTTTTCGAACAAGTCGTATATCAAACTTGCAGAGGTGACTTGCGTTTCCACGTCTTTTTGGATTTTTGACTTTGCTACTAAACATTTCCCCTCTTTCCTTTCCTTTCCTTTCCTTTCTTTACTCAAATCCTGAAATCCGCGTTCGTTTACTTCTTCTCGCTTCTCACACACTCCCTTTTCTCCCACATTTTTCTTTTGCTTTGTTTCTCTCCCACTTTCTTGCCGAGTCATTCACTTTTGGATATTCATTTCACTCAAAATCCCGGCTTACATTTAAATATTTTATTAAATATGCGAATAACCCCATCACATTTAAATTCAGGCAAACAAATTTTAATTGATGATCAATGTAGGATAGTTGACTTTTTGCCTCATTTTGCATTTTCGTAGTGTTTAAAATAAAAAAAATATCTCTAAGGTTTTGTTTCACAAAAAAAAATGAATAAAAGGTACTCCGTAATAGGTAAGGTAGTGTATGTATGACCTAGTGTTCAACAATTGACATGGTAAGGTTATTTTAAATCAGGTTTACTCGTGCAATATGTCACTTAATTAACCTCTACTATTTTTTTTATTGGTGCATACTTGTATGCATGATAGCTACCTCCTCTCCATGGTTGGATTATACTGCCAAATCTACATCTCCACGAGGTAATACCTTCTTGCTCTAAGAGGCTTCATCAAAGGTCCTTATTCACATGGATAATCAATCATGCATAAATATATTAAGGATGAAATTAAATATTGCACGGTTTTTGTCAAGTCGTGTAAGGACCTTATTACAAAAGTTAATCAAGCTAATATTCAGTTAGCCAATCACAAAGTTAGTTCGTCCACAAATTGTAAGACAATATAATGAACTAATTAACTTGATTGACATAAGGGAAACAGTTGCAATTTATAAAAAATTATATCTTGGAAAACGATCCAAGGATCTTTCTTAAGATAATATCTCATAACCATAATAACATATTTCATGATAATATATTCTTATAATATTCCTTAACTGAATTCTCAAATATAAACATTGCCATTCTAGACCACCATCCGAGTTTTGTTTTACTCTACGGGAGGACGTTTTTGGTTTCACCTTCCCTTGTCTTTTAGCTATTTTATTGTACTCATTAGGGTAAGATTATTGGCGGTTTTAAGACAAGCCAATAATCTACCAAAGTCTTAACAAAGTTTTAAGTTGAGTCTTGGAAATACAAGACTCAACTTAAAACTTTGAGTGAGTTTTGACCCCACTTTTATTGTAAATTATCCAATGAGTGGATCCCATTTGTTAATATGGTGTAAAAAAATTAGAGTTTGAAATAAGTCTGACGGATAATGTATAAAATTTGAGTTATGTCTGAGGTGAGTTTAAACAATAAAAAAATAATAAAAGTAAATAAAAAGCGGATGTGGCAAAGTCTTAAAACTTTGAAAAGTCTTACGAATAATGATACCCTTGCAGGTTAGGTCATGATTATCCATAATTCATTAACTTTTAAATGTACTATCCTCCGTTTTTATATAATGTACCCATTTGTTGAATATATGAGTGTAGTATTTTAATAAAATGGGTACATTATATAAAAATGGAGGAAGTAGCTTCTTTATCCTATAATTTATTATCCCCGATGAAATCTCGGTACAACATATTTGGGATAACTTTGAGGAGAAAAGGGATAATAATATGGGTTCTTATTACATTTCATTGGTAGACATTAAATAAAACGATTCTATCATTATTACTATAAAAGAAAAATGATTTTTAGCTGACGTGGCGCAGTAAGGTTTTAGCGTTTAGTGTTTCTCGCTCTCACATTCACCCTCAGAAATTTCAGTTTCGTAGACCAATCAACATTACCCATTTATGCCACATCATAATAATTTAATAATTATTTAATAATTAAATACAAAATATTCTATTCTATCCCATAAAAAACGTTTCCAAAACTAATAATTCAAATCAAATCCCATAAATCAACTAATATTCTATTCTAAATATTATATTCTATGATTTATAACTGGTCCGTTTTTATTTGATAAACTAATATTCTATTCTATGATCAACTAATATTCTATTCTATGAATATTTTCCTCTTATACATATTCTCGGTCAACTTAAATCTTGCCAAAACACAACAACTTTCTGAACCATTCGTAATTTGCATTGTTAGCTATGGAATTCTCTTATTTAGGTACAATCACAGATATATGCCGTAATCTCGATAATCGATAATTAAGAAAGATTCCATAACTAAATTATCTAAATTTTTCCATAAATAAGAAACCAAATCATATAATATTTTAGGAAGTAGTCGAAATTAATTGCATAAGGCAAGATTCTCGGTCAACTTAAATCATAAAAATTCATACGATAAATAATTGAGAATATTTTCCTCTTATACATATTCTTGGTCAACTTAAACCATAAACGTAAATATTAACATTCATATTAATATCCCATATTAAATATTAATATTAAAATATTAATACATATTATATAATACGCTATTCCATAATCTAATAACACGGCTGAATGGTAAATTCCATAAGCTAATTACATGGCTCAATGTTAAATAATATCTAAATACAGAGTTTTAGGTCCTACAGACTTCCACTTGAGAAGAACTATCTCCGAATTATAAATAGAGACTTTAAGCTGCCACAAACTACGTATCTACCTCAACAATATTTATTCACGTGAAACTCAGTACTTGCCTCAACAATTTATTATTCACGTGAAACTCAGTACCTGCTATCATACATCAACAATTTTTCATATCAAATGGCTATGACAAGTTTTTTTGACTATTAGCGACCTCAAGTACGGGGTTCGTGTTACCCAGATCAACGTAAGAGTGGTACACAAATGGGAGAGACCTGAATTAGCTTTCAAAAACAAAAATTTTGAAAAAAAATCAGAAACTCTTAACAAAAAGAAACTCGATGCAATAGAGTTACTATTTGTAGATTCCGAGGTACGGGGTTCGAATAAATAGAATTGCTATATATTGAAATGAATATACCTCCGTCGTCTTTAAAAATAAGTGTACACAACCCCGTGAAAAGTTACACTAGTTATCAAATATTTCAATTTTCTAGCATATTATGATGCCACCTCACCTCACAAACAATTACTAAACTACCCTTCTACATATATACATAGACTTTACTAAAATCTATATCTATATATAATATTAAAAGGCATGTTGAGTGCCTTATTATCAAGTATTTCAATTTTCTAGCATATTATGATGCCACCTCACCTCACAAACAATTACTAAACTACCCTTCTACATATATACATAGACTTTACTAAAATCTATATATAATATTAAAAGGCATGTTGAGTGCCTTATTATCAAGTATTTCAATTTTCTAGCATATTATGATGCCACCTCACAAACAATTACTAAACTACCCTTCTACATATATACATAGACTTTACTAAAATTTAGTATAATAAATGTTATTATATCATCACTATTCTTAAATTAATTGTGTATAATAGATATTTCATTTGTTAATGAAATAATATGTACAAATTATAATCCAAGTTTCATATTTTTTAATTAAAATTGACATTTTAGTTGATTGTTTTTGTAATAGAGCATGTTAATATTAAACTAAGGTCCTCAAAGGTAACATAAATGGAAAAATATTATCACATGTCAACTTTATATAAGAAATCTATCTATCTATACAATATTATAAAAAAGAAAAGCATGTTAAGCGATACTACATGTCACGTTGCACCTTTTCAACATATGACAATAATTCCACACTTTTCCTTTTGTAAATTAAAATATTCATTCTTATCGCAAACTAATGCTTTAAATGAATGGATTTCAATGCGGACAATCATTTAACCTTCCGGATCTTATGTTAGTCCAATTAATTTCTTTTAGATCATTTCTCTTTTCATCCCTTAATTAACTTAAAATTTTTGAACTATTAGTGTAAATAGAGTACTACTTAATTACGAGTATTTATCAGTAGTAATATTTAAACTCTTTTCATGGGTTTGAGATTGATGTCATCATGCAAAAAGAATAAGGAGTCGTTTTGTTGCATGTAGAAATTCATATTGCCTAGGAAGTCGTAAAACACATGATTTTAGAATTCATGTGAATTAGAAACTATTGTTTGGTTGTCTGGTAGGAAGTGCAATTCATGTAGGCATTACCATTTACCTAGGGAGTCTAGGTACGTCACTTCCTCCATTATGAATGTATTACAATTCATGGGAACTTCAAATTTATGTAAATTGGGGTAACCAAACAAAAGGTCAATTTTGCAATTCACGTGAATTTTAATTATTACGTTTTTTAGTGGGTAAACAAATGACCCCTAAGTATGACTAGACATTGTGAAAAAATCATCGATTGAGTATTACCGAATGCTAAAATTGTTGTCGTTATTTTTTTCCCGTCTACTTTATGATTTTGTTGACATATATTTTCATGCGTTTTCTGACATATATTATTTTTATTTGTAGGGTTCATTCGTGTACAATTTATAAAGCATTCGTAGCACATGACAACATCATAAAATGGATGAGAGATAGTCGAAACAGTAGCTAAGTATCCGTCTTTTTTGAAGCTTTTGATATATTTTTGTTATAATATGAATATTTCATTGTTGAGTTTCTGATTTTCTCCAAAGTTCATTTGGTAGTTGTTGTACAGAATAATATTTCTTTTTTTTCCCTTCCATGTGGTATCAATAAGCAAAAAAAATATAGCGAAATATGGAATAGAGCTTGCAAATGAAAAACTATGTATGATACATGCAGGAGCAGGCGAGTAGATGAGCTTGAAAAACAAACAATTATGCGAAAAAACGAGTCCAAAGCATTAAGTGTCCATTTGATATTACGTAGCTCATTGCGGAGTGTAATATTCTCTTAAGGGTGACCTGCAAATTAGAGATAACAACAACTTTTATATTTTTTCATTTTTAAAAAATCTCATTTGTGCTTTGATATTACAATATCACCCGCTTTCGCCCTTTGGTGTTCATGCGTTTTTGTCCCCAAGTTCAAAAAGCATCATTTCTTCTATCTCACCAAACATTACTTTTAATAAAAAAGAGAAAAATGATGTTCATAACAAGCCCGTGATTTACACGGGGGACAGAACTAGTCCTTAATTAAAATTGACGGATATTTTAGTAAAAAAGGTTATTCGGAAAGAATAAAAAAAAGTTGGTCCTAAATTGTATGGTTATTGTCCTATTGAGCATGTAATGTAAGATTGAGAGTTGAGAGTTGAGTGTTACTCCGTATTAAGTAGAAGTTTGAAGATGAGAGATGGAGAGAGTGAGCGTGTTGGAGCAGAAAGCGCGGCTTATTTGTTGGAATCAGTAGACGCATTTGTGTTTGACTGCGACGGAGTTATTTGGAAGGGAGACGAACTGATCGACGGCGTATCAGAGACGCTACACATGCTCCGTTGTAAATCCAAATCACTCGTCTTTGTCACCAACAATTCCACCAAATCACGAGCTCAATATGCCGCTAAGTTCCTTTCTCTCGGCATTTCTGTTTCCCAGGTTTCTGTTTTTTTTCATTTTTAATTAATTAATTAATTGAAAACGGGATTCAATCAAGTAGTCTATGTTGTTGTTGTCGTTGTTGTTGTCCTTGTTCAGGACGAGATATTTTCCTCCTCTTTCGCTGCGGCTATGTATTTGAAGTCCATTGAATATCCCCCTGAGAATAAGGTTACTTTCATTCCTCCAGTATTATTCATGTCTGTCTCCCTATACAGACATACATACAGTCATACTACTGATGCGTATGGCGTATCCGTATCCATAATCCATCCATGATTACTGATTACTGATTACTGATCACTGATCACTGATCAGGTTTATGTAATCGGCGGGGAAGGAATAGTGGAGGAACTCCACTTAGCTGGTTTTACACCTCTCGGCGGCCCTGTATCTTTCTTATTTCCTATCTCCATTATTTTTCCGACTACTTCATTTCCCACTTATACACTTATACTCACTCCTTTATAATTTTATACATAGGACGATGCCAAAAAGACCGTCCAACTTAAGGATAACCGCTTCTTTCATCATGACAACACTGTAATTACTCTCCCATCCATCCAACCTATTTTTATTTTTTCATTCAACCTTTCATATCTAATTAATTGCATTGCATTGCATTGCATTACAGGTTGGAGCTGTTGTGGTCGGACTAGACCAGTACATTAATCTCTATAAACTTCAGTAAGATTATCAGCCCTGCTTGCTTATTTAAATTTGTTCAATACTTGGATCGTCTTCTTTCTTTGTCAACCTTCTGCCGTATGTCTAAATTCTGTTTCTCATTATTACTTTTCAATTTCTCTCTTCACCAATAAATAGGTATGCAACCCTCTGCATTCGTGAAAATCCAGGATGCCTTTTTATTGCTACCAACCGTGATGCCGTCGGCAATATGACTTCCTTACAAGAGTGGCCTGGTTTTGTTTTACTCACCCATGCCTTTCTTCCATTTTTGTTACCAAGTATTTTATACTCATTATCGTATATTTTTTGACTTTGGATGGTAGGTGCTGGATGTATGGTTGCTGCTGTGTGTGGCTCTACCGAGAAAGAACCTATTGTGGTCGGAAAGCCTTCAACCTTTTTGATGGACTTCTTACTAAAGAAGTAAGTACTGCGCTCGCTCATTTTCATCGATTAAGTGAATGAACTAATGAAGTTAAGTTAGTTTGCCTTTAATCTTTTATCGCCGCTTTTTCTCCTTTTTTTCTTTCCTATACAATGAATAAACAACCAAGTATCATACGGAGTATCTCACATGGCATGAGATGAAAACTTCATCCAACAAACTTATTCATACAAGTTTTTGATGTTACTCCAAAAGTCGGTAAATTCCACCCCTCCGAAAGCATTATATGATAATATGTTTGTTTCCTGATCTTTAGTGAGTTTTTTTTAATGGATGTTTAATTAATGGATTTATTTTTGAAAGGTAGACACGTCTCTTTTCTCTATCAATTTCTCTGATCCGAGTACCTATTTATGATTGTGGAAGTGTGCATGTGGATCTTTCAGGTTTAATATTGATACCTCCAGAATGTGCATGATTGGCGATAGATTGGACACGGATATTCTATTTGGACAGAGGGCTGGTTGCAAAACACTTCTTGTACTTTCAGGTAGTGTGTAGGTCTGTCTAACCATCCTTGTGGAAAATGGGTTGAGTCTATGTTCCTGACATGATTAGCTGTTGCTTCTAATACTCATGGACTATGGTTGCAGGTGTAACAACACTTGGTACGCTGCAGGACCAAACAAACAACATCATTCCAGACTATTACACAGACAAGGTCTCGGACCTGTTGGAACTTCTGGGACCATAGTCCAGCGTTTGCTAAAGCCATCTTCTTCATTCAACTCATCAGGACGTTTTTGTTTAGCTACTGGAGCGTCAGAATGGGTGTGTGAACTAATTTCCATAATTCGTGAACCACATGATTCTTGTCAAAGATATGTTTTCGGACATAGAAATGAGGCACACAATGATCATGCCTAAGATATTGTTACCACTTGATCCTACATTTACTTGTCTTGATTCCTAAATATTCATAAAATCAGATTGTTATCCATGCTATGAACAAGATTCATTGTGTCTCATAGGTGATGTCGGTATTCTTAATGTGTTAACACATAACAGCAAGTTGATGAGTAGTAATCGTAGATGTCAGGTTATTAGTGAAAACAATGAATTTGAAAAGTTAGAAGGGCAAGTGATAGGTTGGGCTTTCCAGCAAGAAAAAACTCAAAAAAGTGAATGATGTTGGACTGTTTGAGTATGTAGGTAGCAGTATGGATGATGTTAGCCTAGAGGGTACTTTAGGCTTTGTTTGGAGGGGAAGGAGAGAGACAATCTGTCTAGCAAATGGGGAAATGGAGATCCTAGCCATTTCCATGTATCCATTGCTTATGAACAGGTTTTAGTTGAGGAAAAACACAGAAGGGTCTAGGATTGGAGAAGTGGAGAATAGGGATTTGATTTGGCCCCATAGTTGATTAGTTGGAGGCCCTTCATTTTTGTCAAATGTAATTTTTATTGTTTTTTCTTAAAATTGTTATTCAACTCAGTTTGTAAGCTCTAGTTAAAAAATGTGTCCTGAAACCTGAATTAACCAGACCCGAGCTCTTTTGAAGCTAAAAGATTTGTAATGGTTTTTTCTTTCTTATTCATTGACCCATAAATGATCAAATTTAACCCAATCCGAACTAGTGAAACTCAAATCAGACCGATTGTTTTGTTTGGCAGGCCCAGTTGAAATAGAGCAAACATATAGAGTTTGGAGTAGTAGTGACAAATTTTTTTTTAAAAAAGGAAAGGTTTATGAAAAAGAAAAAGAAAAAAAGAAATGAGGCAAGCATAAAAGGGAATGACGCAAGTGAAGAGGTAGGATGCGTAAGGCACATAAAGGAGTTAACGGCGTCAAGTAAAGGGGTCCCAATGCCAAATTGCCAATCCCAATCCCACCATAAAAATTTAAAAAAAAGGAAAAAGAAAAGCAGGGGGCGTTGAAATGTAGAATGTAGAATGTAGAATGTAGAAGGGTTGATTGATAGTTTAGGTGGGGGAAGGTGGGTGTATTTCCGTATTTGTGTAGTGTGGACTTGTGGAGAACCACCCACTACAACTCTACAAGTTAAGCTTACCTACCACCTCTTATTATTTCTTAATTTCATAAGTATTTCTTAGTCTTCTTCCTTCCTAACGCCCGCTAGTGCCACCAACCCCCGTCTCCTTCCTTTATTGAATCCCCTTTTCCCTATCTATTTATCTATCTATCTTTATATATATAAATACATTCATACATAACGTAGTAGTAGTAGTAACCTCCTTCCTATTTCCTACCAATCAATCCAACAACCACCGTTTTTGTTTTTGTTTTCGTTTTCGTTTTCATTTTCATATCCACATTCACATTCACATTCACACATGATGGATCTCCTTCTCCTCCAGAAGGCTCTCTTCGCTATCTTCTTTGCTATCATTCTAGCCATTACTCTTTCTAAATTCCGTGGTAAGAAGCTCAACCTTCCCCCTGGTCCTTTACCCGTTCCCATTTTCGGTAACTGGCTTCAGGTTGGTGATGATCTCAACCACCGTAACCTCACTCACCTTGCCAAGAGGTTCGGAGACATCCTTATGCTTCGGATGGGTCAGAGGAACCTCGTTGTTGTATCCTCCCCTGACCTTGCTAAGGAGGTTCTTCACACTCAGGGTGTTGAATTCGGTTCCAGGACCAGGAATGTTGTTTTCGACATCTTCACTGGTAAGGGTCAGGATATGGTTTTCACTGTCTACGGTGAGCATTGGAGGAAGATGAGGAGGATCATGACTGTCCCCTTCTTCACCAACAAGGTTGTTCAACAGTACCGCGGTGGATGGGAGGAGGAGGCTGCCAGTGTTGTCCAGGATGTTAAAAACATGCCTGAATCATCCACCACCGGCATCGTCCTCCGAAAACGTCTCCAGCTCATGATGTACAACAACATGTACCGCATCATGTTCGACCGCCGCTTTGAAACCCAGGAGGATCCCCTATTTAACAAACTAAAGGCTCTTAACGGTGAGAGGAGTCGATTGGCACAGAGCTTTGAGTACAACTACGGAGATTTCATCCCAATCCTTCGCCCCTTTCTCAGGGGTTATCTCAATATTTGTAGACAGGTCAAGGACACCCGTTTGAAGCTGTTTAAGGACTACTTTGTTGATGAGCGCAAGTATGATTCTATTCTTTCCTTTTTTTTTCAATACATACATACATTATACTATTATAGATAGATTCCATTATTTCCTTGATTTGCCTTCTACTTTCACTAATTACGATTTTGTTTCCTTATTGTCTTATTCTTTACTTGTTTGATTTCATCCTATTTACAAATTTATTATCAATAATAATTCCTACCTAATTAACAACATTTGGAAATAATTCAACCATATATTAGAATTAGAATTGGAAATAGAATTAAAATAGATCAAATCCAATCCTAAATTCCTAACCTATTGGGGTGGGGTGTGCTACTGTATCCTGACTACTCATGACTGTGATTCCTCAACCGGATTTTCTATTTTATAAACGAATAAACAATTATTCTATTCCAACAACTACTCCGTATTAAACAACTCATGAGTCATGACTCCAACAATTAGAAACGAATAAACAAGTGTATCGTCACTCTTCTACTACTACTACTTATTAATTGTTAGATTTTACGCACCAAAGTTTAAGGAGATCCAACACTTTCTAGTCCTACCTTTTTCCGAGTTTCTTTCGACTCCACATAGTAGTTGTTGCTCAAGTAGACTCTCTTCAATCTTCATCCCGGGACATATAAATATGCTACCAAAAACTTGTGTATTACTCACTGTACCTTACTCCTTTTTTTCCTGCTTATCTTCTATTTTGTTTTGGACTTCATGTTTAGTCATATTATGTACAGGAAATTAGCGAGTACAAAAGCATCAACCAACAATGAACTCAAATGTGCTATTGATCACATTTTGGACGCACAACAGAAGGGAGAAATTAATGAAGACAATGTGCTCTACATTGTTGAAAATATCAACGTCGCTGGTGAGTTAAATCCCTCCTTTTCTTTTTTGCTCCACCTCATCCGTAACCATCATACTACTTTGAAAACAAACAGGACATGGCATTTGCCATTTGGCTAATAATTAATTTTTCATTGGGTTTTGTCCAAAGTGTTACTCCTGTTTGGTAGAAAATAGAGAGAAATATCGATAGACATTGGAGGACATGCAGACCTATTTCGTTGAAACTAATCATGTTAGACATATTTTCTTAAAGACTCATTATTCAGAATGGGTAGCTATCAAACATTGAACCGACGGATTTGACCAAGATAAAGGAATTAATAATGTCATAGGTGATCACCGGTGAAAGTTGAACTTAATTTTACATTTTCTATCATTATTGCCAGTAATCATTATCCTTCTTCATTTTTAGTGGGGTAAATAAACAGTCACTATACTTTGGATTTGAGATATGATGAAATAAAGTAATAAACCATCCTTGTATTTCCCTTGTGTGTAAGTAACATAACTGATTATCGAACTAAATCGAATGTTAACAGCAATCGAAACAACATTATGGTCTATCGAATGGGGAATAGCCGAGTTAGTGAACCATCCTGAGATTCAGAAGAAGCTGAGGGATGAGATGGACAGCGTGCTAGGAAAGGGGCACCAAATAACAGAGCCGGACACACATAAATTACCGTATCTGCAAGCAGTGATCAAGGAGACATTGAGGCTGCGAATGGCCATCCCATTACTGGTACCCCACATGAATCTGCACGATGCCAAGCTGAACGGATATGATATCCCTGCTGAAAGCAAGATATTAGTGAACGCGTGGTGGTTAGCCAACAATCCATCCCACTGGAAAAACCCAGAAGAGTTTAGGCCGGAGAGGTTCATGGAAGAGGAGTCCAAGGTTGAAGCTAATGGAAATGACTTCAGGTACCTTCCTTTTGGAGTCGGAAGAAGGAGCTGCCCTGGCATCATCCTTGCCCTCCCCATCCTCGGCATTACCATCGGCCGGTTAGTCCAAAATTTTGAACTCTTGCCTCCTCCTGGCAAATCCAAGCTTGATACCTCTGAAAAGGGTGGTCAGTTCAGTTTACACATCCTCAACCACTCCACCATCGTCCTCAAGCCCAGGGACTGAATACTATAGTATGTTGTAAAATGAGAATCCCATGTATGACGTATCGCTTCTTTCTACTCTGTCTGGTTCTAATATGTGTCAAATTCCCTTGTTTGTTTCCTGAAATTTGAAAGAGTTTATCACGCAATTATGTTGGTTGGGCAGATCTGGTGTGCGAGGTAGTAATCATCCGTGCGATTTTTGGACATTTTTGTTCCGGAACCTTAGGGGCCTTAAAATCGTGTATTAGACACTTCAACTTGAGCTGTTCAGGAGGTGTTAGCGAGTCACCTTTATTTTTCAGCCGATTTTCCTACCATGTGTCCGACGTCGCATCATGAGGTGTCTTATTCGATCTCATAACATCACTTTTACACGATTATCCGATTTTCGAACGAAATAGGTTTATAACATATCGGCAACCGCAAATGTCCTCCTTTGTTTTTGAAATAATTTGTGCCCGCTTTATCTTAATCGAGTAACCATCTGTGCGATTTCCAGACATTTTTATTTTGGAACCTCAATGGCCTAAAAACCGTGTATTAATTATAACGCTTCAATTTGAGTCGTTTGGGTGGTCATGGCAGACTAATTAAGTTTCTTATTCTCTCGGTTTTCCAACCACGTGTACGAGGTCATTATAGGAGTTATCCAATTCGATTTCAGACCGAATTAATGAGTATTAATCCAATTTTTCACGATTATCCGAGTTTCGACGAATGCCGGTTTTCACATATTGGCACTCCCAAATATCTTCCGTTGCTACACAAATTTTGGATGATCACTTTACGTAACCTGGGGAACTTTCTATGTTATTTCAGGAGAATTTTGTTTCTGGGCCTTGTAATCGAAAAAATCGTGTATTATACACTTCAATTTCAGCTATTAGGGAGGTTGTACCTGACCAAGTTTGTTTTTTTCCCGGTTTTCCAACCACGTGACACGTGTATTAGTCCTTTTTTCGCGGTTATAGGAGGTTCGACAAATGTTGGTTTATCGCATAGTGGCCCTCCCAAATATCTTGTGTTGTGACTTAAAGTTTGTGTGACCGTTTTATGATTGAAGCGTGAAACATTAGAGTTTGACTATCCAATAGAGTCCAATATTTTATCTGTCCCGAGTAATCTTCTGTTTGATCCGGAGAATTTTGTTTCGGGGGCCAGTAATCCTGAAAACCGTATATTACACTTCAGTTTGAGCCGTTTAGGTGGTTGTATCTGACCCTGTTTCTCTTTCTCCTGTTTTTTTTTTACAATGTGTCTGAGGTGATTTCAAGAGTTAACCAATTCAATTACAGCCTAAAATAACGAGTATTCATTCATTTTTCACGACCATGTGAGTTTTGAAGAATACTGGTTTATCGCATACGAATACCCCAAATATTCTCCGTTGTTACTTTCAAGTGACCTAAAAATGACTCGAAACAACATATACTAAGTCATTGGTGTTACATGCATCAAAATAAAGTTCGTTTGGTTACCATTGTTGGTATTAAAAGGTCAAAATTGCAAAGTAGTAATATTTGTTAGTATTAGTATACTTCTTCCATTCAAATCAACATTTCACCTATACTTTATGCAATAATAAGAAACTTATATTATAGTATTAAAAGTACAACAAATAGGTGTAAAGTGTTACTATTGTGTGGAATTTGTGTTGAAGAAGTGGATCTTAATAGTGTTATTATAGTATTATACTATTAAAAGTACAACCAAATAAGGAAACATGCAAGGTGAGTTTGAATGAATCGAAATGGAATACATGCAAAGTGGATATGAATGGGGGAGTATTAATTAATTAATTAATTAATTAATAGTTTGATCAAGTATTGATGACACTGTTGTTGTCTCCCTCTTTCTGTTTCTGTTGGTCTCATCTCTCTCTCTCTTTCTCCCTCACAAAGTCACAATAGCACATTAGTACATTATCACTCTTTCTCTTTTGGTTTGGTTTGGGTTTGGGTTTGGGTTTGGGTTTGGGATGGATAAGCAAGTGGATTTGGATCCATCGAAGCAATGCGAGGCGGCATTGAGGGGCCCACATCATCGCCGAGCACATTCTGAAGTCAGCTTTCGTATACCAGATGACATGGATCTGTGTTCCGAGATCGGATCCGAAGACGACCTTTTCAGCACCTACATTGACGTTGATAAGCTTGGCGGATCTGGGTTGGACATTGCTAACAATGCCACCTCAATCATGGAGGCCAAGAAAGCCATGCCTCCTGACAAGCTTGCTGAGCTTTGGACTATTGACCCCAAGCGCGCTAAGAGGTTTCTTCTCTTCTCTTCTTTTAAATAAATAAACTTGAACTTAAGCTTAAGCTGATGGTTGAACTCCCTATCTATCTGTTTCCTTGTAGAATTCTCGCAAATCGGCAGTCTGCTGCGCGCTCCAAAGAGAGAAAAGCTCGTTATATTATGGAGTTGGAGCGTAAAGTTCAGAACCTTCAAACGGAAGCCACCACTCTCTCTGCTCAACTCACACTTTATCAGGTCAGCAGTGAGCATTCATTCATTCATTCATTCATTCATTCATCTTCTTCATTCTTATTATTTTGTATTCTTATTGTTTAGAGAGACACAACTGGTCTCACCACTGAAAATACACAACTTAAGCTCAGATTACAAGCTATGGAACAACAAGCCCAATTGCGAGATGGTATCAACAATACACTTTCCCATTATTCCAGATTCACTTTTATTATTTTCAGTAATATATATATATATATCCCCTTACTTGAATTGGGTGTTGCTGCTGTTTTCCCTTAGCACTCAACGGAGCACTCAAGCAGGAAGTAGAGAGGCTCAGAATTGCAACCGGAGAAGTCATGAATCCCACCGAATCATTTAATATGGGAATGTCGTCCTATAATTCTTCAGCAATCTACCAACATCACCACAGTATGCACCTTCAACAACAGCATTCCCACAATTCTTCTGACTTTCTTCCTAATGATCCTCTTGGAAGATTACAAGGCCTCGACATTGGCGCCAGGACCGTCAAATCTGAAGGACCCTGCTTGTCTGCCACTGAAACCACATCTACCTTTTCATGACTTGCTAACTAATTCACTCACCTCTTTTTCTTCTGTAGATTCTCTGTACACTGATTTCATTCATTTAGCTAAGCTATGCCCTTCTTTTTCGTTTGTCCACTGATCCTGCAAAAACCCGCTCCAGAGTTGTTGCTTTCTTCTTGACTTTATTCATACTTCTAGTCTCTCCTCTTCTACAACCACTCTATCTTTTTCAGCTGCTTCATTACTTCAGGGTTTATTGTCTAGAAATAAACACTTACCACCATTTTTTTAGCGTTATGGTCATATTGTTTGCTCAATTTCAACTCCGGTACCTTACTGAAGATTTAAGACCGTCGTTCTGAACTTCTGATTGATTTAAGAGCTCTAGAGTACTTTCTTCTACTGAGTTTTGGTCTAAAGTTTTTCTTTTATTTTTTATTAGACAATGATTGTATTGTATTGAGTAGGAATGATGTAATATTGTTTTGAATTTGATTGAAATTTTACAATTGAAGGATATTATTTATCATCATATTGAAGAATATGAACTATATTGTTGTATTTTTGAACTTCTTTGTTCACCTTGTTTAGAGTTTAGACTGACTGTAGTTTAAAGAATACAAATGGTCCTGCTAGGTTTGAACTCGCAGAAGACTGAAATTAAAACAATGAGCTTACCAAGTCGTAAAAATTAATTATGAAGTGCGACAAATCAACACGGTTCACCCACCTCGGTTACAGCATTCTTCTATTGCGCCTAAATGACCTAGTTCCCAAATGCCGTCTAAATTTCTCCCGACACATTCTACTATAACTCCACCCCTTCCCTTCCAAATCCCTTTATACAAACACAATGTTGAAGTTGTTAATCAACTACACAAATGTCTGCTGTGCTTTTGGGCCTTTGGGACCGATGCAGCAACACTTCACTGCAGCAAAATAATCTTGAGCTCAAGATGTGAACATTAATTTCTAGGACAAGTTACATTTGCCACACAGCAGATAATACAAGATATATCAGGACTCAGGAGTAAGCACATCCCTAACGAATGTGACATTGCAGAATATAAACAAGCAACAGTAGGAGCTGACTGCTGAGCTTTCCACGCAATACAGAGTAAATGTCTTAATCCTTGTTAAAGAGGCGCACCTAGCAAAATACCTCCCTCAGTAGCAAAATCACTGTCAACACCACTCACTTCACTTCCAAATCAGTCACAGTTACAGTTCTAACTAATGTACTTTCCATCTCAATAAACAATAAACAATAAACAATAAACTATAATAATTAACTAGATACAAATAAATACAATAATGGAACTTGAGGTGATAAAAAGTAGCACTAGTAGCTTGTAGCTAGTAGTTAGGGTGTTGTATTGGTACCTTGGAGGAGGTAGGAGGGAAGGGAGGGAGGAGGAGAAACAGTAAAAGGATTCCAGCTATCAATGTCGATGTTATGCTCGTGGAGATGGTGGAACCTTTGCAACAGGCGCACCTAACTATAAACAGGCTCAATGCTTGAATAATTTGTTACCATGAGAATAATCTCAAGGCCGAATATGTAGTTTATATAACAACCACCACAGTCCATCCAGTATCAAAGGCTAGTATTATGAATATATATGAACAAGCTATCATAAGCAAATCGTTTATTCTTTGCTTGCACTTACTCCATCAAGGTTCTGCACTTCTGCTACTTCAAATGAGTTGGCCAAGACCGCTTAGTCTTGCTCATGGGTTACAATGCCACAGAAGGAACAGCATGGGAAGAAACTGGCCAAAGCATTGGCTTAAGCGCACCCTTTTGACTGCAGTGTACAAGCTATGGATTGAAAGAAATAGTTGAGTTTTCAATAATATTGTAAGTAATGTTGATTGGTTAGGAAAATCAAATACATTGCTAGCATTAGAGGTATAAATGAAGATGTAGTAACAGCCTCCTTGGTTATTGCATGATATCATCTTGCATTTGTATCTCCCTTTGCAATGAAGTATATACCCGAGTACTTCCAGAAAATAAAATAAAATAAAAGCCCCAAGTTAATTCCATAATAAGATCACCAGTTGTTTTCTATCCTCAAAGCTGCTAATAGCTATTGCTGATTTTGTACTTGTTGCTCCGGCACCGTTATCTGATGCTGGTTTTCCAATGGCGGTTGCTGCCTTTGATTTTGTTGTTCACCTTGCCACGCCCAAACAATATCTTGCAGAGCAGGTCTTATATCTTCCTTTAGCAACCTCTGATATTCTACAGTGTCCCCATTGGCTTTTCTCAACTCCACCAAATAGAGTGACTGTGCGACCTCGAATATTTCTGCATCAATTGACAAAGGACCTTTCCTTCCTTCATTGAGCCCTTCAAAGTTCAGCAGCCCTTTGTCAATCCTTTTCACTTTTAGCTGAAGGCTATTAGCAGTTTCCATTAACCTTGAGATTACGGTGGAAGCAGGCTCTCTAGAAGTAAACCTTGCCTCCTTCCTTTGTCCAGTGTCTTCAAACAATCCAGACAAGTCAAACCCACATGAAAGAGAGATAATATCAAATGCATTTAACTCCGCTGGTTGTACAGGCTCCTGTCTGGATTCTTCAGTTGTAGCAATGTTACACCCAGAAGGACCAGGATCAGCAGTCCTGTCTCCAGGAGCGATGTCTTTGGACACTAATTCAGATTGAATGGGCACGGTGGAAAGATCCTTCCTAAGCCAAGAACTCTCCTTAATTTTAGCAATAGAGATTCTATTGTCGGGGTTTGGGTCCAGGATCTTCCCCAATAGCCTTCGTACATCCTTAGGAAACCAGCTAGGGCATTTATATTCTGCTTTACCAATCTTTCGATACATCTCCATGAGATTTGAATCATGAAAGGGAAGATAACCAGCAAGGAGAACAAATAAAACGACCCCACAAGACCAAATATCAGCTTTGGCTCCATCATAGCCTTTCCTGCTGATGATTTCAGGAGCAACATAAGCAGGGGTACCACAAGTGGTATGCAGCAAACCATCTTGGCGTTTAGACTCAGCGAGGGCACTCAAGCCAAAGTCAGTGACCTTGAGATTTTCATTTTCATCAAGCAGCAAGTTTTCAGGTTTAAGATCACGATGATAAACACCGCGGCTATGACAAAAATCAACAGCGGAGATCAACTGTCTAAAGTATTTCTTGGCAAGATCCTCCTTGAGCCTACCTTTGGCGACCTTGTCAAAGAGTTCACCGCCTTTAGCAAATTCCATAACAAAATAAATCTTGGACTTGTTGGCCATGACTTCGTAGAGAAAGACAATGTTGGGGTGCCTAAGCATACCCATGACAGAAATTTCTCTTTTAATTTGTTCGATGAGACCAACTCTCATGACCTTATCTTTGTCAATGATCTTGATGGCGACGCTTAAGCCGGTATGAATACTCCTGGCGTAGTAGACTTTAGCAAAAGTACCTTGGCCTAATAATCGACCGAGTTCATACCTTTGCATGACCAAGGCCGTTTTAAGGTCCATGACATATAGAGCAAAGTAAAGAGGCAGGCAAGGCAAGGCAAATACTAGCAGTAGACTAAAAGAAGATGATGAAGCAGCAGCAGCAGCAGCAGCATATATTTCCGAAAAAGGCAGAAGGCCTAAGCTGTATCATGTATGATGTGTGATGTATGATGTGTGATGTATGATGTATGATGTATGTAGCAAGTGAGTCCTGGAAGAAAACATAAATACAAAAAGTCTTGTAACTCAAAAGTGTTTCATGTTTCATCTAAGTGTATGAAGTAATTGATTAGGTTAGAAATGGAAACTAAGAAATAAATAAAACGATAAGATCCAAAAACAAAATAACAAAATTGAGATTGCAAAGATGAAGAATGAATGAATAAAATTAATTAAATTAATTAAAAGAGAAGAGAAGAAAAGAGGGATTTGATCGATGAACCTAACCTTGTGTTGCGTTGTGTTGTATGAAATTGGTGAATTAAACTGAATATGAATATGAATATGAATATGAATATGAATATCTCTTCCTCTTTTCCTCTTCCTCTTCCTCTTCCAGTTGACCGCCAATTTTCCTTTTGTGTTGTTCTCCTCCCTCCTCCTCACCTCCTCCTCCTAATCTCCTATAATCGGTAATCGTATAATCGCCCTCTCCTTTCCTACTTTCCTCCTTCACTCCTTACTCCTTACCTCATTTCCACCTTTCCCTTCTTTACGTTACCAATTACCAAATATCACCAATATTATTTTCAAATTTAATATTTTATATTCTATATTTCAAATTAATTAAATAAGATTCATTTTTTTATCTTATTTTTGAATTTTTATCTCTATTCGATTGTTGTTTTAGTTATAAAACTAAAATATTAATGTTTATATATGAAAAAAATAGGTTACATTACGTGTTGGCCTTGTCCCTCAATTGAGGCTAAACAAACAACAAAATCTGATATCCTTAATGACCCACTGGCCACTACTTAACAGTTTACACCCCAACTAAAATCAAACAATACCCTTGTGCCCTTGTGCCCTTGTCAACTTCGGATCTAGGCTCCTTTACTTGAACACCAACACTTTCCAAATTATTATTATTATTATTATTAGTCTTTAGTATTACAGAATTGCCATTACTAATTTTCTCATCAATCAGATATTCAGATCCAACAAGTATATTCGTACGTGCTCGTGTAGACCTCACCTCTACATGACCACCAAACGATATCTATACCAGTAGTCCAGTACATATGCCTGATAAAGGATAATCTCTCTCTCTCTCTCTCTCTCTCTCTCGTTCAAAACCTTGATCACTTTACACATAAAACAAACTTTGACAACTGAAAACTAGATAGTCACCAGACCTACCTCATCCTATTGTGCATTTCCCTAAATACAAAATTCAATGCAAATTCTTCATCCTTGCTAAAATACAAATTCTTCCTCAGCTTCAGCAGCTTCAACACTGCCTTCTCTGTCCCCCATCTCTTTCAAAGCAGCTGCAGCTGACTCACTTATTCCAAATAGATACTGTACACGTGACACCTTCTCTGGAACACCCTCCTTTTTCACGTATATGGCATACAGATCTGCCAGTTCTTCTCTCATGTCCCATGACAACGGCTCCGCACTTATAGCCTTGTCACAAGCTAGCAGATCGTTCACTGCTGAGACCTGCATAAGTTAAGTTCACATATTACGGTCCATAAATGAAATTAGACTTCAAGCAAAAATTTCCCAGATGTGATTAGATAATATACCACTCCTTGATGGTTTCTCTGCCTGAGTAATGCCACTGCTTGAACCAATGAGCTTTTTAATCTACTCCGAGCAAGTTCATGGACAACTACTTTAGCCTTTTCAGCATTTATACTTAAGTCCGCAGGTATCTTTTGATACACTTCTTCCTCGTCAAAATCTCCAGTACCAGAGGAAAATATTTCTTCCACGCTCTTCTTATAAACATTTTCCCTTAAGCTCTCTGAGACCAAGCTTTCAATCTTCACGCTTGCTTCCTTGAGTTCTCTAATCTTCTTGACACTAAGCTTTCCCTGACCTATTGCTGTTTCTGTGTCAGCCGCCAGCTTTGACTTTACAATGCTGTCTCTAAACTTTTGAGCGTACTCTGGGGGCAATCCCACTTGCTTCTGGACCTTATCCAACTGCTCCAACCTAGCTTTAGTAATCTGTCCATCCGCTAAAATGACCTCCGCCTTCTTCCTGAATTCCTTTTCAGCTCGACTTTTGTGGATCTCCACAATCTCTTCACGCGACAAACCTAGAATTGTACCCAGCTGAAACAGATAAAGATACGAAAGGTCGTCCTGTCCTGTGGGCATTTGGAGACCTAATGCAAGATCAACAACCTCTCCAGATATGCAATACAACAAGTATGTATCGTAGAGGTCAGCCCTTTCCCTGTACGACAGGTCATCTTTAAGTGTTATTTCTGTCTGTAATAGAAACCCCATTATGTCCCCAAGTTCCTTAGTGGAGCTTACTCTCCTGAGTGTCTCTAGTGACTCCCATTTGTCCTCAACTTCTGTCTGCTTCTCTACCTTGTCAGCAGGTTCTGGTTCCTCTGTTGGTGTATCACTTGATTCGCCTTTGATGTCCGCTACTAATTTAGCGACCACCAAATTGTTAAATATTATCATCTTTTTAAGGAAATTTGCAGATTCAGTTTGACTGTCAGCTCCCCTTGCTTGTTTAATATAGTACATGAATATCCTGCGAGCCTGCATTCATAGATTGTGAATGAGAGGCACATTGACTATCGTCTTTATCTCCTGTAAAGAACTTTATTTTGTCGAAGCATCTTCATTGTGAGTCATGACACTCGTGAGAATACCAAATTGATGAGCAACTGAGAAGAGTAGGCACTTACCTCCTTACCAGCAATTGATATTGCTGCCTCCCTAGTCAAGCGTAAGCCATGAGCTGCTTTCGGCACAGCGGCTTTTACATCTGCATCAAATCCTTCAACACCAGAACCAATGGCAGCTCTCACCACCTAAACACAAAGACAAAGTACACATTTCAAGATTGTACATACTAATTTTATGATTCGTCAGCTATTTCAACCTAACAGTCTAACACAGCAACTGAGGGAGAGAAAAGGGTAGAAATTCCAATATTAAGAAATGATTCAAGAACTGAACCAGGACAGAATGAGTCAAAGCCTTTTAAGACAAGATTTTTGTTCTTTTTTTTTGAAGTAGGCAAGTTACTTGCCAAATATAAACAACTCTAAGACAAAGGCAGGAGACTGAATAAAGATTCATGCACTTTTGGATGATTCTAAAGAGTGAGCTACCTATTCAAGTTTTTATAATAGTGACTTGACCATTCAACAAAAGCCAAAAGGTACTACCCATCTCTAACACTTTGTTCCAAATCAGAACTATAGTTCTAATCAAAAGAAAACAGATACCCAGGAAAGTTCTCTAGCTGAAAGCTAAGAAGATCCATCCATTAGGTGAAGTTCACCAATGAAGCAGTAACAGGAATTGTGTTTTGATACAGTACCTTCTCAAACAGACTGCCGCATATATCAGCATGAGCTGCTTCAACAATTGTTTGGGGAACACATAACATGACTCGTAACCGAAGCAAACGTTGAACATCCTCTTCACTCAACTCTCCGTCAGCTAAGCATTGCTGAAGCTTCTGACGATATATTTCTACAAGAAAAGGTAGATCAGAAACGCATCCAGAATAAAAATTCAATAGCGCTCTAAACAATGAATTCAGCATGTTCTCTGTCTCAAACAGAACCCTGGCGAGATGAAGTACCTTTGTGAACTTCACTGGCTTTCTGTGGGTCAAACCGCAGCTGATCACACAATTTCTGAAGGAAGGCTGCTTTGCTCTCTGCTGCTTCTAGATCACCACTAGAAACAGCCTTTGCCAACAACTTGCGATAAACCTTTGAGGTGACATCAATTGTGATAGTTTCTGCCTCTTGTTTCCCAAGACCAAAGACGTTTTTTAACTGGTCTAACGCAGCCATCTGATCAAGGACAGAATCAATTACAAGGAAGCAGTTTAGTCTTTGAGCTCATGCACACGCAGAAATCTTGGGAGTATTGTGATGAATTTTAACAACCGTATGAAATAAAATCATCGGACTGAAGTAAACAAGTTCATGTTAGCCGACCCCAAAACATTTTGGGACTAAGGCTCTGATGTTGTTGTTGTTGTACATCATGTTACATAATACCAACATTGAACTATGTCATATTCTCGAATTACATATAGAACACGGGAAGAGTAACAGCTACAAACGATAAATAGCAAAAGGAAATTCGTAACCTTATCTTCCTCCATTCGGCCACTCGATAGGGAGTCTACAACATATGCTCTGTAGAGAAGCTTCAAGTCATCAATTTTGCGATCACTGTCATACTCACCACCTGACAATCATCAGACATTCATGTCAAGGTCATACAGACAAATAAAGCAGCAATAGTGGACCCAATAAGATAATAGAAACAAAGCCACTAGTTTGAAAAAAACAGATAGCAAAAGCTGGCAGGGAGAGGGGTCTGGAGTACTAGTATTCAATGCAGGAAAAAAAGGGGGAAAAGACACAAATAAGTAAAGCAGCAAGCAAAAGATTACCTACGAGAGAAACTGGACCTATTCCACGAGCAAAATTACCAGCATCTGGATGGTTTTTTACCGATATAAGATGATTATTAAATGCCACAATTTTATTAAGCTCTTGCACAATCTCTGCAGTTCCTCTGTAATATCAATATGAAAGATAAATACAGATCAAACTCAAGGAGCAATTAAACGTTACATTAGTTATTTTTTCATTGTTTCAATCCAAGGGGAAAAAATTATTTGAGTCTCTAAGGTGTACAGGACACAGTAGCAACAACTGATCATACCCTGTTCTGGTCCGTGACTTCAGGTAAACAAGAGCTCTCGATATATTTTCCTCTACAAATCCTCTTGTATGATCCTTTAGCACCTCTTCAGCCAACTGCATAGAATGATCCAAAACATCAGGAGAGAAGCTATGAGATTCATTCTAGTTATAAGCAAGACCGGAGAACGAAATCACCAAATCGTACATCCCAAAACCCAGCTGACCTGATCCGAAATGACCAGAAATGACCCCAAACTACTAATTAAAAATCACACTCAAGAATATCTTTAGCTTTAGAGGTCATTTGGTTAAAGAAGGTGGAATGGAACGGAATGGAATGGATTGGAATGTTATATCATATAGGTGTGGATTTAGCCCCCTATATCTCTCATAATATGTTTGGTTTGATAATGTCTCCCACTAAGTGACTTTGGAGTTCAAAACTTCTGAGGAGAGTAAGGTATGAGATTCTAGGGGGTTGGAATGGAGTTAGAATCCATCAAGTATCTAACTCCATTCCAAAATAAGACAACCAAAAGTTAGAAGGGCCTAATGCATTCCAAGCCATTCCCAAACACTAAGCCAAACACCCCTAGGCTAAAGAGGGCAAAAACAACATAGTCATTATGTTCAATGACCAAGCCAAACCTGATTGACCAGACCTTCAACAATAGAGTTGAAAATGATCTGACCCGTCCCAAGTGACATATACCCAAAATGACCCAACCCAAACTACACTGACCCAGATGTGACCTAAATTACATGTCTGGAAAGTCTAATTTAACTACAAAAGCAAACAAATTATGAGCAGATAGCTACAAAGACAATACCTCATCAGAAAGACGATATGAAACCTGAGCTTTTCTAAGGTTCACAAGTTGCTCTGCATCTAGATCTGAACTTCAAAGCAATGAGAAAAAATTATATTCTGAAGCAAATCAGCGAACTACAACATTAATCCATCTACTAGAGTAGACAAAATAAATACTATCTAATACATTGCCGAAACACCCTGTTTACGGCATATGAGAGCTCAGCACAAGTGAGAATAAGGTAAATACTAGCCTCTGCCAACTGATTTCAGCCTTTTAGCATAAAGCCTCTGAGCATTATCACGAACAGCAACCGCAACCTGATAATGACACGACACGGAAAGTAAGAGAATGGCAGATAATCATGAAATCATCAACAAAATGTCAAAATAAATAAAGTTTTTATACATGGTAGAAATGTATAATACAGAACAAAAAAGATGCTGATGAATTTAGGTGTTTACCTGAGAATCAGTGATTTTAAAAACACGTTTCCATGGCAAGAGAAAAGCCGAGGCCTCGCCAAAAACAAGAGTGGATACATAAACTAGCTTCTGGAATGCCTATAGTGAAGGTCACCTAAATGTGTCAAAACACCAAAATCGCCAAAGGACAGTGCACGAGATATAGATCTTACATTACAGCAAACGAAGAGAAGGATCTCACCTTACGTTGCTCCCTGTCACCCAAACGATCTCCAGTTTCCAGCCTTTGTCTGAAAATGCGTCGAGCAATCTACAACCACCAAAAATGCAATAGCCATGAATAAAAGTTTTTGTTAATGCGATATTGAAGGAAAGGAAGTGATGAACACTGGATAGGAAATCCCAATTGGTGTTTTAAGCTTTCAATAACGGAGTAACATGGTTTGGGGTATCAGAGAGACTAAGAACGAAACTCGTCTAACAACTACCCGTTGCTGAGTATGAGCACGGGAAACAGTGTTACAATGTCTACTAATGTAGTTCCCTTAACAGATTAAAAAAAATAAACAATGTTCCTTTTATTAACGGGGTCCGACTTTTGGATCAAAACAATGTAAATCTTGTTTGGATCTGGTAGAATAGTATCCCTAACAGATATTCACTATTCATTCTGCATTATCCCCACTTAACCTTCCTTATAGATATAGGTGATAAACAATTGCCCAAAATGAAACTTGAAAATATGTAGAGCCATTAATTCACATTAAAATTTCATTCAAATTCAATAGGTTAAATAGTGTGCGGAGACTAGAGCCGCCTTCCCATTAACATTACGCACGCTGCAAGGCTGCTGCCAGTGCTTAATTGTAAACAAGGGAAATGAAGATAAGGATCAGAAAAATGTAAATTAGATTATTAGAGTAGAGAGAAGCATTATGGATGTGTTAGAATAGGATTTGAGAAAGAAGGAGAAATGGGAATTATTGGAAAAGTAGGAAACAAGTCCAAAAAGTAAAGGAAGTAAGGAGAGAAACCTCAATATGTGTGTTAGCGGCATCAGGATCGTCAATGCCGAGAGAGTTTTTGAAGTTAATAATAGTTTCAACTTCAGTTCCGTTTAGATCTTCATTTGCAGAGGGAAGAACTGAGGTGACATATCTACAAAGGATAACGGGAAATTCAATTTAGTTCAATTCAATTCAATTCAGTTGGATTTGGATATGTATGCGTTTGCATATTGAGAAGGAAGTATAGAAAACACAAAATAGACCTGAGGTACAAGTCGCAGAGCTCCGAGGTGAAAGCTTCGTCTTGCTTGCTAACGCCATACCTGAAACACACGAACAAACAAACATACATCCATACATACATACATCAATTGACCGAGTAGCAACGTCATTGTGGAGATAAATGAATTCAAATAAATAAGAAACCTTGAGGGTATTGCCATGATATAATCCTTGTCTAAATGGAGTGGGTCTTCAGAAGAAGCAACGTAATTGTGGAGATTCACGGCAGCAACCTCAGGAGCACATGAATTCACCGAGTAGGCGGCTGCAGCAGCGGCACCTCCCAAGACTACGGCGCCTCCAACTGCAGCGTTACGACTTCCACCAATACGATAACCCACGCTGAAACCACCCGCCAAAGCAGCCGCCACAATTAAAGATGAGGCAGCCAGTCTCACCGGTGGAGACATACTATCCACTATTGAATGAACCCCACTCAGCTCCCTCTTCGGACCGAATATATCCTCCGAACTTGAATTATTAATGGCGGAGGAGGAGGAGGACGCCGAGCATCGGAGCTTCGTCACGCGTCGCCGTGAATTCATTGGAATGTTGATGCGCTGGCTACGGAGAGAGGATAGACGTGGTTTCAAGCTAGAAAATAGGACTGGGGATGTTGTTGACGACGCCATAGCGGTACTGGCGGCGCTGGCGGCGGCTTTCATGATTGACTCTTTTAGGGTTCACTGCCGATAGGCGATAACAACAACAATGGATAGACACCAAATGAGGACTCTCTCACTCAACACCCTTTTACCCTTTACTTTTTTTACCCACTATTTATCTTACTAAATTTGTTGTCTATTTAGACGGTTTAATTTTACGTTATTATTAAATCCAACACGTTATTTTACTTTATTGTACTTCCTCCATTCAAATCCAATCTACATTTATTCCATTTTAATCCATTCATATCCAAACTACCATTTTCCTATTAAAGCCTAAAAAATTACTAAAGTGTCCTTATGAATATCAATTATTTACACAAAATGTTATTGAATGGTCCACCATTAATCAACTATCACTCATTTAAATTAATAAAAAAACACCTTACACACATCCAATTGTACTTTTAATAATTTTTTAACCTATTTTTTAATATTTGTGCAAAAAGCAAAACTACACTTTGGTTATGAATGGAGGAAGTATACACTTTTTCAATTTCTTCCTACATTAATCTTTTTGTTTTAAAAAAACATCATCGACAACACCATGTGCGGCCTCCTTTCACCTTACTCCGATCGTCGTTCTCTTCGGCGCTGATCACCTTCTCTCGCGACGTCGACCTCTTCCCACAGTGGTGATCGTCGTCCCGCACCGTCCACCCTTATATCGTTATCGACATAAGATGATATGAACGTCGTTAATCCAAAAGTCTTCTCTTCTCCGTCGCCGATAACATTCCCCTCTATTCTTCATATTTTTTCGTCATCGACCAATTGATGGGGTAGATTGAGGTGGTTGCAAACATTTGGCCTCTTTTCTTTTTTTTACAGTTATTTACTTGTTTGTGTGTAAGAAATGAAAGGGACAATGTCGAAAAAGTCGGCAAAAATGTGTTAAATTTAGGGTTTGTTTGGTTGACATAAGGTAATTAAAGTTCATGGGAATTTCAAGTTCACATGAGTTTTCAATTCACGTGAATTCCCAAAAAGCATTTGGTATTCATTTGATTCCCAAAAGCATTTAGTTTGTATGTGATAAGTTAATTCATATCGGAAGTTCTAATGACTAAGGTGGCTTTGTGAGTGACTTGCCACATAATGAGAGACGTAAATTCATGTGAGAAGTTCTACTTCCAATGATCTTGGCAATCAAACAACATCGTAGTTTACACTTGCTAGCAAGTTTAAGATCTTATGATTTCAACGGACAATCAAACAAGCCCTTAGTACCATGGTGTGTTCAGAATAGCACGTCTCATATAATAAAAAAAAAACGATAATTTAAGGTGAAAATATTAATTAGTAACTCATTCTAAAAAAAATAGATAAAATGAACATTATTTATTAATTGAATAAAACATTCCATTCATGTTCTATTATCTACCTCTCATGATCACCAATACAATTTCTATTTTTTTACTACTAATTTATGTAATACTTCATATTTTTTTTGTGCTAACTCAATCTGTAACACTCTTGTAATTCAAGACCTTTAGAAAAGACCACAGACTATGAAAATACTACCATCTCGATTTCCTGAGCCATAATATCAAGGTAAAATCAATCGCAAGCAACCTTTATTAAATAATAGAATAAAGTAAAAGTGTACAACCATCTGAAAGAATAACCAAAGTAACAAAATGTTTGCGGAAGCTAAGTAAAGCTACGGTGACGCTACAAAAAGATGTGAGGACCCTTCCTCCCCAAGCAAGCAATCATCGACAATGGCGAACCTGAGACTCTGGTTACCATTACATGGATCATCACAGTAAAATACAAGCGTCAAAATCTGATACGATATACCACAATCACTGATATCACTGTTCCATCAATCACAAGTGGCAGCCTTAATCCCCACATCAAATCCCTCACTTGCTCGCGACAAGGGGTACCCAGATCCTTAATGTGCACATAATCTCTATGGTGGGTCCCACGAAGAGCGATCGTAAGAGTGGGAGCAGTTTCCCGCAACGGTCCCACACATATGTTCCCAAATCAATCCAAAGCAGTATATTGATATCAAATTAACAACAATAGTATCGTCACAATCATTATCAATCAAATTTGAGTAGGGAAACCCTACCTCAAGGCAATAAATACAAAATACAAGTCCAAGCGTTTCATACTAATGTTCCTCTACGAATTCTCCTTCTATGAATCATATATATGGATTACTCACAAAGGCATACTAATATCTAATGACATAGCAATTATAAGAACGATACTTACTTGTTGACAACAATCTAGGCTCGATGATCGGTGCGTTTAAACCTTTGCTAACAAAGAAAGATTTGGGAGAGAGGGATGGGGAATTAGTTTTTTTTTTTTTGTACATTTAGGTAAATGAGGTTTAACCTCGGTCTAATTTATATAATTAATTGCGGGTCTGAACACGGGAAGACTAGCTTGACCGAATTGGAGCAACTTAGTCGAGTTAAACTTACTCGACCGAGTTGACTCTACTCAGTCGAGTTACTCCAACTCGACTAAGTTCGACCTACTCGACCGAGTTGAGTCACGACTCAACAACGAAAGGGAAGAGTACTGTCACACAACCGAGTACAATTGGGTGATTGGCTACTCAATTGAGTAGTGCACTCGACCGAGTGGCTCGCCGTACTCGATCAACTGTATACAAAGGGTAGTTTCTGGTTGGTATTTACTCAACTGAGTAGGTCCACTGCTCAACCAAAAATGGCCACTAGACCATATAGGTCATGTTACTCGTTCAAGTCGGGCGGTATGAGAAGTCCGCTCGGTTTTGTTTGTTTTAAACATAAGGTTTTGAGCTTCTGCAATCATTATCACCTTTACACCTAAAAACTCACCCTAAAAACATATTTATTTTTTACTTGTTGATTTGTTGAAGAACTTGCTTAAAGATAGAGAGACTTTATTTACTAAGCTCTTGAATTACGTGTTTCTTTGAATTTCATGGTTGTTATTAAATACGTGACAATGAGTCTTGATACTATAATTATGAATAAAGGTCAATCACGTGTTATGAATGTAGCAAGGTTGTATTGTGGTTATATGGATTCACCTGACATTGGACTTTGTTTGTTAGGACCACTAAGGGTAACCGAGTTTCGATGACGTGAGTCTCCCCTTGTAGGCCCGCCACAAAGGGTAGTGCACATTTATGTTCCGGGGGAGTTTGTGGTCGAGCATGTTGGCCGTATGATTTTTTTTGGCGGATAGAAAAAGGGTAATTATCGTATGCATCAAAGCTGAAATTAAAGATTACATAAGCACTTATTAAAAATAAAATTATAATAACTCAAATTGGGGTAATGAGGGTAGGATGGCCAATGATAAGTTGACCACGAGCAACCTCATCCATGTCAACAACTTTACTAACAATTTTATGAAGCCAATGGAACGGACCGGGTGTACTTATGCCACAAGAGCGTAGAAGGAAAAGGGGAAGAAAGAGTCAAACAAGCTTATTTAAATATCACTTATTTGTCGTGTGATTTGTAGCATGCTTGTTAGGGCTGCCGTTTGAGTTATAGCACGCGGCCGGGTCCATTTCATCTTGTCAATCACGTGAGTCAAGAGCTGCCTTGTTATTATGACGTCTTGGTCGGAAATTGAGTTAATGATGTTTAATTATACAATAAGTATGAGTTGAGGTTGTTGGTCGAATGTATCGATCATTATCTTTTTGCGTAATAATTTATCTATCAACTTATCCTTGTGTTGACTTATGTGTTACTTATGTTAAAAGAACTTTTTTAAAATGATCTACATACCGTGATCCGTATGATATTTCAAGTCATGGGGTGAGTTGGTTGACTTTCAGGTGGTGGATGATTGTGGGGCCTTGAGGGGGCAAATTTGGCATCGATCAGAGAGTTAGCCTTAGCTTACTAGTTTTGACACTATATTTCTTTATGTTTCCGCTGTACTTTAGTTTGATTTTGGAGCTTATAATTTGAAAATTTTGGAACCTGGTTTGTATATATTTTGGCATTAAACTTTAAACTTTTAAATTGTTGCATGATTGTGTTTTTATTACACTACCTCGAGAAATCAAGATGAGCAACATCCTTATTCACCTCAGTCGGGTAAGTGAGGGTGTGAGAGTGTTACGGTTTGCATCTTTCATAGAATAATATGTAATACTCTGCAATCTGCATCTACCAAAAAATAGGAGTATTCATTTGTATCATTTGTATATATACATGTAACACTCCGTGAGAGATTTGTCCCACATCGGTAGAATGTGGGTGTGTGTGGAGATTTGTCCCACATCGGTAGAATGTGAGGTTTGCGATATATTTATAATAGCTCTTACCCACCACTTAGTAACAAGGCCTTGTGCTTTTGGGTTTAAGTGATGACAAATAATGGGCCCAAAGGCTTACCTCCCATCTTATTGGGGTTGTGTTAGGGTCGGGTTGTTACTATACATGTATCGTGAATTCTCATGAAACCTTAGTCTTATAAATATAACACATGATATTATTTATTGCTCATAACATTGGCAAGGCTAAGCAAATAGCAATGTCGTACGACTCATACTCATGGGCATTTTGGTTAGTAATTTGGCGTCATCAATAATTCTTATAAGATGGATGATGAGCTTTGTTTTTAGTCATATTTCATGCTTTTTTAGATAGTTTTTTGCTGGGTTATTATTGACACGTGATATATCATACAGAGTAATCGATGATATCGCAAGTGTAACAATGTCATGAGTAAAACTGTAAAATAGTAGGCGCATTTGATGCATATATATTTCATGAGTACAATTTTTTGGATTCGACCTTTTTTCTTTTAGATATAGGTATTCATTTTCCAAATAAAAAATTCATCAAGGATAAAATATGAAACAAGTGGGTCATGAATGTAGAATAAGTAGTTTGGGTGTAAATGGGGCTATAAATAGAGATGATTGGTTAGTTGTAAAATTAAAGCTAAAATATAGGAGATTATAGCATAAAATACATTTGGTAGTAATCCATTTCCGCAAATTTAGTATGAGCTTCAATTCTTTTAAGAAAGTAAATAATTCCAATTGACATTTTAATTTCTCCCTTATTTGTTTTAATTCATCCTCAATTATATTTTTTTCCCTTGATGATTGATCTTGAAGATTTGTTGTTAGTTTGAGTCGTGAAAATAAGAATAAAGCAATGTCAGAAGAATGGTGGACAAGTGGGATGGTATTCAAGGACAAATTGGTTTGTCAAATTAAAAAATCAGAATTTACGGCTGGATTTTTGTATGGAGAGAGCCCTTTGGATAACCCAACGTCTATCGTTTTTTTTCAGTTATCGATTATTTTCATTTTTACGAGAACCCTTTATTTCATCTTTCAACCTTTACGTCAAAGTATGATTGTTGCCCAGATTACTGTAAGCATTTTTTTACGTTATTATTTATTATCTCGACGTACATATATGATACATGATACATGATACATGATACATGATACATGATCTGTGATCTGTACCTTATTGTTTGTTAATTTAGGCAGGAATACTAATGAGCCCATCAATTGTAACACAACACCAAGAATTTGCAAACAAGTTGTTCCCACCCCCTGGTAGATATGTTCTAAAGACTATCTCCAGCTTCGGGTTCATGCTTCATTTATTTATAATGGGTGTTAAAATTGACATGAATGCGATTCGTAGTACCGGTTTCAAGTCCTTAGTCATCGGCTTATCAGGTCTCGTCTTCTCTCTTTCCCTTGGAAGCTTAGCCTTCTACGTGGTTCGACAAAACACTCAGCTTGACCAGACTTTATTCACAGGCATACGTTTACTAATCACTTTTAATTCATTGACATTCTTCATGGTCACTAGTGGCTACAACCAAGATCTCAAGTTTTGCAACACAGAGCTGGGACACCTTGCTTGTTCCTCTTCCTTAGCTGTTGATTTACCAGGCCTGGTTGGGGCCACAGTATGCCTCACTTGGTTTGGTATTGATGACATTGACTCGTCATCATCATCTGATCAAGCCATGGCTCCAAGACTAGTCACAATTCTATCTGTGTCTTTATATTACGCCGTTCTCTTCTGCGTCTTACGACCAATGGTGATAAATGTTGTTAGTAGAAGCCCTAAAGGAGCCACCACCATGAAGCAGACACATCTCATGCTCGTTTTAGTCATTCTTATGTTGGCTTGGTATTGGGGGGAGGCCTTGGGCCAGAGGTTTGCTACTTTTCTTTTTGGTTTGTCCCTACCAGATGGTCCTCCTCTTGGATCTGCCTTAGCTCAAAAGGTAGAGTTATTCACATCGGGGATACTACTTCCTATATTTTGCACCATGGTTGGATGGAGGACTAATTTGTCCTCTTGGAAAGGAAATCCTCAAATATGGGGAGTGGAGCTCATCTTTGTGATTGGCCATCTTGGCAAATTGGTAGGCACGGTTGTGTCGTCAACTCTTGTGGGCGTGTCTTTTGAGGATGCAATCCCCCTTGGTTTTATGATGTCTTTCAAAGGTATCTTGGAGGTGGCAGCTCTAGCCGCTTGGAACGAACAAGCGCTATTGGACGATCGTCTGTTTAGCCTATCAATGTTGAACATTGTGTTGTTCACGGGTGTAGCGTTTCCTTTAGCACAACATTTGTACGATCCTTGTAAAAGATATAAGGTGATGCAGAGAAGAAATATAACAGGAATTGATAATCTGCAGGTATTAGTCTGCATTCATAGTGAAGAATATGTCCCTGGGCTTGTAAACCTAATACAACTTATGAACAATGTGAGTGGGAGTATCTCCTTATTAACCATACAGCTAATACACCTAAGTGGGAGTTCAATGCCAATTCTGGAGCCATTGTACAAGTACAAGAAGTCAACAAGCAACTTCCAACATTTCGAGCATGCAGTTAATGCCTTTAACCAGTTAGAGGAACAAGGGGATGGACGAGTAAGTGTCCAACATTTTGTGTCAGTTACACCATACAAGACGATGCATAACCATATATGCACACTCGCACTTGATAAGAGAGCCACCATTATTATAACCCCTTTTAATAAAATATGGGACACTTATGGAAATCTTGAGACTTGTTCCCCTCAAATAAGGGAAGTTAATAAAAGGATGATTCCCAAAGCACCTTGCACAGTTGCCATTTTAATTGATAAAAACAGTCCAGTAGCTGCTAGTTACCACATTGTCATGTTATTTATAGGCGGTTCTGATGATCAAGAAGCACTTGCATTGTCTTGTCGTATGGCTGACCATCCAACTGTAAGGTTATCCGTCATATGGCTTAAATCAACTCCTGATAAACCCTTGCTAAACGCATCTCAACAAGATGTTCGACTCATGGAGGACTTACAGATGAAAACGACCCCCGATGATAATATAACTATTCGAGAAGAATATGTTGCAGATGGAATAGGGACAACCAAGGTGGTGTTGTCGTTGCAACACGCTGATTTGTTTGTAGTAGGAAAATACCATGAACCTCAATGTCCAGCCATACAAGGCCTCGCTGCTTGGAATGATAATCCTGAGATCGGGGCATTGGGGGACGTTTTGGCTACTTCTGATTTCCTATTCTCTATATTGGTGGTGCAACAACAACCTCTTACACATTCAGAGCTTCACTCTTCCACGTATATTGGCGTCGATGATTTATCGAGCTTAAGTAGCTTCGATGAAACTCCAAAAAGCAATAAATCCCATTGGAGTTTAGGGGTCTAGCTTAGTATAATACATAATACTACCTTTTAATGCCTTTTGTATTAGTATTGTACAGTAATGTATTACTTACATACGAAGTATTAGATCTGCTATGCCTTTCAGATACATACAAGGTTAGTTATTTAGAGCTCTTATTTCCTGTTAATGATACTATGACACTACTATCATTAACCACAATTCCATTGAAGCTTTTAATCAATCCAGTTGAGACATAGAAACTAGAAAAATGGATGCTTTCATTCGGAATGGGCTGGGATGAAAATAAATGATTCGGATAACCATCCAAACAACTCAAATTTATATGTATAATATAATACGGAGTATAAACAAAATATCCGTAAATCATACAGACGGTTTCCTCGGATCCGCTAAAGAAGACACACAAATTTTGAAAAGAAAAGCAGAGGACATTTGACTATGCAGGAATACCAAAAACTAATATGTGAGAATATCGAGTAGTCTTTAAAAATAGATTATAACTTGTTATTCAGAACTAAAATCGAATACGATAACTAAAAAACGACTCAGTCTAATGCGGCTCAAATTTAATGTATAATAAGAAAGAAGTGATTTGGTCTTGGGCCTGCCTGGCATAGTAGTAATAAATCAGAATAAGTGAAAGATAATTATTACAACCCATTTTCAAAGGTAGAATATTTAGGGTCCAGTAATTATTACCTCCAGCAAGAGGTAATGTATTACCCACCGCCCTCCATTAGTAACAATTACGGGGAATGAAACTCTCTTTTTCTTTCAAAAAGATCACAGACTCTCTCTTTCTTCTTTCTTCTTTCTCCATTCTCCATTCTTCATTCTTCATTCTTCCTTAGCCAAACCAGGTATCCTGAACAAATATCCCCTATTAATATCTTACCCTCTAATCATTCCTCCTTCAACATCTGCCCTTAAAATTCCTTCGTACATTAATCCATTAACTAATAAGAGTAAAAGGGTAACGGAGTTAGAGTGTGGTAACTAGTAACTACTGGTAAATAGGAGAAATAGGAAAAGAGAAGAAGGAAGAAGGAAGGAAGAGGAATGAATTAAAAAGATGGTTGGAAGACATAGGAGTCGTCGTGGTGTGGGATACGGTTCACAATTATGCGGTATTGCTACTGCATTCCTACTTCTCCTCTCTATCTTCCTCCTCTATACTCGATTAAGTACTACTCACCGCTCCACTGATTCTATTGAAGATCCATTATCATTATCCTTAACGGAGGACCCGTTACTTGAGGATTCGGATCCTGTACCCGATCCCAGAAGCACTACTTCTACTTCTACTTCTGAAGACAGAATTGATGTACTTGACGACGATGATGATAAGGATGCTGATACTCTACTATCCAATGAGGAGGAGATCTTGAGAGCTGTCTATGATTCCGACGAAGACGATAAACCTGCTGCTGCTGGTGGATATTTCTTTGATCATGTTTCGCTTGTGATCCGTCACGCTATCGATCGTCGGTCCATTGACGAAATTGATTATGCGAATACAATGAACAACAATAATCAAAACCCGTTTGAACCCCAACAGAATCCGAAACATAATTGCGATGCCATTGGTTCAGATGATGTTCCTGTGGATGAAGATGTAAGGATGAAAATGATGGAAGTGGGAGGCATTGAGGATGCGCTGCTGTTAAAATCATCACCACTCAGGAAAGGGTGGGGACCTTGGTTTGATGCTAAGACTGATTTCTTAAGAAAGGATAAGATGTTCAGGTCTAACTTCCATCTCTTGAATCCATTTCACCATTTGCTCTTACAAGACCCTGATTCTATTGCTCTCACTGCTCTCACCAAAGGTGACAAGATTCTGCAAAAGGGATTGCTTACTCGTCGTCATCGTCGTAGTGTTCACAACAACAACAACAACATCATCAACAACAATAACAACCACAACAGCAACAACACCAACAAGACGACAGCTACTCCAATTGATAAAGCGCGATGGGGTTATTTTCCAGGACTGCCTCCCTTTTTGTCATTTTCTAACTTCATGGATTCTTTCTTTAGGAAATGCAAGTGTAGTATGAGGGTCTTTATGGTATGGAATTCCCCGTCTTGGATGTTTACTGTCAGACACCAAAGAGGACTTGAAAGCTTGTTGTATCATCATCCTAATGCCTGTCTCGTTATTTTCTCTGAGACACTTCAGCTTCATTTCTTCAACGACTTTGTAAACCGTAGGTATCAAACATTCACACTCACACTCACACTCCTCTCTCTTTTCCATCTTCACCTTTCCTTTCTTCATTCACTCTTTATTGCTTCTTATTACCAGCTTTAAAGTTGCCGTAGCCATGCCCAATTTAGAACAACTCCTACAAGATACGCCAACATCTGTATTTGCTTCTGTTTGGCATGAATGGAGGACAACACCATTTTATCCTACTCATTACAGCGAACTTATTCGCCTTTCAGCTCTTTATAAGTAAGCCTTGCTACTTCCGCTTATCTAATCTTAGCTGCTTTAAATCCATCTTCTTACTCATTACACTCATTTTGTTTTATGTCTTAATGTAACTGCATTTCTATGCTTGCATTATTAAGGACTGAAACAGGAAGCTCTACTTTAACTAAACTTATGGCAAGATGGAAACTTTGCCATTTTTTTGCTTCTTTTGTACATACAAAGTGATGTATATACTTTAAGCAAGGTTGGTGTACATATTAGGAGCTATAGATTCTAAGATTCACCTGCTTGCAAAAAGGTTTCTTAAGCTCATATGGTGTATAACCTTGTAATGTATATGCTGTCAGATGACTTTTTTGTATTACAGTTACATCTGTTTGTTGATGATGCCAAGCAACAAGAACACTTATTAGTCATATAACCATTCTCCGTGATGTTACAAATGATGTGCTTTTTGAAAGCAATTAATCAGAGAACACTTATTAGTCATATAACCATTCTACGCTACTGCCACATAATTCTCAGGACAGTCAATGATGCTTTCTACGTTTGGGTGGGGTTTGGATCCTTTCAGGATTCGTGACTCCCTTCTTCCTTCCCTCTGTTAGACTCTCATCCAACAAAGGGTCATTCAATTTTCGTGTTGCGGTGTAACGAAGACAATTCAAGGTTAAATGTTAGTTTGTAGGTGTCAGACTTCAGAGCATTAAGGAATTAATCGAATTGGCTTATTAAACTGCTGGCACCTTTTATATATTTGTATATGGGTGAAGTAGCAGGCATTGCCGTCATTTCTTATCAGTATATTACAAACTGCCTCTGGTGAGCTCGGGTGGATTGCAGGATACCTGAATCAGACCTCTCTCATTTCCCAATCGGTCTATCCCTGCCTGGGATAAGTGGGATTGAATTTACGTAGACAGTGTTAAGAATGTTAATGTCTGTGCCCTAACACTGATAAAGACATTTATATTTAATATTTTCAGGTGATTTTAAGTCTAATTGCATGCCTTCACATATAAGGTATATACTTTGATGTTGTGTCTGCTTCTCCGCACAGGTACGGGGGTATATATCTGGACTCTGATATGATTGTATTGAAGCCTTTATCTGCCTTCAGCAATTCTGTTGGCATGGAAGAGCCATCTCCTGCAAGTCCTCTAAATGGAGCAGTTATGGCTTTCACAAAGCACAGGTATACTTCTGCAGCATAAGTTGCCTTATTCTACACTTTATAAAGCTTGTTGCGGTATTCTCTGTGTTTTTTATAGGCTAATAGCACCAGGTAGATTGTATATGGCATGCTTCTATTTCGGAATGTTTTTTCAAATTGATGGTTTAGTAAATGGAAAGTTAGTGTCTTGGGTTGGCGTCAAACTGATGTATAATTGCAAAATCCGGATAAGGAGTAAAATGTGGCATGCTTATGTTGTCCAATTCAATACCATATAAAAATTTCAGGTCTCTAAAGAACACTAGTGTGCCAATGGCACAGTGGTCATCAAGTTGTCTATGGTAATGTGAGTTGCAGAGATGTCTATTTATGAGAATTCACATTACTTTAGTGGAAAAAACTCTGCCTCTAGCTGTTGGTTTGCTCATGTTATTTTGTTAATTAAAGATTAGATGATACATTCCTTTTGAAAGGTATACATCGCTGATGGCCTGTTTCGTGTAGAAACCCTTCCCTTCATGTTATAGGATGGTTCTGAATGAACTTGGCAAGTTATTTTGAGTCTTTGACAAACAAACTAGATTTTTCTCCTGTCTTTAGTTTCTCTCGGTTGCCAATATTTTTCTATCTCACCTGCCCAAGCCTCTCTCTCAATTGCCATATTAGGTGATCTATTGAGCAATACACAACTGTATAAGATAACACAAAAAGAGTAGTAGTAGTAGTCGTGCTCTTTTTTTTGGAACATATTAGCTCTTTCTCGCTAGGATTCTCGTGATTTTGTTGGAGCTGCTGGTAAGGCTGTGTTATGAATGCCAGTAGTTGCTCATATGCAATGCTATTTTGTTCTGTGCAGCTCTTTTCTTATGCAGTGTATGTCAGAGTTCTATTCCACATATGATGACAACCTGAAGAGATGGAATGGTGCCGAGCTTTTGACAAGAGTGGCAGGAAACTTTTCAAGAAAAGCAATTGATGCTAATACACAGCAGGAGCTTAAAGTGCAACCTTCGTCTATTTTCTTTCCCATTGGTTCAAATGATATTCAGAGGTACATCTGACTCCTGAAGTTTATCAAAATTTATTCACCTCCTTTTGGAAGATGTTACTCTGGGTGCTTGTTCATACAAAAATATTAGGGACGTATTTTTAAATGCTTCTAAAAAGGGCCTCTAGCTCTCTAGTCTAAAATTTTTAAGAGAACTGGTATGTTCGACTTTTAACAGCCAAGCAGAAAAGATAGAAAAGGCTATGTAGTGTGGTTTCAAATATGAGATGATGCTGGTGTTTTTCTTTCCCTGGTCTCTCAGTAGTTTACGCTGTGCAACAGGTACTTCTTGTCACCATTGAATGAGAGTGAGAAAGTTGAACAAGATGGTTTGTATCGAAAGATAATGAATGAGTCATACACTTTCCATTTATGGAATAGCATAACATCAGCTCTAGTTCCTGAAGCAGAGAGCCTTGTCGCCAGGATTCTTAACCGTTATTGTACTCGCTGCTCTGATTTGCTCTGATTCTTGTAACTCGGTTAATGTTCTCTCTTATAACCTGTAATCATCAACGTCATTGATTCCTAGTGATTGGGACGATGAAGAGCTGCGGTTCGATGAAGTCCCCATTATATTATATTCCGATATTGGGGAGCGCAGGTTTATACTTGTGTTTTTCCGGGTTCTGCCCCCTCTCTTGCTTCCTTGGTTTGCATTTGTGATGGTGGCTACGCTAAGGGAGCGAGACGCTAAATCAAAGGCTCATATGATACATATTTTTTGTTTGTAATGTTGAAACTTTTTGTAGGTTATATATTGAAAAGGAAATGGAGTGATCATTATTCTTTTAATCAAGAAAAATGAATTATAGATAGTGTTTTCGAAATTGAAATGAGCGGATTGTATCCTATTTTCATGTTTTATCTTGTGTCCAATTGCGGGAGTCTCCTGCTATAATAAATAAGTAGAGTTGCTCATGATTAAACTAGTTTAGATTCAAATTTGAATTTGTTTCGTTAGCGACATTATGGTTACTCTAAATAATTGTAGGATATTTCCTAGGACAAGTGTTTTGGTCAAAAATTACCTAAACGGGTCGAGAATTACCAAAAGTTGTTAAAGTCGGGTTATAGTGATCTTTGGGAGAAATAAATGGTATTTGTGTTAGAAATCGTAAAGGTAGAAAGAATTAGGAAAATTAAAAGAAGTAAGAGGCGGAGGAACGCAAGGAAAGTTGTTGACGCGGGAAACCCGTTAGGGAAAAACCGCGGGGGGAAACCGAGTTCCGCCAATTCCACTAGAAAGTTCGACCAGAAAGTCGAATAATATTACAAGTGTTTTTTGCTTAATTCTAGTGAGAGAAGTGTTCTAATGTATTGTTCTAATGTGTGGAGTTGTCTTGAATGCCCTCTTCATGCTGCTTCTCTTTCTATTTAAGCTCTCCTCTTCTATTCGTGACCGTTGGATCAAAGCATTATCCAACGGTCAGATTCTGGGTGCAGGGTCTGCAGGCTTCTTTCCAGCTTTTTCCCTTTTTCAGCTCTCTTTCCCCCTTCCCTTTTTCCTGAGCATCTTTGTCTTATATCTCTTTTGGGTTATGCTTGGGTCTTCCTCAACAAGCTACCCATACCCACTTGCTATACTCTTCACGTGACTCCATCCCTCTTTTGTGTTTCTTGATTCCTTCTTCTATGCTCTCATTTTATTATTGACTTTGACTTACTTTAATTCCTCCACCCATACGATGACACGTGTCGAGGAGTCAAAATATTAATTTTGGGGTCCAACATTAGCCCCCAATTCTTGCATAAGTGCGCTTGTGTAAGAATTCGCCCTGTTCCTGGACCCAGAGAAGTGATTTGGTTGCCAGAAGGTTTCGGGCTACTCCTGGGGGCAGACCGCTTCCTGGACCCAAGATTCGTGCTGAACAAGCACTCCGCTCCAGCAGGCAGCTATGCTGGAGGCGAAGGACACTCTGGCTGCAAAAGTGAAGGAACTGAAAGAGGCAAATGGTGCTCTGGTTGCCGAGGTGGATGCTTCGTGGAGGATGCAGGATGCGCTCTTCGAGATCTTATCTGGTGTTGTTTCCCTGGTCTAAGAGATTCCTGCTCTAGATGTCCAGAATGACGACGACGGTGGATGGACTTCTTGTGTAGCACGTGGTGCTGGAGTAGCTTATTTTTCGGCCAGAATTTGATTCTGGGGGTCGCATTATGTTTTAAGTGCAGTTTTCCTGGGCCCTGTGTGGCGCCAGTAGGAAGTTCCTGGATTACTCTAGACCCTGAGTGTCAGGGGTTGCGTTGATGTTTTTCGCATTTTTCGTTTTAATGCTTTTTTCATTTTTAGGCTTAGCCGTTGTAGGCGTTTGCTTCTGCTTGATTTTTAGGCTCAGCCGTTGTAGGCGGTTTGCCTCTGTTTGATTTTTAGGCTCAGCCGTTGTAGGCGGTTTGCCTCTGTTTATATGCATGCATGTTTTTGTTTGAGTATGGCCAAGTGTGGGTGCTGGCTTCAGGGTATACCAATCTCAGTCGGAGGATGCCAGGCTTGCGTGGGTGCTCAGTATCGCGGGCGACGGTGTCCCGGTTGCTCGTACCTTGCTACATTCGCACGCTATTTTGTTTTATACAGATTTCACCCCTTCTGGTTGCCTGGAACCTGGGGGAAATGTGTTTGGCAGCTGAGTGCCCAGCGTGTTCCACCTTTTTTAAAAGAAGTATTTCTTTAGGTGGAGGGTGTTTCAGGGTCTGGGCCCTCTTGGTCGATCGCGTTGTCGAGGATTAATGTTCCACAACACTAGCCCCCATTTCTGGAGGTAAGATGCTTATTTCAGCCTCCCTCTAGAGTCCTGACTAAAGTTAGAAACAAAATCTGCAAGAGCTTGTGATTTTATTGCAGTATGAGTTTAAAATTTTTAAGTCACAACCATTTAGGTGTACAAACCACTTAGCCATTCTTACAGATAATTCATGTTTTCCCTAATATTGTCTTTTAGGGGATAGCTTACTAAAGCTGAGATTATGTGAGACTCAAAATAAGGTCTTAAATTATAAGAGACTGTAAATAAGCACTTACTGACATAGTGCTGGATGCTGAGAACCTTCGCGTTCTGGTACCAGAACTTACATCTGCCTTGGTTACAGATAGGTAGAGGTAGAGGGGTTCCTCTAGGATTTTCCTCCTGAGACTTTGTTGATTGTCCTGCTGTATGGCCCAGGCCTTTCATTCTTTTCTGCTGGAGCCTTCCTGGATGCAGATTCAGCGGTATGGTCGAGCCTTCTGGGTCCAGCATCTTCTTCCAGACGTACGACATCCAGAGCCTTCTGCTGCACCTGGGCGAAATTCGTGCAGGTCCACTTGGTCAGGTCCTCGTACAACTCTGAGCCCTCGGGTAGCCCCCAGCGGAAGGCGTGGATGGCGCTAGTTACATCACATCTGGGTATCGACACCATTTCTGCATTGAATCTAGCCAAGTAATCTCTGGTGGACTCTTCTGGACCCTGGATAATGCGGTATAGGTCGCTGGTCTGCTTTTCTGGCTCCCTGCTGCTGGCGAACTGCTGGTTGAAGGCGTTCACCAATTCGGCAAAGTTGGAGATGCTCCCGTTTGGTAGACTAATAAGCCATTGCAACGCTGGTCCTGAGAGGGTCGATCCAAATCCCTTGCACATGCATGCTTCTTTTAGGGGTCCTGATGTTGCTACCACCATCATCTTTTGCTTGTATTGGTTGATGTGGTCAATGGGGTCAGTTGTGCCATCGTAGGGCACCATTGTTGGTGGCTTGAATCCCTTTGACATGCTGACGGAAACAATGTTGCTGGTGAAGGGAGAATCCGCGTAGCACTCTTGTGCAGCCTTTTCCAGGGGCCGAGGTACACCCGGTATTTGGTAGACCAGGTCCCACAATTCTTTGTACTGCCGCTCCCACATGTTGGGTCCTGCAGAAATGTTAGTTGTAATGAGATGAGGAGATTGAGTTTCATACCCATGTGTTCTAGAAACTTGAGCGGGCTGGAGGCTGGCGACTGGGGTCGTGTGGGTTATGGATGGGGTTTGCTGGATGCTGCATCCTGCTATCCCTTCTCCTCCAGTAAACTGCGGCCTCATCGAGGATCCTGCTAGCCATTCAGGTGCTTGCTGATGCGAGGGTCCTGCATAGTTATAGAAGTTAGTAGTTGAACGCATTCTTATGAGCTCATTACCTATAGCCAGTGTTTGGCGTGAAGGTGACTCGTAGGAGAGGAGCCCTAGCCCGCTGGGTGCTGTCACTTCTAGCGGAGCGATTCCTGCGAGATCCAGGCAAGTGACTAGTTCTGCCGGAACTGCTCTTCTTGGGGGTTCGCTGGTTCCTTCATCTGTTAAGACATAGGCTGGATCCGCCTGGCTTCTGGATGCAGCCTCTTCCCTCAGCTTCTGGGTGTCCTTTCTGAGGTCATCCACTGATTGGTGGAGCGTGTTCATTTCTTTCATCATTATCCGCCACATCTCGAGTGTCGGAGCTGGCTGACTCGAGAGGGACAGTGCTTGGGAGCTAGTTCCTCTGCCAGTGGCTGGATCCAGAGAGTTGGTGGTTTTTGAGGTGGTTCCTCCACCAACGGCTAGATTCAGAGGGTTGGTGGTCTTCGCGCTGATTTCTATGCCAGCGGTTGGATCCAGAGAGTTTATGGTTTTGGAGGCGGTTTCTCCGCCAGCAGCTAGATCAAGAGAGCTGGTGGTCTTCGCGCTGATTTCTCTGCCAGCGGCTGGGTCCAGAGAGTCGGTGATTTTCGAGCTGATTTCTCCACCAGCAGCTAGATCCAGAGAGCTGGTGGTCTTCGCGCTGGTTCCTCCGCCGGCAGCTGGATCCAGAGAGTTGGTGGTTTTCGAGCTGGTTCCAGACATGACAACGGTTCTACCAGCAGCTAGAGTACTTAATGTCAGGGAGTTGGCGGCCTTCGGGCTGGCCCCTGACATGACGGCGACTTCTTTGCTTGACCGGTTTCGGAGAGGACTATCACTATAGCCCCACGGTGGGCGCCAAAATGTTTTGGTCAAAAATTACCTAAACGGGTCGAGAATTACGAAAAGTTGTTAAAGTCGGGTTATAGTGATCTTTGGGAGAAATAAATGGTATTTGTGTTAGAAATCGTAAAGGTAGAAAGAATTAGGAAAATTAAAAGAAGTAAGAGGCGGAGGAACGCAAGGAAAGTTGTTGACGCGGGAAACCCGTTAGGGAAAAACCGCGGGGGGAAACCGAGTTCCGCCAATTCCACTAGAAAGTTCGACCAGAAAGTCGAATAATATTACAAGTGTTTTTTGTTTAATTCTAGTGAGAGAAGTGTTCTAATGTGTGGAGTTGTCTTGAATGCCCTCTTCATGCTGCTTCTCTTTCTATTTAAGCTCTCCTCTTCTATTCGTGACCGTTGGATCAAAGCATTATCCAACGGTCAGATTCTGGGTGCAGGGTCTGCAGGCTTCTTTCCAGCTTTTTCCCTTTTTCAGCTCTCTTTCCCCCTTCCCTTTTTCCTGAGCATCTTTGTCTTATATCTCTTTTGGGTTATGCTTGGGTCTTCCTCAACAAGCTACCCATACCCACTTGCTATACTCTTCACGTGACTCCATCCCTCTTTTGTGTTTCTTGATTCCTTCTTCTATGCTCTCATTTTATTATTGACTTTGACTTACTTTAATTCCTCCACCCATACGATGACACGTGTCGAGGAGTCAAAATATTAATTTTGGGGTCCAACAACAAGCATCTAGCATTTATAAGTAGAGGCGAAGCCATATTTAAAAAATTAAAGCTGAAAATAGAAATGAGTGCAAAATTTGAGGTTAAGACAGGAGTAATAAAAAGTTTATTTTGTTTTTTTTTTTTTGGTGAAGAGACGTGGGTTCACGACCTAGAATACAGAGAAAGCTGAAACGACGTAAACAACAAAAAACAAACGATGCTAAAGAAAAGAAAAACTACAAGCATGAAACTACCAGAACACTAAGTTGTTCCATCTACTGAAACCAAACGCGGCCAAGCAACCCCTGACATCTATGCTTATAAGTCTTCGCAGCGGTCCTGGTGTTTGATCAGGCTCGAATATGCGGAGACTCATTTCTTGTTCGACCCCTAGATTAGCTAGCCAATCTGCACATGAATTTGCCTCACGGTAGACATGAATTATATCCGCCTGCCATTCTGTCTCATAAAAGAAAGATCTGCAAATACGAATAAGATGGGAGTGTGCTGTAGGAAGCAACTCCTTCTCTAAATTCTTTATGAAGCTCTCAATGACCCTTGAATCCGTTTGGATGTAGATCCTAGGGTACTTTCTTTCTATTGCTATCATGAGTCCTCTGCGCAGGGCCATTAACTCTGCTCTGGTGACAGTAGCTATACCCAATTTCTCCGCTAACGATATGAGTTCTTTTCCTGAGCTGTCTCTGATAATCCCTCCTGCGCCAGCTAGACCTGGGTTTCCTTTAGACGCCCCATCGACATTCAACATAACCCAGTCTACTGGCGGTGCAGACCATCTGATAGTCACTTCCTTTCGGCGAGAAGTCGTACCAAGGGTAATCAAGTCCTTGGTATCTTTCGCCTCCAAAACTTCACGAATACGATCCGTGAGAGCAGTAAAATAATTTGTAGGTATGGTTTCTTGTCGATTAAAGATCCTACAATTCCGCCAGCGCCACAACCACCACACTATTACTGCAAAAGTAGTAGCCCACTGTTCTGCGCCTCCTCGACCTCTCTTGGACAAATTACAGATAACCCATTCCTTGATACTATTGGGAGAACACTACAAAAAAATACTGCCATAGCGACGGATTTTTTGCGACGGACAGGAAATCCGTCGCAAAATTAGTTTTGCGACGGATTTCGCGACGGATTTTTTGTTTGCGACGGAATTTGCGACGGACCTGAATTTCCCAGACCCGCGAAATGAAAGTCAAATGCGGGAAGGTTTGCGACGGAAAGTCCGTCGCAAATATTGACTTTTGCGACGGAAATTCCGTCGCAAACATATTGACCAGACTTACCCAAAAGTTGGTCAAGGTCAAATGTTGACCAGATTTGCGACGGAATTTCCGTCGCAGGAGTCAATATTTGCGACGGAAATTCCGTCGCAAATCTGGTCAAGATTTGACCTTGACCAGATTTGCGACGGAAATTCCGTCGCAAAAGTCCGTCGCAAAGTTTTTTAATACAGACCCGCGGATCTCATTTTTCCCCCAAATCGATTTCACAATTAAAAAAAAAAAACCCTAAGGCGATTTATCGGCGATTCGTCACCACACCACCCACCCAACCACCCTACCCTACCTCCCCCGCCGGAGCCGCCGGAGCCGCCGTCGCCGGAGCCTCCCAACCGCCCCTCCTTCTTCCTCTCCTTCTCCTTCTCCTTCCTTCCTTTTCCTTCCTCCTCCGCCCCTCCTTCCTCCTCGCCGCCCCTCCTTCCTCCGGCCAGCCGCCCCTCCTTCCTCCGGCCAGCCGCCCCTCCTTCCTCCGGCCAGCCGCCCCTCCTTCCTCCTCCACCTGTCACCTCACCGCCACTTCTTTCTTTCTTATGTATGTATACTAATTTTATTAATATACCGTCTTAATTTTTTTTGTTTAATCCGTCGCAAAATTCCGTCGCAAATTCCGTACTATTGTTTTTTTATTGTTATTAGGAATAGTTAGTTTAGTTTAATTGTTATTTGATTAGTTTAGTTAGTATTGTTAGGTGGTTAGTAATATTAGGTTAGTAGCTAATTTCGTCCCAAATCCGTCGCATATTGTTGTTAAGATGTTTAGGAGGTTTGTTTTTTGATATAAAATTTGCATTGTTGTTGATTGTTAGTGTTGTTGATTTGTTTAGAATATTCTTGAATAGTACCCGTTCAATAATTACACATTAGGTGTAATTGTTGAATAGTCCCCGTTTTGGGACTGTCTTTGAATCTTTCATGCCATTTAGGTAGTAAACATTCTTATATTTTCTTGATTGTAATGAAACAAAAATTGGGCAACACTTCCTTATTGTTCTCCAAATACATTCTATATAATGTATTTGGAGAACAATAGGGAAGTGCTGCCCAATTTTTGTCTCATTACAATTAAGAAAATATAAGAGTGTTTACTAATGGTATGAAAGATTCAAAGATGGGTTTAGGCTGGAGAGATAAGGACCCCAGACCAATATATGTAAATTGTTCTTTTTTGCAGGTTGGTGTTGGTGTTGGTGTTGGTGTTGGTGTTGTTGTTGTTGTTGGTGTTGGTGTTGGTGTTGGTGTTGGTGTTGGTGTTGTTGTTGTTGTTGTTAGTTGTTGTTGTTGTTGTTGTTGTTGTTAGTTGTTGTTGTTAGTTGTTGTTATATATGTAGTTGTTATTTAATTGTTGTTGTTAATTAATTGTTATTGTTGTTGTTGTTAGTTGTTGTTGTTAGTTGTTGTTATATATGTAGTTGTTATTTAATTGTTGTTGTTAATTAATTGTTATTGTTGTTAATAAGTTGTTAACTAGTTTTTGTTGTTAGTTGTTGTTATATATATATATATGTAGTTTTTATTTAATTGTTGTTGTTAATTAGTTGTTGTTATTGTTTGTTAAAATATGTAGATTTACTATGAAGAGATTAGAAAGAAAATGGATGTATGAAAGGTTGGATTCTAGGAAAAAAATAAGGCAGGATTTCGTAATTGGTGTTAATGAATTCATTAACTATGTTAAGCAACAAGACGAATACGTTAGGAATAGAGAAATTAGGTGTCCATGTTCTAAGTGTAAGAATACAAAGTATTTAGTTGAGCAAGATGTACGGAAACACCTTGGTTTGAGAGGGTTTTGTGATAACTACTACGATTGGGTGTGTCACGGAGAGAAATTCTCCGTTGAGGAAGAGGGAGGATCATCAATGCACTCCGACAATCCTTATAGAGATATGGTGGAAGATGCGTTACGCGATAGCATTGATCAAATTAGGGAAGATGCTCTAAACGCCGAGGTAGTCGATGAATCTCCAAATCCTAATGTATTAGCTTTCTTCCAAATGCTAAAACATGCCGAACAACCTCTTTATGTAGGAAGTCGTATGACATTGCTACAGTCGGCTTCAAGGTTGATCACTTTAAAATGTGAATTCAACTTAGCTGAAAAATGTGTAGATGGTTTTGCGTCATATATCGGAGATATGATTCCTGAAAATAATCTTATGACGCGTAACTACTACGAAACCAAAAAAATTCTTAAAGCTCTTCAACTTCCCCATCAGAAGATAGATGCCTGCTCGGTAGGATGTATGCTTTTCTGGATGGACGACGCTCACCTTGATAAGTGTAGAAAATGTGGTACGAATAGGTACAAATTAGAGAAAAATGCAAATGGCAAAAGAGTTCCCGAAAAGTTTTTAACTTATTTTCCATTAGGACCACGGTTGCAACGCTTTTATGCCACAAAGCACATCGCGGGCGAAATGCGTTGGCATTATGAAAACCCTCGTGTTAGTGGAACAATGTCTCATCCAAGTGACGGGGAGGCTTGGAAACAGTTTGACCGGCTGCATCCTGATTTTGCATCTGAGCCTAGGAATGTCCGTCTTGGACTTTGCACTGATGGTTTCGCACCGTTTAGTCAATTTGGGAAGCAATATTCATGTTGGCCGGTGATACTTACTCCATACAATTTACCACCCTGGCTCTGTATGAAAAGACAGTTTATGCTCTTAACATTACTTATTCCCGGTCCCCACAATCCAAAGAAAAACCTTGATGTCTATTTGCAGCCTCTTATTCACGAGTTGAAGCAATTATGGGAGACGGGGATCTTAACCTATGACGTTTCCCTGAAGCAAAACTTTGATCTTAGAGCCGCACTCCTATGGACGATAAACGACTTTCCTGCATATGGCATGTTATCTGGTTGGACAACCCAAGGTGAGCATGCATGTCCATATTGTATGAAAAATGAGACTAAGTCAATTTGGCTACAACATGGGAAAAAATGGAGTTGGTTTGATTGTCATCGACAGTTTTTAGACAGGAATCATGTTTTTCGTAACGATAAGGTGCATTTTAGAAAAGGGAAAGTTGAGCACGATGTTGCTGCGAAGAGGTTAACAGGCAATGAAGTATGGGATTGTGTCAAACATCTACCGAAAATTGTGGATGGATCTGAACGTGATCTGAATTTGCTTAAAGGGAAACGGATTGGGTGGTGGAAACAAAGCATCTTTTGGGAGCTTCCCTATTGGAGCACGCTACTAATTCGACATAACCTTGATGTCATGCATATTGAGAAAAATTTCTTCGAGCAAATAATTAACACCGTCATGGACGTGAAAGGAAAAACGAAATTAAACTCAAATGCAGAGAAAGACATGTTACTTCTTTGTTCGAGTAGAAGAAAAGGGGATTCGGTCGTTTTGAAAAAGGAACAAAAGAAGGTCCTATGTGAATGGGTATACAAACTGAAGTTTCCCGACGGTTATGCTTCAGATTTGAGAAGGTGTGTCGATATGAATGAATTGAAGATACACGGTTTGAAAAGTCATGATTGTCACGTCTTCATGGAGCGATTACTCCCAGTTGCTTTGAGACATCTTCTTCCAAAAAATGAGTGGAATGCCATAACTGAAATTAGTCAGTTTTTCAGAGATTTGTGTACTTCATCAGTACAGATTGAAAAAATTACAAGTCTCGAAAATAACATTGCGGAGATTATCTGCAAATTAGAGAAAATCCTTCCACCTTCTTTTTCCAACTGGTCAGAAGCGTCGGATTACATTAAGGAAGAGTGGTGGAATTGGTTTGAGGTATTTATTAACTGTTTACTACCTATTTCCGTTTTATTATTTATTACCTATTTATTGTTTCATACTTATTTAACTATTTTTTTTCTTGAAACAGAAAAAAGTTACCTTTCACCCTCGTGATAGAGCAGCGGTTAGGTCGGCGTGGGAAGAGATGATGAAAGACCGTCTTCGCAAAAGAATTCACTACGCTATGCAGAAACCAACGGAGAAAAGGCCGCACTGGATACCCTTGGATATTTTTGAACAACTGAAGGCTAGAAAGGACAATCCAAAATTCCAAGAGAAATCCGACAAAAACAAGACCAACCGGATGTCGGGAAGTACCGAAAAGGGCAAGGCCTTAGGTACTCACATAATGGGTCGTAAAAACACCCTACAGATGATGGATGAAATGGTAATTATTTAGTTTTTACTTCATTTTTCTTGTCTTCAATAATTTTCACCCTTTGATAATCTTGAATGTTTTTTTCAACAAGTGTCGTTGGATTTAAATTGCAGGCTGGAGAAGATGAGAGTGATGTACCATCGGCCTTGAAGTTGCTTGAGAAGACAAAAAAACATCCCAAGAAGGGTTGGCTATCAACGAAACCCAAAGCACTATTTGTAAGTTAACAGAAACTTTTCTTTATATTTTAGTAGTTTGGTTTACTAATTAATTAACGTATACTAATAACATTTTATTTTTGTTTTGTAGGAAAAAGTTTTTTCAAGAAAGAACAAAATGATAAGTAAAGGGATCCCGGAGCAAGATATCGACGACAACGAGATCTACTTCGAAGAACACGGCGGTTTCAACAAGAAAGGGTTGATACTCGGTATGGGAAATGCAGCCCCAGTCCTTTACGAGCGTCGTCGCCACTCAAGTGCTGGGACCCAGTCACAATACACCCCAGGTTTGTATTTTATAGTTTATTAAAATTTAAAACTAACCAATTATTTAACCGTTTACTAAATGAATATAATATCATGTTTGACTATTCATTGCAGGTATCCTCGGCAAAGTTCTTCGAGAGAATGCTCAGCTAAGACAAAACGAGCTCGAGACATCCCAAAGGCTGAAGGCAATTGAAGAATACTTAAGTCAACAGGGGGCGCAGTTCACTACTTAGAGCTGCAACCCGGGAGGCTTTTCTCAGCCGAGACGCGACTTTGACGATGATGGCGGCGACAATGCTAGGGCGGCCAGTCATTTCGCCACCCCACAGCCCACCGACACGACCGTTAGATAGATTTCATTAGGTTGTTTAGTTGATGTACCGCGGACTATGTTTAGTTTTGAGTTGGATTATCATTTGTAAAACTTTCTTATTAGTTATGAAAAGAGATATTAAAAACCCTTGTCTCCGACAAGTTTTTGTTGCTGGGTCGTTTTTCTGAAATTGCAGGTTTACAGATCATGCAAAAGGGAAAAAATGAATCATTTCAATGGAAATGGGGAGCTGGAAAAAGGGCTGAAACCGGAAAATCACACAGGTATTTGCGACGGAAATGTCTCAATTTGCGACGGAAATTCCGTCGCAAACCTTGACCAGAAGTCAAGGTCAGTCAAGGTTTGCGACGGAAAATCCGTCGCAAATGGGCCTCTTTGCGACGGATTTTCCGTCGCAAACCTTGACTGACTATGACCAGAAGTCAAGGTCAATCAAGATTTGCGACGGAAAATCCGTCGCAAATGGTCCTCTTTGCGACGGATTTTCCGTCGCAAATGTTGATTGACCTTGACTTCTGGTCAAGGTCAATCCGTCGCAAAATGTGGTCAATCCGTCGCAAAAAAGTTGCGACGGAAAAATCCGTCGCAAATTAACTTTTTGCGACAAAAATATGGGACAGACGCAGTCCGTCGCAAATCCGTCGCAAAAACATCATTTGCGACGGATTTCACCCTTTTTGCGACGGAAAATTCCGTCGCAAACAGAGCATTGTTTTGTAGTGGAATTAAACCAATCTACATGAGAAAAAGGAAAGTGATTCCATACCATACGGGCTTTGGGGCAGTCGCGCAAAATATGTAGCGCTGTCTCCTCTACAGTCGGACAAACCCCACAGCAGGGGTCCTCCGTGAAACCTCTCCGGGCTCGGTTGACATTAGACATGATTCTGTCATGCAATAAGAGCCATAAAAACAATCTCATTCTCTGCGGTGCCCAAGTAGTCCAGGGTAGCTTCCAGTACGAGCTTGAGTCTTGATATGGCATTTGTCGAATAATTCTGATCGCTGACTTTACCGAAAAGACACCCGACGGGGTCTCTGCCCAGTAGAATTTGTCAGTATTGGCTTCTCCCGGAACTACTTCAAAAGATGCAATTGTCTGTAAGATTTCTGTCGGAAGTAAGTCAGCAAATAATTCCCATTTCCACCCTACTGCATCATCCCAGAAGTCCGCTACATTCATTGATTGAAACTGTTCTGGAATTTCGTAATTTATAAGTTGTTCTAATGGTGTTTCAGTCGCCCATTTATGCTTCCAGAACAGAGTTGAAATACCATTGCCTATATTTGACCCGAGTCCCTTTTTCAACACCTCCGATGCTTCTACGATTCCTCTCCAAACATTCGAACAATCATGCTTGGTCTCAAACATATCCATATCACATCTTCCCCTAGCATATTTATGCCTTAGAACCCGCGCCCAGAGTGAATTCGGGTCTTTTAGAACCCTCCAACCAAGCTTAGCCATGAAAGCACTATTCACTTGTCTCATCGATCTTAGCCCCAGACCTCCGCTCTCCTTTTCATTAGTGACCATGTCCCATGAAACCAAGCTAAGTCCACGAGAGTCACTGTCACCCCCCATAGAAAACGCCTCGATTTTTTGTCGAGTTCATCACACACACTCCTAGGTAGGTATGCCGATTGCATAGCATATGACGGTAAAGCATTTAAAGTTGATTGAATTAGCGTTGCCCTTCCCGCCATTGACAACCCTCTTGATTTCCATCCTGTTAGCCTTTTATCAACTCGCTGAATAACAAACTCGAAAGTCTCCTTAGTGACCCGACCATGGATAGGTCGCATACCGAGGTAGGTGCCTAGATTGTCTGTACTTTCAAACCCCAGAGTTGCGACAATAGACTCTCTCAGCCCTTCATCTGTATTCGGCGAGAAGTAAGCTTTCGATTTTTCTCACGAAACCCGGAGACCAGAAGCATCACAAAAACGCTTCAAAGCATTGTTAATTATCTCACTCTGTTCAACACTCGCCTCTGAAAACAGCACGATGTCATCCGCGAAAAACAGGTGAGTAAGGATGTAACAATCCGACCCGCCACCGTCGTAACACAAACCCAATAAGATGGGTGTGCACTTTTGGGCCCGTTAATTGTCCTCACTTAAGCCCAAAAGCACAAGACCTTGTTACTAAGTGGTGGGTGGGAGCTATTATAAACATATCACAAGCCTCACATTCTACCGATGTGGGACAAATCTCCTCTCATACTCTTGGGGTGTTACAAACTCCCCCACTTAAAAAATACAACGTCCTCGTTGTGCCTCAAACTTGACCACAACCAGGGCCAGAATCCTCCCCCGCTAGGTGTGTGACCCGGGTACTCCCGACCACAGGTTCACCACACGGTCGCAGGGTCGCTCTGATACCATTTGTAACAATCCGACCCGCCACCGTCGTAACACAAACCCAATAAGATGGGTGTGCACTTTTGGGCCCGTTAATTGTCCTCACTTAAGCCCAAAAGCACAAGGCCGACTCAATTTTTCCATACATATTGTAAATAGATATGGAGAAAGCGGGTCACCTTGTCTTATACCTCTTGTGGGAGCAAAGAATTCAGTCTTTTCTCCATTCCACATATATTTAAAGTCACTGAATGAATTAGCTTCATAATAACTCTTACCATTTTGAGTGGTAGTCCCATATCAATAAGGCAATGATTAATAAAAGGCCATTCCAACTTATCATATGCTTTTTCAAGATCAAGTTTGAGGACCATCAATCCATTTCGTCCCTTCTTCTTACGCATCGAGTGAAGGGCTTCTTGAACTAAGATGATATTGTCAGTAATTTGCCTTTGGGGAACAAAACTTGCTTGAACCGGATTAATAAGGATCGGAAGGACGGGTTTCAATCTGTTCACAATCATCTTGGTAATCAACTTGTAGACAACATTACACAACCCAATAGGCCTAAACTGTTTAACTTGCTGCCGACTGTCTACTTTCGGAATTAAAGCCAGAAACGCTTCTCCCATCCTTTCCGGTATGATTTCATCATTAAGAGCTCCCAAAACTAGTCGTTCAAGACTCGGGCTAATCGTACTCCATTGCGACTGATAGAAAAGTGCTTGAAAGCCATCGGGTCCTGGGGCTTTAAAGGGTGACATTTGCTTTAAAGCACTCTGTAATTCAGTACCCGAGAAATCCCGCGCCAGTATACGATTTTCATTCGTTGAAAGCGACGGATAAACATTGGAAAGGACCCCTTCTAACGACATTCGACATTATCACCCGCAAACAGAGATTTAAAATACGTAATAAAAAGTTTATAAATACATAATTAATTTAGAAAATTGAGATCTAAATAAAGGGTAATTATTCAGTCAGACTGAAATGATATACTCCATGGCGCACCCGTAGCAGCAGCAGCAGCAGCGTATGTATTAAAAGGTTTTAGGTTTAGTTCCTTGAAAGAAAAGGAATAAGAGAGAGAGAGAGAGAGAGAGAGAGAGTGTGTGAGTGAGTGAGAATGGTGGGAATAGTGAAGAAGTTGATCGTGGAACAAGGGAGGAGAAGGAGTAGCAAGAGGTATTCATATTTCTGCCGTAGCTTCTCCCGCATTGCACCTTCTCCAAGGTATTACTACTATTCATCATTATTATACTCTTATTGATTGATTTGATTGATTGATTGATTTATTAATGAATTGATTAATAATACAGTAATGGAGAAGGTGGTGGGTTTGGGATCGCATTCGACATTGATGGCGTCCTTTTGCGAGGTGATACTCCCATCGGTGGATCCCCTCGCGCTCTCACCAAACTATACAATCCCCAAGGTAACCAACCAACCAACTGCAACTGCAGTCTGCACACCTGCTTTCTCTCTCTTTTCCCTTTCTTATACTACTACTACTACTACTACAGTATTATTCATTCACTGCACTGCAGCACTGCAGGTTGCTTGAAGATACCCTTTGTCTTTCTCACTAATGGTAACCCCTTTCTTATTCTTATGTCTATATTATCCCTTCTGTTTTCAACAAACTTTGCATCATCTTCTCTTCTCAATTGCATTCCCATTTTATATTTTCATAGGTGGCGGAGTTCGTGAATCTATCAGGGCCGCTCACTTGACCAAATTGTTTGCCGTCAATGTTTTACCATCTCAGGTACTAATCTACTATTACCCACTACTCACTCCTATTCTCCACAAAGACCTTCTTATTTCATCTCCCGCTTTGCTTCTTTCAGGTTTTGCACGGACATTCACCCTTCAAACAACTTGCTAATAGGTTTCAGAATGATTTTGTTGTCGCTCTAGGCAAAGGTGAACCTGCAGCTGTCCTCTCCGAATACGGCTTCAAGTATGCCCATTTATCATTATTACCTCTTTATTCTTTTTTCAACTTTTCTTTTATACCTGCCTTGCTCTATATATTTGCAGAAATGTTATTTCAATTGATGACTATGCACTCTGTTTCGACCACATTGATCCTCTAGCACCTCATAAAAAATGGATAGTAGACCAAACTTCACACCAGGGAATCACCTTCCCATCACCCCTTCGAAAAAAGTATGTATCCTCCCATAGGGTCCAAGCGGTCTTCATTGTTAGTGATTCTGTTGACTGGAGTAGGGATATTCAGGTTGTTCCTCACTACAACTCTTTTCTCACTCTCTACTCTCATGCTCTTCCATAATTTCTCTTCTGCTACTTGCTTAACACTTCCCATCACTTTAAACCTGTTTCTTGTGATTCCTTCGCGTTCTACTAATGCTGCAATAGTTTTAGGTTCTATGTGACATATTAAGGACTGGGGGTCTTCCTGGGGGTGAACCTGGAACTCAGCCGCATCTGTACTTTGCCCATGATGATCTTAAATATCAGGTCAGTTTGCCGTACATCTGGGCCTATGTAACTTCCATCCCAAAATTCATCCTGAGTGTATTAACACTAATGTGCTATTCTTTAAGACAGGGTGCATTTCCCACAGAACGGTTTGGCATGGGTGCATTTAGGATATCATTACAGTCCGTCTACAACAGGTAATGTAAAGCTGGTCGAATCTCTTAAAAGATGGGACACAATAAGTGTGTATTTACAAAAATACAAATTACAGCCTAAGAATTCTCTTTGGAAACTATGGAGTAACACTTCTCTTGTCTTTATATTCAAGCTTCCAGTACCTAGTTTTTATATCTGGTAAAGAAAAAGCTCCAAGCATTAGGTGCTTCTTCGGCTTCTCTCTGTAGGACCTTTTTCATCCAATTTGTGGTTAGACTTTGAAAATTCATCTTTCTTTTGCTGATCTTAAGGAGGAACAAATAGGTCTTAAATCATCAAGAATCACTAACCACCAAAAAAAGAGAAGAAGATAAAAAGTAAAGGAATTCGTAAGGTTGTTCGGAAAACCTTGATCAAATTGCTATATTTGTGCATTCCCGCTTCAAATATATTATTCTCGTTTGACTAGCGCTCATATTATGGGACTGGTACACTGGAGCAGGCAGAGGATTCCTCAACAACAGTTGCAGCAGCAGAAGTGCTAGCAACGAGTGGTTCAGAATGAGCGAAAACATGTGGCTCAGAATAGTCCAGAGAGTTTGTTAGACGTAACAAACTTGCACATATTTAGGAGTTTGTTAGAGATTAGTTAGAAGGTAGTTATTAGATATTTTGAGAAGATATTTTGATAGGTTGTTTCACTTCTTGTATATATATACATTCACAGTGTAAGGTTCTGTACATATTCAATACACACAAACTTTATTTACCTTTGTCTCTACAAACATTTACTTTGCTTACATTCAGAGCTTGAGTACTCTATCAATGGCGATTTCATGTCATTCAATTCATCATTTTACATGGTATCAGAGCAGGTTTTGAACCTGTTTCTACATATTCATCATTTTTCCGCTTTCAATTCAACATTATCTCGAGGTTTTCTTTCATAATACGTTTTTCTTTCAAAACAATTCATCAAATCAAAACACAATTTCAATCAATTCTGAGAATGTCACCTCCAGAGATTAATTCTGATCAGAATATTGATCAGAACAATAATGTCTTCAATAATCCGTTTGAAGATCCTCTTTTTCTAGCAAATTCTGATCATGCTGGACTTAATCTGATTAACACTTTGTTCAATGGACGAAATTATCGTCATTGGAGCAAAAGTATGACCCTAGCCATGTCAACTAAGAACAAGGCAGGTTTTCTGACAGGTCTCACACCTATACCTGCTTTGACATCTTCACGACACAATCAGTGGTGGAGGTGTGACTCAATGGTGAGGTGCTGGCTGGTTAATGGTATGGAACCTGAATTCAGAGAAGGTTTTGTATGTTGTAAGACTGCAAAACATCTATGGGGAGAGGTCCTTGAGAGATATGGACAAATGAATGGACCTTTACTATTTCAATTGAAGAAAGATCTCAGGAATGTGGAGCAGGACAAGAGTTCAGTTGCAGAATATTTCTGCAAACTGAAACGGTTTTGGGATGAGATAGATGAAATAGAAGGCTTTCCTGATTGTAATTGTGGAGTCCTTGCTAAATGCACTTGTAATCTGCTGAAACAGATGCAAGAAAAGGCTTCCATGGAGAAAGTGCTTACTTTCCTCATGGGACTAAGTGACAATTTTGATACACTGAAGTCTCAAATACTGTCAATGGAGCCCTTGCCTCCAATTAACAAAGTTTATTCCATAGTTCAACGAATTGAATCACAAAAACAGATCTCTAATGTCATGAATTCTGCTCATGAGATGAGTGCCTTGTACTCAAATAAACAAGGTCCTCCATACAACAATCACACAGGAAATCAACAAAGTGGTGGTTATCAAAGGGAGAAGAAGAACAAGTCTGACAAAAGATGGTGCACTCATTGTACCAAGTCTGGTCACACCAGAGATTCATGTTTTGTTTTGCATCCAGAAATAAAGGCGAAATATCTGGCTAGGTTTTCTGGAAATGCAAGAGTTGAGAATGAGAATGATCATTCTGCCAGTGTCTCAGACACTCCTATGGACTTTTCAGCTGGACCATCACATATGGAGTATCATACTCAACAACCTGCTGCACACAATGACATAGTGAATACTGTGTTACAGCAGGTAATGCAGCTGTTACAGCAAGGAAAACAGACTGTCAATGCTGGTACTCCTGAATGTTCCAATGCATCAGTAAACTTTGCAGGTAAAACTGATGCTTTAGTCACTAATGCTATTACTGTTACCTGCAACCTTGATTCATATGACTGGATTATAGATTCTGGAGCAAGTGATCATATGACAGCCCATAAGAACTATTTTTCTCTCATCAGGCCTTTAAGTAAACCTATTATTGTGGGGTTACCAGATGGGTCAAGCAAAATTGTTCGTTATATGGGCAACATACAATTACATCCTTCATTAACTCTATATGATGTGCTATATGTTCCTGAATTCAAGCATAATCTGTTGTCAGTGGGCAAGCTGTTGTCTACATCTCATATGTTAATCCATTTCTCTGTGGATAAATGCTATATTCAGGACCTTGTCTCTAAGAAAACAGTGGATATTGGACAAAAGGAAGCAGGTCTGTATAAGTTGAAGCCTGGTCACTTGAAGAATAAGCTTTCTGCTCACCAAATTAGTTCACCTTCTTCTAGTCATTGTAATAATTCTACCAACAAATCTAGTCTTAAGATTGATGTCTATCATGCTAGATTGGGACATACTTCTTTAACCAAGATGCATCATATTAGAGATGTCAATTGTACTAGCTTGAAGTCTTATCACTGTGAAACTTGTTCTTTGGCAAAAATGCACATGTTACCCTTTTCTCGTAGCAATTCAAGAGCTGCCAGCCTTTTTGATCTAATACACATTGATTTGTGGGGGCATTATAAAACTCCTACTCTTACAGGAGCACATTATTTCCTTACAATTGTTGATGACCATTCACGAACCACTTGGACCTTCTTGCTTAAATACAAAACTGAAGTGTCTAAAACCATTCAAACCTTTCTGAATCAAGTTCATACTCAGTTTGGAAGGATAGTCAAGGTGGTTAGGAGTGATAATGGCACAGAAATTTTTCAAGACACTTGTTCTCAATTATTTCATTCTAAAGGCATTATACATCAGAGAAGTGCTCCTTATACTCCCCAACAAAATGGTAGAGTAGAAAGGAAGCACAGGCATTTGGTTGAGACATCTCGTGCTCTTATGTTGTATGCTAACCTACCCAAGAAGTTCTGGGGAGAGTGTTTGTTAGCTGCAACATATCTGATAAATAAGTTACCTTCAGTTGTTCTTGATTGGAAATCACCCTATGAAGTTCTTCTTGGTAAATCTCCATCCTATGATGAGCTAAGGATCATAGGATGTCTTTGTTATGTCTTAGATTCCACACCTCACAGAGATAAATTTGATGCTAAGGGCATTAGATGCTTATTCTTGGGCTATCCCTATGGTCAAAAGGCGTACAAGGTGTATGATTTAATCAATCACAAGATTATCATCAGCAGGTATGTTATTTTTCATGAAGATATTTTCCCTTTTCGTGTCATTCAGCAACAACAAAACAAGCATTCTTCACCTTCTAAGCATTCCTTATTTCCTGATTCTGCTTCTAATACTATGGATGATGATCCTGCTGTCTTATCATCTCCTTCCATTTCAACTACAAGAAGTCAGGGTGGATCTGGTTCCTCTGCAGAATGTGACCAACATTCTGGCACTTCAACAGATAAAACCATTATTCCTGCCTCTTCTGATATTAATCCTGCAGATATTATTAGGAACTTTTCAACAGAGAACAGCACTTCTGCTATTCCTACAGATACTATCAGAAAATCCTCTAGGACAAGACATGCTCCTCCTCACTTGCAGGACTTTGTTTGTCCTACCTTATCAGCCACTGGTTCAGCATCTTTCAGTGTTTTTGATACTTCCACTTATCCTAGTGATTATCAAGCATCACTGAATCATGTAATGAGTACCAGTGAACCTACAACTTACTCTCAAGCACAGACAGATCCATTATGGGTAGCTGCTATGAACAAAGAAATCCAAGCATTGGAAGATAATGGGACTTGGGTTATGGCACCATTGCCTTCTGGCTTCAAACCCATTGGCTCTAAGTGGGTGTACAAAGTCAAATTTAACCCTGATGGATCTAAGAAAGATATAAAGCACGTCTTGTGGCAAAGGGGTTTACTCAAGTTGAAGGCAAAGATTACAAATCCACATTCAGCCCTGTTGCCAAATTCAGCACTGTAAGGGTACTACTCTCTATTGCAGCTTCTAAGTCATGGCCCATTTACCAATTAGATGTCAATAATGCATTTCTTCATGGCTATTTAGAAGAAGAAATATATATGCACCCTCCATCTGGTTATACTAAAGGAAAACCTGGTGAATTTTGTCGCCTAAAACGCTCATTATATGGGCTAAAACAAGCCTCTCGTCAATGGAACATTGAACTTACACGATTGTTGATTTCTAAAGGTTTCACTCAATCTAAGAATGACTATTCATTGTTCATCAAAACAATGGATAATTCAATAGTTGTGGTGCTTGCATATGTGGATGATCTTCTTATTACTGGTGATAATTTGCCTATTATACAAGATCTTAAGCTTGCTTTAGATTCAGCATTCACTATCAAGGATTTGGGTTTGATTCGTTATTTCCTAGGCTTAGAAATTATAAGATCCTCTGAAGGCTTGCTGGTTAATCAAAGGAAATATGTCTTGGACATACTTCGTGATAATCTCATGGAAAATTGCAAGCCTGCATCATTTCCTCTTCCTCGTGGTTTGCACTTGTCTGTTGATGAAGGAGAATTGATTTCTGAACCAGAAATCTACAGGCGTTTAGTTGGCAAAATGTTGTACCTTAATCTTACTAGGCCTGACCTTTCTTATTGTGTACAACACTTGAGCCAGTTCCTTAGTGCATCACGCCTCCCTCACTTACAAGCAGCTCTACATGTTGTTCGTTATCTAAAAGGTACCATTGATGCTGCACTATTTTACCATACTGGCAATGATCTGAACTTAAGAGCATTCTGCGATGCTGACTGGGGTTCATGTCAATATAGTTGCAAATCCCTCACTGGTCATTGTGTCTTCTTGGGTCAGTCTCTTGTTTCTTGGAAAACCAAGAAGCAAAAGACTGTTTCCAAGTCATCTGCTGAGTCTGAATATAGGGCAATGTCGTACACTGCCAGTGAGCTGGTTTGGATACATTCCTTACTAGCAGATTTTCAGATTGAGTCTCATCTTCCTATTCAACTCAACTGTGACAACAAGGCAGCCCAACATATTGCGGCTAATCCTGTGTTTCATGAACGCACTAAGCATCTGAACATAGATTGCCATTACATTCGTGAGAAAGTTCAGACTGGATTCATATCTACTGCTCATGTTTCATCCAGTATGCAACTGGCTGATCTTATGACTAAGCCCCTGGGACAACAACAACATTTCTTCCTGGCATCCAAGTTGGGTTTGCATTTCGTTCCCTCTGGCAAATCCATCTTGAGGGGGGGCTATGGGACTGGTACACTGGAGCAGGCAGAGGATTCCTCAACAACAGTTGCAGCAGCAGAAGTGCTAGCAACGAGTGGTTCAGAATGAGCGAAAACATGTGGCTCAGAATAGTCCAGAGAGTTTGTTAGACGTAACAAACTTGCACATATTTAGGAGTTTGTTAGAGATTAGTTAGAAGGTAGTTATTAGATATTTTGAGAAGATATTTTGATAGGTTGTTTCACTTCTTGTATATATATACATTCACAGTGTAAGGTTCTGTACATATTCAATACATACAAACTTTATTTACCTTTGTCTCTACAAACATTTACTTTGCTTACATTCAGAGCTTGAGTACTCTATCAATGGCGATTTCATGTCATTCAATTCATCATTTTACACATATACCCCTTGACTTGAAGAGTTTACATGTAGAGGTACCACATGATCCTTACTATTTTCTCCCTAGTAAGATTAGTATGTTACATAGTACTTAACTAGGAGTGTATGGAAAATCACTTTTTTTATTTTTTATTTATTTTACCACACATATAGAAGGGGCAAAATAATTTGGGACGACTTGAACATTTACTCTTAACATCTTGAACAATACTCTAATTAGTCTTTCTTGGCTCTTTTTGGTGACGTATAACTCTGATAGCAACCTTTATTGTGCAGCATTCATCCTCATCCATTACAGTATTCTGCCCTTGGGAAGCCAAATCCACTTGCATTTAAGAATGCTGAAATGGCACTTCAGGAACTTTGCACTCATGAATTTTCCGATCAACATTTAAGCGGTTTTTATCCTTTCAAAACTCTCTATATGATTGGGGACAACCCTTCAGTTGACATAAAAGGTGCACATCAGGTTGGTCTTTTTTCTCTTCTGTATCTCCTACTTGGTTTCGTGTAAGACCCTTATATGAGTTTTTGTGCTCATATGTCATATGTGGCTTGGCTGTCATACTTTTAGGGTGTGTTTGGATAATGAAAATGGAGGGAAAGGGAGGGGAGGGAGAAGGAGGGAAGAGAAAGGGAGGGGAGGGAAGGGGAGGAGAAATGAATTATGAGTGTTTGGATACAATTTCCTTTCAAATCTCTCCTATTATGGAGAGATTTTGATTTGTCTTGGAGGGGAGAAAATGGATCCCTCCAAATCTCTCCCCCTCCATTTCTCTTCCACCCTTATTTGCTATCCAAACAAGGAATTATAAATCCCGTACTCTCCCTCCCTTTCTTTTCTCTCCAAAACCTCTAATCCAAACACACCCTTAATGGCTGCTCAAAGGCTTTCTGAAACTTTTACATCATGATGATTGTCAATAAGATTCTAAAATGTTATCATTTCAGGCTGGACATCCCTGGTTTTCTATTTTAACCAAGACGGGGGTTTTTAGAGGAGAAAGACAGGGTCATGAATTCCAGGCAGACATGGTATGTATATAGTGAATATTTCGCTGTGTAGATGGTTGGTGTCTGCCTCACCACTTCATATTTACTAAAGTTATGATTTGAGGCACTCTTGAATGTGGTCGTCCAAATCGATTGTTAACTTTGATGGGGTTTTTTAGTTGGTCTCTAGTTTGTTTTTGCGAACAATCACTTCAACACTTCACTTTGGGCTACACGTCTGACACGACAAACTTGACTCTTCATGTTTGTCCAAAAACGTGAGACTTCACATCACAAAATAGATATGTTTGTCTTTTTGAGACCTCAACATCTACCATCCAAGTATCCAACATCCAGACACAAGAAAAGATGGGAGGGAAATTGTCGAAATAACCATACCCCATTCTCCCTCCCCTTCTCTCCCCTCCTTTTCCTTTCGCCTATCCCCCTCTCGTCCCTTTCTCTCTATTTTGCTATCCAAACAAGCCGTTTAAGACAATTCCAAGTAAAGTTAGCTTTCACATGCTGCACAGCGATAAAGGACGAGTCTGCATTTAATGTTTTGGAGGCAGGTCCACACCTTGGTCTTAATGGTATAGACCATTCGGAGATTGTTCTTGAACTTTCTATGATTGACATATCCTTTTGTGTGTGATAGGTGGTGGACACTGTGGAAGAGGCCGTCGAATTTATCTTAGACAAGGAAAAAGTTAACTGAGAATAGGCCTTGTCTCAGAGGATACATTGAGGATTTGATACTGGACTGTCTTTAGATTCCATCAACGTTCTGTTTGCAGGAGCAGGAGCAGGAGCGTGAGCGTGACCGCTGTGGCTGCTGAGCTATTAATCCAATTCAGCCCCTCTACGGCTGTATGTATGAATACAACTTTTTGAGCATCCTATAATGCGAGATCGTTCTAGTTTGTTTCTTTGTTGAAAAAAGTTAGACCTCCAAAATCATGAAGAGTAGGTCCAAAAGTAGGGTGTCTTACTCCTATTTTTATTTTCATTTCTAATTTCTAATTTCTAATTTCTAATTTCTAATAATGCGGCCACCTTGTAGATTTCATACTTTTCATACTTTTTTCATTTAGAAATATAGTTTAATAATGTGTTTTTAAGTAGGAGGAACGAGGATGTATTCTATATTTGTATTTTCAACTCCAATCTAATTACCTTGCCAAATGTGCACCTCCAAAATGAGGGTAATTGACTAAAAATAGAGAATAAATAAAGCCAAAAGTTAAGGGAAAATTAAATTTCTTTTTATCCCTTTTATAATTCACGTGGCAGTTGGAGATTTACAAGAATCAACAATCGAATATGATATTATATAGGGTGAGAAATAGGAAATGGGAGGAGTAAAATGTAGAAAGAAGTGAGTGAGTGAGGGAGGAGTTAAAAAGAAAGAAAGAAAGAAAGAAAGAAGCTAAATTAACGGGAAGCCATCCTTGTGAAATAAAAACAAATAAACACAAGAGAAAAGAAGAGAAGAGAAGAGAAGAGAGAGGAAAGATAATAATGTTGGAATTGAATGTAAGTGGAAGTAGAAAGATTTCCCATTTTATAAAAATAAAAAAATATTATTATAATTTGAATAAAGATGATGAAAAGATAAATTAATTAATTAATAAAATTAATTAATTGATCAATCATGATGGAATCGATAATCTCAAAGTTAAACGGAAGCGCAGTGATAGAATATAATGGAGAAGCAGTTCAAGTGATTTGTGAGAGAAAAGGCGATACGCATCCTTTCTCCATCATCAATGGTGCTGCTCCTTTGGAGTTTTCTTTCACTGCTTTTTTGTTGGAAATGTCTCTCATCCTCATTCTTATCCACTTCTTGCGTTTCCTTTTGAAGCCTCTTCGTCAACCTCTCGTCATCTCTGACGTCCTTGTATGTTTTACTATCTTTTATTATTATTATTATTATTATTATTATTATTTATCTTATTAATAATCATCATCATCATCATAATAATGTTGTTGTTTCAGGCCGGAATCATTTTAGGTCCATCAGGGTTAGGGCGCAACAAAAGATTCGCTACCAATGTCATACCACTAAGCACTAGATATGTGACCCAAAACATTGGGATCATTGGCTTTATGTTTTGGGTTTTTATTACTGGGGTTAAAATGGATTTGGGCGTCGTTCTTAAGGCCGGTAAAAAACATTATTTCATTGCCATTATAAGTCTCGCTATTCCTCACCTTTGCGCCTGGATTGTTGCTTTCCTATTAAGAGAGTATATGGATGAGGAGCTGCGTAAATATTCTTCCATTGGTGGCATTATCTCTGCTATTATTGTTACCACTTTTCCTGTTATTTCTTCTGTTCTCAGAGATATGCAACTCCTTAGCTCTGAACTTGGTCGTTTTGCCTTACTTACCGTCATCATGAGCGACATCCTTGGTATTAATCTCAATGTTACCTTTGAATCCATGAAACAAGGAGAAATTCGTACCTCTAATTCCCTCTATTATCAGTTAAGCTTAACTCTTGTTTCTGGGGTTGTTATTGGTATTATCCCATTTCTGATGCGATGGATTAACAGGCAATTCACTGAAGGCCAACCCGTCGACCAGTTCTTTGTCACCATCATGTTACTTAGTGTTTTTATTATTGGCTTTGTCACCGATTTTATTGGGGCTGCTATCGGAAATGGTCCCCTTTGGCTTGGCCTAGCCATTCCCGATGGCCCCTTTGTTGGCTTGACCATTGTGCAAAAGACTGAGACTTTTATGAACCAAGTCTTAATGCCCTTCTCATATGCTACAATTGGTCTCATGACGGATGTGTTTTCCATAAGCGAATGTTGGTCTTGCTTAGGACCCTTGTTTGCTGTCACCGTTATGGCCTCTACTGCTAAATTTATTACAGTTGTTATGGCCGCCCGATTTATGGACATTCCTTATAGAGACTCGTTTGTGTTAGGCCTAATGCTCAGCCTAAGAGGAGAAATCGAGTTTTTTCTTTATCTACACTGGGTAGACTTGAAGGTATGTATGTAAATTAAGCTCCTTCATTTGTGTTATACTTAGAATAGTAAGTCTTGCTTGCGACGGGTCACCATTTGCGACGGATATTTTGTGAGGTAAAATGGATAGAAAATGAGTTAGTGGAGAAAGGGGACCACATGAATAATGTTGGAGATAGAGAAAAAGTGGGTATTTTGTGAGAGTAAATGGTATCCGTCGCAAGCTTGCGACGGATAGTGCCGTTGCAAATAAGAATTTGTGTACTTAGAATATAACACTTGATCATATCTGAACATTCCATATATGTATGTGTATGTGCAGATGATACAAATACCATCATTTTCAATGATGGTAATGTTGACAATCATAATGACGGGCACGGTGACCCCATTGATAAGCATCTTGTATGATCCAACAAAACCATACATGACAAACAAAAAAAGAACCGTACAACACACAATGCATGAGGCAGAACTCCCAATTTTAGCTTGTGTATACGACCAAGAGAGCTTAGCAAACTTGTTTAATCTCTTAGAGGTCACCAACCCAACCCCTAACAACCCATTCAAAGTTTTCGCCTTATACTTGGTGGAACTCCTAGGAAGAGCCGCTCCTGTATTCATAGACCACTCTGAGCAAGACGAGTATTGGGACTCCAACAATGAAGCCATCCACAACACAATCAGCATGTACGAAGAGGGTCGCGAGGATGAGATTAAAATGAAATTTTTCACTAGTATAACTCCCCAAAGAACTATGTATCAAGATATATGTGAGTTGGCTTTGGTTAATAAAGTATCCTTTATACTATTGCCATTTCATAAGAAAGGCTTACAAATAGGAGGCACCGCGGATGACACCTCGGAAATCATTCGTCCCGGAGTACAATCCATAAACGCTAACACCTTGTCACATGCACCGTGCTCCGTGGCCATTTTGGCATGTAAGGATGCGGCTAAATGGGCGACAATACCAGGGAGAGTAGGCGGTAGCAGACGAATGGACAGCACGGGACGTCAATTTGCAATGTTGTTTTTGGGGGGGCCGGATGCAAGAGAAGCCTTATCATTAGCGGACCGAATGGCGGGACACAGAGATGTTTCATTAATAGTGATAAGATTCTTGGCAAGTGAGTATAGAGGGGGGGAGGAGGAGTCGGAGAAGAAGATGGATGATGGGGCAGTGACATGGTTTTGGGTAAAACATGAGAGAAATAATAAAGTGGTATACAAGGAAATGCGGGTGACGACAGGGTTAGAGACAGTATCTGCAATACAGTCGGTGAATGAATGCACAAGCATAGATATGTGGATTGTAGGGAGGACGCACGGAATAAATCCAATGCTATTAGAAGGATTGTCGAATTGGACAGAAAATCCTGAACTTGGACCGATAGGCGATTATTTGGTGTCATTGGATTTCAGTACAACGGCTTCCGTACTAGTTGTGCAACAACAGGTTTTGAGAGATCAACGTGCTACTCCTTGGATATGCCTTGATACGTAATAACCTACTAATCTCTCTCTGCTTTTTTGTTCTTCCACATCTATCTATCAACCAGATAGAAATCGCCATTGCATTGCTTCAATTCTGCAGATAACAACAACCCAAGACTACTTGAACTCCATTAATAACACAACAGTATAGCTGCACGTCTGCTATTTATCTGCCTGCAGTAATAACATAACATATATCCAAACTAAGGCGATGGATGCATGAATCAGAATTCAGAAATGTAATAGAATAACACTGTACTGAAATATTTCGACCGATTGCCTTATCCTCGTTCAACAGATTGCAAGTGCTTTAAAGGAGAATATTAGTATTATGGGTATTCTATCAGATATTAGATCTGTCTTTTCCTTTTTTCATTGTCTTTGTATTAGCTTTATACCAAGGAACCTAAACAAGGTTGCTCACAACCTTGCGAAGGCCTCTGTCTAATTTGGTATAAGTTTACTCCTGCCAAAAAAAAAAAAAATAAATAAAAAAGCTAAGGGTAACAATTTCTCCTAACTACCACTACCCCTTCCATCATTTTGCTACTTAGTAGTATAATTTCTCAAATAACTGTACTTGCTGGATGCTAACTACTAGTACTCATGCTTAAAGTTCTCATTTTCAAAATGTATGCTTTCTTATCCTTGTCCAACTTTTCCTTTTTGTATAAATGGTCAAAATGGGATTACAAAGCTAAAATTATTGTATATTGTCCTATACTTGTTTGTTTTACCTTCATTATATATTCACAATACCATCTTTTTTATTTCAAAGAAGAAAAATATATTAAAAATAATTGTAGATATGACACTTTAAATGGTTATGATTAAATCTTACCAGTAGCCATAAATAACAATTATCATTACGGAAAGTATTGTAAATCGAAGCAAACAACAACAAAAAACTTTGGAATTCTTGTGAAATACATTGGTAAGCAGTATAAGCATATCGAATTAGTGTCGTCTGCGCAAGAAAACTCAAACATTCAAACATTTAACGAAGATGAAGTAACGCACTTCATGATCGTCCTTATCATTCTTCGAGGAATTTCCACATCCCGTAGTGAATACTCGATAAATGACGACTCCACGCGATTATATGCCTTCTCTAAATTCAGTTTTAAAGTCATAAAACACGTTCTCCCTCCCTTTTAACGAAGCATAGAATGAAGCACCTCTTGCACCAGTATAATATTTTTCGAAATTTGTCCTCTAAGAACAAAAATAACTTGCATCGGGCTTATAAGCATTGGTATCACCTTTTTAAGACAATTAACAATCATCTTAGTGATAATCTTGAATGAAGCATTACAAAGTCCAACTGATCGAAATTGAGATGACGTGTGTGGATTATCTACCTCCTGGTATAAGAGTAAGAAATGTTTCATACGATCCCAACATAAATATATGGTCACGGAGAGCTTTGAAAATCATTTGGCTAGACCAAGTTTGTTAAACCGCAGATTGATTTCAGCATAAACAAATTTCAATGATAAATTACAAATAGTAAAGTTTAATTAAAAGCTTGATTAAAATATTATAATTAACCGAATTAATTAGAATATTTTTTAACTAGCAAATTACGATTAATAGTTTTTTTTTTTTTTTTTTTTTTTTTTTTTTTTTTTTTGTTGTTGTTGTTGTTGTTGTTGTAAAATGTAGTAAGATTTACTAACTTAGAATATGCTTACCACTATAAAATTTCCATTAAAATTGGACAAAATAGGGAGCTCTATACGGCCACATTTTTGGCTGAGAGCAAACTGGGTGTGTATCAATCAACAATCAACTATCAATAACTGTAAACAGCCAAACACATTTCCTATCGTGTATCAATTTCCTAAACAATCCGAATCAAGAAGAAGAAACCTAAATAAACCCTAATTCTTCTGTGAGTGTCACTTCAGCCTCCCTCCCCGCCTCACCGCCGGCCGAGTAAGCTGGTGTTGATGATTGAGAAGAATTGGATACCTAAGAATTAGGAAGTAGGAATGGAGGAAGAAATGAGTGGTTCAGGACGCCGAATGTCGACTCGTTCTCGTAAGGTCGCTTCTAGAATGGTCGCTGCTCTCGCTAGTCACGACAATCGTACTCAGGTACACTTTTTTATCTATTCTTCTTCTTCCTCCTTATTTTTCTATGATGTTCATGATTTGGTTCTAATTATGCAATTAGGCTGCTCTAGCAAGGCTTGACGCTCTTGAAAATGACAATGCCGCCATCGAAACCGTTCATGTTAATGACGACGACGATGATGCCCACCTTGATGATGATGACGATGATCATGATCTAGGTTTCCATTATTTTCTCTGTTTCGCATCACTCTTGTTTGATTCTATAATCTATATTAATCACTACTTTCTGATTATTTCACTTGTATAGCTTTTATACAGAAGAAGCAGTCCATGAGTATGAAGAGGAAGACGCGTCAGGGTAAAGCACGCGAAATTGCCAGGAAGGCCCCTAAATCCTTTCTTGACCTTGTTCATGAGGTCGCTTTTTATTTATTCATCTTTTTTTTGTGTTTTTCTTCTACTTTACTTTCCAAATCTGTTGTCCAATGTTTCTTGTTTCATGTTTCAAACAGGCCAATTTGGAATCCTTGCCTCCTCATGTCCCCACTTATCTTAGGGCTGCTGTTGGTCCTCCCACCTCGACTTCTCCTCGCAAATTTTGCACTGTTTGTGGTTTCTCTGCTAATTATACCTGTGTCAGGTGTGGTGTTCGTTTCTGCTGTATACGTTGCCAAAACATTCACAATGATACTCGTTGTCTCAAATTTGTTGCTTGACTTACTACAAGCCGCTGCATTTCCCATTCAACTCTCTCTGTCCCGGGGCTAGCTTCTGCTGTTAAACTTGTATGAGTATAGTATTAAGCAAAACTTAGTGATGGTTGTTTAATATCTTATGCGTCAGGATTTGTGTTTGCTGCGCTGTTCTTACTTTATTAATTACTCTACTTATTTTTCTATGTCTCACTATGTTGCAATCCTCAAAAGAGTGACATAAGTAAAACAATGCACAAATATGCAGTGGCAAGCTTCTTGCATTCAAAACAATACATCTACAACGGTATCTAATGAACTTAATCTTGTTCTAGAACACTGAAAACAATAGGTTCTCTTGGATGAAGAACATCTATTAGACGTCACTCCTTCAAATATGCAGTTTTCTTGTAATTTTTATAAGCTTTTGATGACGAAAATCTTGTGGAGGAGCTTCTATTGACTCTAGTTTACCGACACTGTTCTCAACCAAGAAGACATAGACAAACCCCAGCCATTTCGGACATCAAGGTGACAATGCATCAGCAAAACCCTTGTCTTTGAATAATCAACCAGTAATGGGACGTTACCATGTAATATACATAGATTAGGATAGCACCATGGTCGTGGACAATGTGCAAAATCATATTGAGGAATAAAGGATTAAGTTTCTGGTGAAATACCTGGATTATCGGCAACAAATTGAATGGCAACCCACCCCTCCGGTGTTGTTCCAATTGTGTGCCTTACTGGTGGGTCAACCAAACTAAATCTTGCTGGATTACTTACTGGATTAAAGTTAACCTTTACTGTTCCGACGAGGCGAAGGCGAAAAATTGATAGCAATGAAGATGCATTGGCTGGTCCTCAATCCTAGAGATATTTGTGTTCTGAAAAATAATCTGGACACTAGATCCAAATTTCAGCTTATATGCTTTGGCCCCCCTAACAGGTTCCCACACACCTTGGGAGTACATTGCCCGTGTACTCAATTTGCACAGGGGGAACTGGAGGGAAGTCTGGTAAAAACACCCAGGGTATTTTGGTACAATGCTTGCATATGACATTCCTTTCCTTTTTGGCATACTAATGATACATTTTGATGCTTGCTGTGAACCTAGTATTATTAAGGGCTTGACATCGGAAGTTTGGACGGGAACAATTAATAACACCCAGTCCTACAGCAAAGGAAGCAAATCGATCACAAGTGGGACTTTCCCCCTTGAGTTAGAGGTTAATGTGCTGGCAGTGTTGGGTGTCATTCCAGACGTGTAGTCGTGGAAATATACTCTTGAACGACCTCCTATGTGATTTTTGCTATGACAAGACTTATATTCAAGAATTGCAGTTGTGTTGTTGTTGTCAAAGGCTATATACTGTGAGCACTGGTGTAGGGTGTAGGCTGTTCTTGCCAATTTGCCATGAAGTAGCTTCCCGGTGGTTGATTAGCTGTAACAAAGACATTGGCTGCCTGACCTTGTCCAATCATGATTACATTGGTGGTAAATGGCTTACGGTAAGCCGCATCTGCCTCGACAACTGTCATTTGGTGGTTTGCAATTATGAGAAAGAGCTGTTGATTGGGTGCAACATTGATAACCCGCAAAAGAATCGTCTCATCCGCTTGCAATGTGTATAGTGTCGTATCTGTGTGGCAGTAAAGACAATTGTAATATCAAGCTTTATTCAGGTAAACATTCCTTTGGTCGTGTACTTATATAGTTCATTTAGACTGCTCTGATATTGTTTTGTTTATCTATAAAAGATATGAAATCATGTGCTTCTCTAATGTTGTAGACTTGTAGATATCAAAATGCAAGGTGATGGTTGAGAACTTGAGAATACTTTGTTACACTGATATCTGAGTCCCACTTTTAATATTTTACTTGATGATTAGACTATTACAGCTCTGCTTTACTATAGGTATTGTATTTATTGGAAAACACATCTGCTTTATCTTATGGTTCAATATTAAGATGGGGGGCGTGGTCCTATCTAAGTAGGCTACAAAATGCATCTGGCTTTACATCTTAATTTTGACATTTACTCATCTGGGTGAAGATGCTTTATATAAAGTAGTTGGGACCAACCTGTGCTGGAGCATCTGTAGAGATCATGTGGTTGACTGATAATAGTGTATGCATTGGAGATAATTGGAGCTGCTCCTGTTATAGTACCCTGTCGAAGAACGTGCATGGGATCTCTGTTCCACCATTTCCCTCTCGTAAACCATTTTCAGTGATCCTCATAATTCTCATAATTTTCATATTTGTTAATAGCGTTAGCATGTCCGAGTATTTTCTTTACCTAGAAGAACTAGGAATTCTCTTGTAGGCTTTGAGAAGGGATATGATTGTATGAAGTTCCGATCTTGGGGTTTATAATGACTGCCTGCACTGTATCCAGTGGCTCCGAACCATTTGCTGCGAGCATGCCACCAAAGAGTACCCTCTTGGTTTTCTATCGGGAACTGGTATATGTAGGTTCCTCCTTGCTTAATTGGGCACTGTGTAATTTATGCTGCTCTGTTTGTCCATGTGGTTCTCATTTGACGGATTTCATGGCTGAGTTGATCATTCGAAAAGTGATGGTTAGGACTTGGGATATATCAAGGTTGCTGAAGGCTCAGATTAATATACAAAATGGGTTCTGATACTTACGAGATACTTAGTCACTTGGCAGTGCAGATTGATATCGTAACTACCAGCATTTGTGACTGACAATTAGGGTTGTACACAATCAACTCACCGGTGTTGGTTTTCTGTTTTTTTATGATAGGATACAAAGCAACCCTGTACGAAGTTAGCTACATAAGCCTGGAGGCCTGCAAGCGCCTCCATCTTTCATGGTGCGCATCTCCATCTTGCTCTACGAAGTTAGCTAACATAAACCTGGAAGCCTGCAAGTGTCTCCATCTTTCATGGTGCGCATCTCCATCTTGCTCTTTTCAGTGTGTTTAACTCTTTTACTGTGTTTAACTCTGTTGCAATACCAAGGAGTAGCGCAGAAATTTCGAAATTTGTATTATAGTGCCTTAACACCATATAAAAATAATTCATGGTATTAAAATTGAAATACAGATTAAAATAGACACATTTAGAGACACTAATATTATTTTAAAGGTCGTTTTAAATACATAAAAGTTTTTTACATTATTCTATATTGTTTTTAGAATAATATGAGCATTTAGTATTTATTAAAGGATATAATGAGTCAATAGACAGATTTAGGAAAAAAAATTCGTATTCTAAAATAGCCGAAAATTGTCGATTTTGAAGGTTATTTAAATCCACGTTTTTTAGACTGACAGACGGGATTAAAAATCTCGAATTTCGCACCATAGCACCTTAATACTAGACGTGGCAAACAGGTCGGGTCGTGTCGGGTTCGTTTTTGTGTCACCTTTAAATGGGGCATGACCCCCTCAACCCTAACCCGACCCAATTAGATAAGGGGCATGCTATACGTCGTCGACAAATTACTAATTATCGTCGACACTTTTACATGAACTACCCATTTTCCCCCCTTCAACCCTTTATATTTACCATTTGACAATTATGATATTCGGACTAAAATTCATGAAAAAAAATTGTTCGTTTTCTTTAGAGTTCATGGGCGGTACCGTCCGAAAACCCGGCCCATTCGGCCCAAATTTTTACCGGGATTGGACATTATTTTTCTGAAAAAATGGGCCAGTGGCTAACCCGGCCCAACCCATTTTAGTAAATGGGTGGGGCACGGACAAGAGAAATGTAAAACGGGCTGGCCCATCCGGCCCGCTAAAGTAATATGAGCAATTAATATATAATTAATTTTTGCTTATTTTTTACTCTTGTTTGGATTTTGGAACTTATATTCAGATGACCAAATTAGTCGTCCTTCTATTTTGTGTATTGATGTTAAGAACTAAAAACTTAATTCAATGTCGGCTTTGCAAGTTTATCGCGTTGTTAATTACTTAATTAATTAATTCTTAAAAGTTGACAGAAAAATATGAGCCCGTCAGCCCACGGGTTACCCGAATTTAGCAGTTGGGCGGGTAAGGGCAAGGAGAAGTGGCCCGCTATTTTGGCCCAACCCGCCCGCTTTACTCTTATAGGACATACTTTTCCCTTTCAGCCCGGCCCATATCCGTTCCAAACCCGCGTTTGGACAACTCTAGTTTTCTTTTCTTACAAAATACCAAAAATTGTCGGTTTTCTTACAAAATACAAAAACTTGTTGATTTTCTTACAAAATACAAAAACTTGTCGGTTTAGTTCGATTCGATCAACGGATTTTAACGATTTCAACGAGCGATTCGAACAACGGTTTTCGACGATGGGTGACAATAACGAGGTTCGTTTACGATTTAAATTTATTTCAAATTTATAATTTTTAGTTTGTAATATACTAGAACGAATTATCGTTAGATTCTCGAAGCCGACTTGAATTTTTGAAAAAAAAAATTAGAAACTGCCCAGACATGAATAATTTTCGTCTCGACGAAAATCATTTTCGTCCAGAAGTGGATCTAGACGAAAATTATTTCCGTCAAGACGTAGGTCCAGACGAAAATTATTTTCGTCTATATGTTTCTATTTAAATCCGTATGCCAACTTTAACACCATGAGTCAATTTTATATGGTACTCCCTCCATTCATATCCACATTACACATTTCTTTTTTCACGTTTGCCAACGCGTCTTTTGTACGTTAAATATTGTTAGCTACGTATTTTTAAAAATTATAAAAATTAGATATTAATAATATACTCGTAAAGACGAATAAAACTAGATCCCACATGAATATAATTTTATTTACGTATCGAGAGAAAATCGAATTTCAATGATTGTTTGTGAATAGTGTGTAAAATAGAAATGTGTAATGTGGATTTGAATGGAGGGAGTATTAACTATTAAATAACTATGATGTGAATTTCCAGATTTTTTAGCCGGAACTCTGTCGGCCTAAAAAACGTGGATAATAACCTTTAAAATCGGCTATTTTCAGCCATTTTAGAACCGGATATTTTTTTTATGAATCTTTGATTTTAGGCTCATTATATCCTTTAATAAATACAGGATGCATGTATTTTTCTTAAAACAACATAGAATATAATATAAAAACTTATTTTGTTTATTTCAAACATGATCTTTAAAATACTCTTAATACCTCTATATGTTTCTATTTAAATTCGTATGCCAACTTTAACACCATGTGTCAATTTTATATGGTATTAAGGAGCTATGGTGTGAATTTCAAGATTTCTTTTATCCCGTAACTTTGTCGGCCAAAAAAATCGGCTATTTTCGGCGATTTTAGTAACAAATATTTTTTTTTTTATGAATCTTTGATTTTAGGCTCATTATATCCTGTAATAAATACAGGAAGCTCGTATTTTTCTCAAAACAACCTAAAATATAGTATAAAACTTATTTTGTTTATTTCAAATATGATCTTTTAAAATGTTCTAAATGCCTCTAAATGTTTCTATTTAAATCCGTATGCCAACTTTAACACAATGAGTCGATTTTATATGGTATTAAGAAACTATGGGTGAATGTCGAGATTTTTTTATCCCGGAACTCTGTCGGCCTAAAAAACGTAGATAATAACCTTCAAAATCGGCTATTTTCGGCCATTTTAGAACCGAATTTTTTTTCCCAAATCTTTGATTTTAGGCTTACTATATCCTGTAATAAATACAGGATGCTCTTATTTTTCATAAAATAACATAGAATATAGTATAAAAAACTTATTTTGTTTATTTCAAACATAATCTTTAAAATACTCTTAATGTCTCTAAATGTTTCTATTTAAATCCGTATTGCAACTTTAATACCATGAGTCAATTTTATATGGTATTAAGGAACTATGGTGTGAATTTCCAAATTTTTTACCCCGGAACTCTGTCGGCCTAAAAAACGTGGATAATAACCTTCATTCAAAATCGGCTATTTTCGGCCATTTTAGAACCGAATTTTTTTTTCTGAATCTTTGATTTTAGGCTTACTATATCCTGTAATAAATACAGGATACTCTTATTTTTCATAAAACAACATAGAATACAGGATAAAAAACTTATTTTGTTTATTTCAAACATGATCTTTAAAATACTCTTAATGTCTCTAAATGTTTCTATTTAAATCTGTAAGCCAACTTTAACACCATTAGTCAATTTTATATGGTATTAAGGAACTATGGTGTGAATTTCCAAATTTTTTACCCTAGAACACTATCGGACTAAAAAACGTGGATAATAACCTTCAAAATCGGCTATTTTCGCCCATTTAAGAACCGGATATTTTTTTTTATGACTCTTTGATTGTAGGCTCAATATATCCCTTACTAAAATACAGGATGCACGTATTTTTCTTAAAAAAACATAGAATATAATATAAAACTTATTTTGTTTATTTCAAACATGATCTTTAAAATACTCTTAATACCTCTATATGTTTCTATTTAAATCCCTATGCCAACTTTAACACCATGAGTCAATTTTATTTGGTATTAAGGAGTTATGGTGTGTATTTCGAGATTTTTTTTATCCCGGAACGTTTTCGGCCTAAAAAACTTGGATAATAACCTTCAAAATCGGCTATTTTCGGCCATTTTAGAACCGAATATTTTTTTTCCTGAATCTTTGATTTTAGGCTCATTATATCCTGTAATAAATACAGGATGCTCATATTTTTCATAAAACAACATAGAATATAGTATAAAAAACTAATTTTGTTTATTTCAAACATGATCTTTAAAATACTCTTAATGCCTCTAAATGTTTCTATTTAAATCCGTATGCCAACTTTAAAAGCATAGTAAATTTTATATGGTATTAAGGAACTATGATGTGAATTTTCAGATTTTTTACCCCGGAACTCTGTCGGCCGAAAAAACGTGGATAATAACCTTTAAAATCGGCTATTTTCGGCCATTTTGGAACCGAATATTTTTTTCCTGAATCTTTGATTTTAGGCTCATTATATCCTGTAATAAATACAGGATGCTCATATTTTTCATAAAACAACATAGAATATAGTATAAAAAACTAATTTTGTTTATTTCAAACATGATCTTTAAAATACTCTTAATGCCTCTAAATGTTTCTATTTAAATCCGTATGCCAACTTTAAAACCATAGTCAATTTTATATGGTATTAAGGAATTATGATGTGAATTTTCAGATTTTTTACCTCGGAACTCTATCGGCCGAAAAACGTAGATAATAATCTTTTAAATCGGCTATTTTCGGCCATTTTAGAACCGAATATTTTTTTTATGAATCTTAGATTTTAGGCTCATTATATCCTTTAATAAATACAGGATGCATGTATTTTTCTTAAAACAACATAGAATATAATATAAAACTTATTTTGTTTATTTCAAACATGATCTTTAAAATACTCTTAATGCTTCTATATGGTTCTATTTAAATCTGTATGCCAACTTTAACACCATGAGTCACTTTTATTTGGTATTAAGGAACTATGGTGTCAATTTCGAGATTTTTTTATCCCGGAACTTTGTTGGCCTAAAAAACGTGGATAATAACCTTCAAAATCGGCTATTTTCGGCCATTTTAGAACCAATTTTTTTTTCTGAATCTTTGATTTTAGGCTAATTATATCCTGTAATAAATACAGGAAGCTCATATTTTTCTTAAAACAATATAAAATATAGTATGAAACTTATTTTGTTTATTTCAAACATGATCTTTAAGATACTCTTAATGCCTCTAAATGTTTCTATTTAAATCCGTATGCCAACTGTAATACCATGGGTCAATTTTATATGGTATTAAGGAACTATGGTGTGAATTTCGAGATTTTTTTTATCCCGGAACTCTGTCTGCCTAAAAATCGTAGATTATATCCTTCAAAATCGATTATTTTTGGCCATTTTTGAACTGAATATTATTTTTTCCGAATATTTGATTTTAGGCTCATTATATCCTGTAATAAATACAAGATGCTCATATTTTTCATAAAACAACATAGAATATAGTATAAAAAATTTATTTTGTTTATTTCAAACATGATCTTTAAAATACTCTTAATGCCTCTAAATGTTTCTATTTAAATCAGTATGCCAACTTTAACACCATGAGTCTATTTTATATTGTATTAAGGAACGATGGTGTAAATTTCCAGATTTTTTACCCCGGAACTCTGTCGGTCTAAAAAACGTGGATAATAACCTTTAAAATCGGCTATTTTCGGCCATTTTAAAACCGGATATTTTTTTTATGAATCTTTGATTTTAGGCTCATTATATCTTTTAGTAAATACAGGATGCACGTATTTTTCTTAAAACAACATAGAATATAATATAAAACTTATTTTGTTTATTTCAAACATGATATTTAAAATACTCTTAATGCCTCTATATGTTTCTATTTAAATCCGTATGCCAACTTTAACATCATGAGTCAATTTTATATGTTATTAAGGAGCTATGGTGTGAATTTCGAGATTTTTTATCCCGGAACTTTGTCGGCCTAAAAAACTTGGATATTAACTTTCAAAGTCGGCTATTTTCGGCCATTTTAGTACCGAATATTTTTTTTCCTGAATCTTTGATTATAGGCTCACTATATCCTATAATAAATACTAGATGCTCAGATTTTTCTCAAAACTACATTAAATAGAGCATAAAAAACGTGGATAATAACCTTCAAAATCGGCTATTTTCGGCCATTGTAGAAACTAATATTTTTTTTTCTGAATCTTTGATTATAGGCCCATTATATCCTGTAATAAATATTGGATGTTCATATTTTTCTCAAAACAACATAGAATATAGTATAAAACTTATTTTATTTATTTCCAACACGATCTTTAAAATACTCTTAATGCCTATAAATATTTCTTTTTAAATCCGTTTGCCAACGTAAACACCATGAGTCGATTTTATATTTTATTAAGGAACTATGGTGTGAATTTCGAGATTTTTTACCCCGAAATTCTATCGGCCTAAAAAACGTAGATAATAACCTTCAAAATCGGCTATTTTCGGCCATATTTTAACTGAATATTTTTTTTCTAAATCTGCGATTTTAGGCTCATTATATCCTGTAATAAATACAGGATGCTCATATTTTTCTTAAAACAACATAGAATATAGTATAAAACTTATTTTGTTTATTTCAAACACGATCTTTAAAATACCCTGAATGCCTCTAAATGTTTCTATTTAAATCCGTATACCAACTTTAACACCATGAGTCAATTTTATATGGTATTAAGGAACTATGGTGTGAATTTCGAGATTTTTTTTATCCCGAAACTCTGTCGGCCTAAAAAACGTGGATAATAATCTTCAAAATCGGCTATTTTCGGCCATTTTAGTACCCAATATTTTTTTTCCTGAATCTTTGATTATAGGCTCACTATATCTTATAATAAATACTAGATGCTCAGATTTTTTTCAAAACTACATTAAATAGAGCATAAAACTTATTTTGTTTATTTCAAACACGAGATTTAAAATAATCTTAATGCCTCTAAATGTTTCTATTTAAATCCGTATGCCAACTTTAACAACATGAGTCAATTTTATATGGTATTAAAGAACTATGATGTGAATTTCGAGATTTTTTATCCCGAAACTGTATCGGCCTAAAAAACGCGGATAATAACCTTTAAAATCGGCTATTTTCAGCCATTTTAGAACCGAATATTTTTTTTTTTTTTCTGAATCTTTGATTTTAGGCTCATTATATCATGTAATAAATACAGGATGCTCATATTTTTCTCAAAACAACATAGAATATAGTATAAAACTTATTTTGTTTATTTCAAAAACAAGATCTTTAAAATACTCTTAATGCCTATAAATATTTCTTTTTAAATCCGTTTGCCAACGTCAACACCATGAGTCGAACACAATAGGGAATAAAGTATAAAACTTATTTTATCTATTTTATACAGAATACAAAATATTTTTTATATAGTATAATTAATATCGGATGCTTCAATATTTCAGAAAACAACAAAGAATAAAGTATAAAACTTATTTTATCAATTTTATACAGAACCTTTAAAATAATATTCGGACCTCAAAATGTGTCTATTTTAAACCGTTTGTCTATTTTAACACATTGAGTCATTTTTATATGCTATTAAGGTACTATGGTACGAATTTAATGAGTTTTTATTTCGGGACCTTAAAAGGCTGAAAAAACGTGGATAATAACCTTCAAAATTGACTATTTTTTGTCATTTCGGATCCCGAAATTTTTTTCTTCTGAATTATTTTTTATAGGCTCATTATATAGTATAATTAATATCGGATGCTTCAATATTTCAGAAAACAACAAAGAATAAAGTATAAAACTTATTTTATCTATTTTATACAGAACCTTTAAAATAATATTCGGACCTCAAAATGTGTCTATTTTAAATCGTTTGTCTATTTTAACACATTGAGTCATTTTTATATGCTACTAAGGTACTATGGTACAAATTTCATGAGTTTTTATTTCGGGACCTTAAAAGGCTCAAAAACATGGATAATAACCTTCAAAATTGGTTATTTTTTGTCATTTCGGATCCCGAAATTTTTTTCTTCTGAATTATTTTTTATAGGCTCATTATATAGTATAACTAATATCGGATGCTTCAATATTTCAGAAAACAATAGAGAATAAAGCATAAAACTTATTTTATCTATTTTATACATAACCTTTAAAATAATATTCGGACCTCAAAATGTGTCTATTTTAAACCGTGTGTCTATTTTAACACATTGAGTCATTTTTATATGCTATTAGGGTACTATGGTACGAATTTCATGAGTTTTTATTTCGGGACTTTAAAAGGCTGAAAACGTGGATAATAACCTTCAAAATTGGTTATTTTTGGTCATTTCAGATCCCGAAATTTTTTTCTTTTGAATTATTTTATATAGACTCTTTATATGCTATAGTTAATATCGGATGCTTAAATATTTCACAAAACAACAAAGAATAAAGTATAAAACTTATTTCATCTATTTTATACAGAACCTTTAAAATAATATTCGGACCCTAAAATGTGTCTATTTTAAACCGTTTGTCTATTTTAACACATTGAGTCATTTTTATATGCTATTAAGGTACTATGGTACGAATTTCATGAGTTTTTATTTCGGGACCTTAAAAGGCTGAAAAAACGTGGATAATAACCTTCAAAATTGGCTATTTTTTGTCATTTCGGATCCCGAATTTTTTTTCTTCTGAATTATTTTTTATAGGCTCATTATATAGTATAATTAATATCGGATGCTTCAATATTTCAGAAAACAACAAAGAATAAAGTATAAAACTTATTTTATCAATTTTATACAGAACCTTTAAAATAATATTCGGACCTCAAAATGTGTCTATTTTAAACCGTTTGTCTATTTTAACACATTGAGTCATTTTTATATGCTATTAAGGTACTATGGTACGAATTTAATGAGTTTTTATTTCGGGACCTTAAAAGGCTGAAAAAACGTGGATAATAACCTTCAAAATTGACTATTTTTTGTCATTTCGGATCCCGAAATTTTTTTCTTCTGAATTATTTTTTATAGGCTCATTATATAGTATAATTAATATCGGATGCTTCAATATTTCAGAAAACAACAAAGAATAAAGTATAAAACTTATTTTATCTATTTTATACAGAACCTTTAAAATAATATTCGGACCTCAAAATGTGTCTATTTTAAATCGTTTGTCTATTTTAACACATTGAGTCATTTTTATATGCTACTAAGGTACTATGGTACAAATTTCATGAGTTTTTATTTCGGGACCTTAAAAGGCTCAAAAACATGGATAATAACCTTCAAAATTGGTTATTTTTTGTCATTTCGGATCCCGAAATTTTTTTCTTCTGAATTATTTTTTATAGGCTCATTATATAGTATAACTAATATCGGATGCTTCAATATTTCAGAAAACAATAGAGAATAAAGCATAAAACTTATTTTATCTATTTTATACATAACCTTTAAAATAATATTCGGACCTCAAAATGTGTCTATTTTAAACCGTGTGTCTATTTTAACACATTGAGTCATTTTTATATGCTATTAGGGTACTATGGTACGAATTTCATGAGTTTTTATTTCGGGACTTTAAAAGGCTGAAAACGTGGATAATAACCTTCAAAATTGGTTATTTTTGGTCATTTCAGATCCCGAAATTTTTTTCTTTTGAATTATTTTATATAGACTCTTTATATGCTATAGTTAATATCGGATGCTTAAATATTTCACAAAACAACAAAGAATAAAGTATAAAACTTATTTCATCTATTTTATACAGAACCTTTAAAATAATATTCGGACCCTAAAATGTGTCTATTTTAAACCGTTTGTCTATTTTAACACATTGAGTCATTTTTATATGCTATTAAGGTACTATGGTACGAATTTCATGAGTTTTTATTTCGGGACCTTAAAAGGCTGAAAAAACGTGGATAATAACCTTCAAAATTGGCTATTTTTTGTCATTTCGGATCCCGAATTTTTTTTCTTCTGAATTATTTTTTATAGGCTCATTATATAGTATAATTAATATCGGATGCTTCAATATTTCAGAAAACAACAAAGAATAAAGTATAAAACTTATTTTATCTATTTTATACAGAACCTTTAAAATAATATTCGGACCTCAAAATGTGTCTATTTTAAATCGTTTGTCTATTTTAACACATTGAGTCATTTTTATATGCTACTAAGGTACTATGGTACAAATTTCATGAGTTTTTATTTCGGGACCTTAAAAGGCTCAAAAACATGGATAATAACCTTCAAAATTGGTTATTTTTTGTCATTTCGGATCCCGAAATTTTTTTCTTCTGAATTATTTTTTATAGGCTCATTATATAGTATAACTAATATCGGATGCTTCAATATTTCAGAAAACAATAGAGAATAAAGCATAAAACTTATTTTATCTATTTTATACATAACCTTTAAAATAATATTCGGACCTCAAAATGTGTCTATTTTAAACCGTGTGTCTATTTTAACACATTGAGTCATTTTTATATGCTATTAGGGTACTATGGTACGAATTTCATGAGTTTTTATTTCGGGACTTTAAAAGGCTGAAAACGTGGATAATAACCTTCAAAATTGGTTATTTTTGGTCATTTCAGATCCCGAAATTTTTTTCTTTTGAATTATTTTATATAGACTCTTTATATGCTATAGTTAATATCGGATGCTTAAATATTTCACAAAACAACAAAGAATAAAGTATAAAACTTATTTCATCTATTTTATACAGAACCTTTAAAATAATATTCGGACCCTAAAATGTGTCTATTTTAAACCGTTTGTCTATTTTAACACATTGAGTCATTTTTATATGCTATTAAGGTACTATGGTACGAATTTCATGAGTTTTTATTTCGGGACCTTAAAAGGCTGAAAAAACGTGGATAATAACCTTCAAAATTGGCTATTTTTTGTCATTTCGGATCCCGAATTTTTTTTCTTCTGAATTATTTTTTATAGGCTCATTATATAGTATAATTAATATCGGATGCTTCAATATTTCAGAAAACAACAAAGAATAAAGTATAAAACTTATTTTATCAATTTTATACAGAACCTTTAAAATAATATTCGGACCTCAAAATGTGTCTATTTTAAACCGTTTGTCTATTTTAACACATTGAGTCATTTTTATATGCTATTAAGGTACTATGGTACGAATTTAATGAGTTTTTATTTCGGGACCTTAAAAGGCTGAAAAAACGTGGATAATAACCTTCAAAATTGACTATTTTTTGTCATTTCGGATCCCGAAATTTTTTTCTTCTGAATTATTTTTTATAGGCTCATTATATAGTATAATTAATATCGGATGCTTCAATATTTCAGAAAACAACAAAGAATAAAGTATAAAACTTATTTTATCTATTTTATACAGAACCTTTAAAATAATATTCGGACCTCAAAATGTGTCTATTTTAAATCGTTTGTCTATTTTAACACATTGAGTCATTTTTATATGCTACTAAGGTACTATGGTACAAATTTCATGAGTTTTTATTTCGGGACCTTAAAAGGCTCAAAAACATGGATAATAACCTTCAAAATTGGTTATTTTTTGTCATTTCGGATCCCGAAATTTTTTTCTTCTGAATTATTTTTTATAGGCTCATTATATAGTATAACTAATATCGGATGCTTCAATATTTCAGAAAACAATAGAGAATAAAGCATAAAACTTATTTTATCTATTTTATACATAACCTTTAAAATAATATTCGGACCTCAAAATGTGTCTATTTTAAACCGTGTGTCTATTTTAACACATTGAGTCATTTTTATATGCTATTAGGGTACTATGGTACGAATTTCATGAGTTTTTATTTCGGGACTTTAAAAGGCTGAAAACGTGGATAATAACCTTCAAAATTGGTTATTTTTGGTCATTTCAGATCCCGAAATTTTTTTCTTTTGAATTATTTTATATAGACTCTTTATATGCTATAGTTAATATCGGATGCTTAAATATTTCACAAAACAACAAAGAATAAAGTATAAAACTTATTTCATCTATTTTATACAGAACCTTTAAAATAATATTCGGACCCTAAAATGTGTCTATTTTAAACCGTTTGTCTATTTTAACACATTGAGTCATTTTTATATGCTATTAAGGTACTATGGTACGAATTTCATGAGTTTTTATTTCGGGACCTTAAAAGGCTGAAAAAACGTGGATAATAACCTTCAAAATTGGCTATTTTTTGTCATTTCGGATCCCGAATTTTTTTTCTTCTGAATTATTTTTTATAGGCTCATTATATAGTATAATTAATATCGGATGCTTCAATATTTCAGAAAACAACAAAGAATAAAGTATAAAACTTATTTTATCAATTTTATACAGAACCTTTAAAATAATATTCGGACCTCAAAATGTGTCTATTTTAAACCGTTTGTCTATTTTAACACATTGAGTCATTTTTATATGCTATTAAGGTACTATGGTACGAATTTAATGAGTTTTTATTTCGGGACCTTAAAAGGCTGAAAAAACGTGGATAATAACCTTCAAAATTGACTATTTTTTGTCATTTCGGATCCCGAAATTTTTTTCTTCTGAATTATTTTTTATAGGCTCATTATATAGTATAATTAATATCGGATGCTTCAATATTTCAGAAAACAACAAAGAATAAAGTATAAAACTTATTTTATCTATTTTATACAGAACCTTTAAAATAATATTCGGACCTCAAAATGTGTCTATTTTAAATCGTTTGTCTATTTTAACACATTGAGTCATTTTTATATGCTACTAAGGTACTATGGTACAAATTTCATGAGTTTTTATTTCGGGACCTTAAAAGGCTCAAAAACATGGATAATAACCTTCAAAATTGGTTATTTTTTGTCATTTCGGATCCCGAAATTTTTTTCTTCTGAATTATTTTTTATAGGCTCATTATATAGTATAACTAATATCGGATGCTTCAATATTTCAGAAAACAATAGAGAATAAAGCATAAAACTTATTTTATCTATTTTATACATAACCTTTAAAATAATATTCGGACCTCAAAATGTGTCTATTTTAAACCGTGTGTCTATTTTAACACATTGAGTCATTTTTATATGCTATTAGGGTACTATGGTACGAATTTCATGAGTTTTTATTTCGGGACTTTAAAAGGCTGAAAACGTGGATAATAACCTTCAAAATTGGTTATTTTTGGTCATTTCAGATCCCGAAATTTTTTTCTTTTGAATTATTTTATATAGACTCTTTATATGCTATAGTTAATATCGGATGCTTAAATATTTCACAAAACAACAAAGAATAAAGTATAAAACTTATTTCATCTATTTTATACAGAACCTTTAAAATAATATTCGGACCCTAAAATGTGTCTATTTTAAACCGTTTGTCTATTTTAACACATTGAGTCATTTTTATATGCTATTAAGGTACTATGGTACGAATTTCATGAGTTTTTATTTCGGGACCTTAAAAGGCTGAAAAAACGTGGATAATAACCTTCAAAATTGGCTATTTTTTGTCATTTCGGATCCCGAATTTTTTTTCTTCTGAATTATTTTTTATAGGCTCATTATATAGTATAATTAATATCGGATGCTTCAATATTTCAGAAAACAACAAAGAATAAAGTATAAAACTTATTTTATCAATTTTATACAGAACCTTTAAAATAATATTCGGACCTCAAAATGTGTCTATTTTAAACCGTTTGTCTATTTTAACACATTGAGTCATTTTTATATGCTATTAAGGTACTATGGTACGAATTTCATGAGTTTTTATTTCGGGACCTTAAAAGGCTGAAAAAACGTGGATAATAACCTTCAAAATTGGCTATTTTTTGTCATTTCGGATCCCGAAATTTTTTTCTTCTGAATTATTTTTTATAGGCTCATTATATAGTATAATTAATATCGGATGCTTAAATATTTCACAAAACAACAAAGAATAAAGTATAAAACTTATTTCATCTATTTTATACAGAACCTTTAAAATAATATTCGGACCCTAAAATGTGTCTATTTTAAACCGTTTGTCTATTTTAACACATTGAGTCATTTTTATATGCTATTAAGGTACTATGGTACGAATTTCATGAGTTTTTATTTCGGGACCTTAAAAGGCTGAAAAAACGTGGATAATAACCTTCAAAATTGGCTATTTTTTGTCATTTCGGATCCCGAATTTTTTTTCTTCTGAATTATTTTTTATAGGCTCATTATATAGTATAATTAATATCGGATGCTTCAATATTTCAGAAAACAACAAAGAATAAAGTATAAAACTTATTTTATCTATTTTATACAGAACCTTTAAAATAATATTCGGACCTCAAAATGTGTCTATTTTAAACCGTTTGTCTATTTTAACACATTGAGTCATTTTTATATGCTATTAAGGTATTATGGTACAAATTTCATGAGTTTTTATTTCGGGACTTTAAAAGGCTGAAAACGTGGATAATAACCTTCAAAATTGGTAATTTTTGGTCATTTCAGATCCCGAAATTTTTTTCTTCTGAATTATTTTATATAGACTCCTTATATGCTATAGTTTATATCGGATGCTTAAATATTTCACAAAACAACATAAAATAAAGTATAAAACTTATTTTATCTATTTTATACTGAACCTTTAAAATAATGTTCGGACCTCAAAATGTATCTATTTTAAACCGTTTGTTTATTTTAACACATTGAGTCATTTTTATATACTACTAAGGTACTATGGTACGAATTTCATGAGTTTTTATTTCGGGACCTTAAAAGGCTGAAAAATGTGGATAATAACCTTCAAAATTGGCTATTTTTGGTCATTTCAGATCCTGAAATTTTTTTTCTTCTGAATTATTTTTTATAGGCTCATTATATAGTATAATTAATATCGGATGCTTCAATATTTCAGAAAACAACAAAGAATAAAGTATAAAACTTATTTTATCTATTTTATACAGAAGCTTTAAAATAATATTCGGACCTCAAAATGTGTCTATTTTAAACCGTTTGTCTATTTTAACACATTGAGTCATTTTTATATGCTATTAAGGTACTATGGTACAAATTTCATGAGTTTTTATTTCGGGACTTTAAAAGGCTGAAAACGTGGATAATAACCTTCAAAATTGGTAATTTTTGGTCATTTCAGATCCCGAAATTTTTTTCTTCTGAATTATTTTATATAGACTCCTTATATGCTATAGTTTATATCGGATGCTTAAATATTTCACAAAACAACATAAAATAAAGTATAAAACTTATTTTATCTATTTTATACTGAACCTTTAAAATAATGTTCGGACCTCAAAATGTATCTATTTTAAACCGTTTGTTTATTTTAACACATTGAGTCATTTTTATATAGTACTAAGGTACTATGGTACGAATTTCATGAGTTTTTATTTCGGGACCTTAAAAGGATGAAAAACGTGGATAATAACCTTCAAAATTGGCTATTTTTGGTCATTTCAGATCCTGAAATTTTTTTTCTTCTGAATTATTTTTTATAGGCTCATTATATAGTATAATTAATATCGGATGCTTCAATATTTCAGAAAACAACAAAGAATAAAGTATAAAACTTATTTTATCTATTTTATACAGAAGCTTTAAAATAATATTCGGACCTCAAAATGTGTCTATTTTAAACCGTTTGTCTATTTTAACACATTGAGTCATTTTTATATGCTATTAAGGTACTATGGTACAAATTTCATGAGTTTTTATTTCGGGACTTTAAAAGGCTGAAAACGTGGATAATAACCTTCAAAATTGGTAATTTTTGGTCATTTCAGATCCCGAAATTTTTTTCTTCTGAATTATTTTATATAGACTCCTTATATGCTATAGTTTATATCGGATGCTTAAATATTTCACAAAACAACATAAAATAAAGTATAAAACTTATTTTATCTATTTTATACTGAACCTTTAAAATAATGTTCGGACCTCAAAATGTATCTATTTTAAACCGTTTGTTTATTTTAACACATTGAGTCATTTTTATATGCTACTAAGGTACTATGGTACGAATTTCATGAGTTTTTATTTCGGGACCTTAAAAAGCTGAAAAAACGTGGATAATTATCTTCAAATTAGCTATTTTTTGTCATTTCGGATCCCGAAATTTTTTTCTTCTGAATTATTTTTTATAGGCTCATTATATAGTATAATTAATATCGGATGCTTCAATATTTCAGAAAACAACAAAGAATAAAGTATAAAACTTATTTTATCTATTTTATACAGAAGCTTTAAAATAATATTCGGACCTCAAAATGTGTCTATTTTAAACCGTTTGTCTATTTTAACACATTGAGTCATTTTTATATGCTAATAAGGTACTATGGTACAAATTTCATGAGTTTTTATTTCGGGACTTTAAAAGGCTGAAAACGTGGATAATAACCTTCAAAATTGGTAATTTTTGGTCATTTCAGATCCCGAAATTTTTTTCTTCTGAATTATTTTATATAGACTCCTTATATGCTATAGTTTATATCGGATGCTTAAATATTTCACAAAACAACATAAAATAAAGTATAAAACTTATTTTATCTATTTTATACTGAACCTTTAAAATAATGTTCGGACCTCAAAATGTATCTATTTTAAACCGTTTGTTTATTTTAACACATTGAGTCATTTTTATATGCTACTAAGGTACTATGGTACGAATTTCATGAGTTTTTATTTCGGGACCTTAAAAGGCTGAAAAACGTGGATAATAACCTTCAAAATTGGCTATTTTTGGTCATTTCAGATCCTGAAATTTTTTTCTTCTGAATTATTTTTTATAGGCTCATTATATAGTATAATTAATATCGGATGCTTCAATATTTCAGAAAACAACAAAGAATAAAGTATAAAACTTATTTTATCAATTTTATACAGAACCTTTAAAATAATATTCGGACCTCAAAATGTGTCTATTTTAAACCGTTTGTCTATTTTAACACATTGAGTCATTTTTATATGCTATTAAGGTACTATGGTACGAATTTCATGAGTTTTTATTTCGGGACCTTAAAAGGCTGAAAAAACGTGGATAATAACCTTCAAAATTGGCTATTTTTTGTCATTTCGGATCCCGAAATTTTTTTCTTCTGAATTATTTTTTATAGGCTCATTATATAGTATAATTAATATCGGATGCTTAAATATTTCACAAAACAACAAAGAATAAAGTATAAAACTTATTTCATCAATTTTAGACAGAACCTTTAAAATAATATTCGGACCCTAAAATGTGTCTATTTTAAACCGTTTGTCTATTTTAACACATTGAGTCATTTTTATATGCTATTAAGGTACTATGGTACGAATTTCATGAGTTTTTATTTCGGGACCTTAAAAGGCTGAAAAAACGTGGATAATAACCTTCAAAATTGGCTATTTTTTGTCATTTCGGATCCCGAATTTTTTTTCTTCTGAATTATTTTTTATAGGCTCATTATATAGTATAATTAATATCGGATGCTTCAATATTTCAGAAAACAACAAAGAATAAAGTATAAAACTTATTTTATCAATTTTATACAGAACCTTTAAAATAATATTCGGACCTCAAAATGTGTCTATTTTAAACCGTTTGTCTATTTTAACACATTGAGTCATTTTTATATGCTATTAAGGTACTATGGTACGAATTTCATGAGTTTTTATTTCGGGACCTTAAAAGGCTGAAAAAACGTGGATAATAACCTTCAAAATTGGCTATTTTTTGTCATTTCGGATCCCGAAATTTTTTTCTTCTGAATTATTTTTTATAGGCTCATTATATAGTATAATTAATATCGGATGCTTAAATATTTCACAAAACAACAAAGAATAAAGTATAAAACTTATTTCATCTATTTTATACAGAACCTTTAAAATAATATTCGGACCCTAAAATGTGTCTATTTTAAACCGTTTGTCTATTTTAACACATTGAGTCATTTTTATATGCTATTAAGGTACTATGGTACGAATTTCATGAGTTTTTATTTCGGGACCTTAAAAGGCTGAAAAAACGTGGATAATAACCTTCAAAATTGGCTATTTTTGGTCATTTCGGATCCCGAATTTTTTTTCTTCTGAATTATTTTTTATAGGCTCATTATATAGTATAATTAATATCGGATGCTTCAATATTTCAGAAAACAACAAAGAATAAAGTATAAAACTTATTTTATCTATTTTATACAGAACCTTTAAAATAATATTCGGACCTCAAAATGTGTCTATTTTAAACCGTTTGTCTATTTTAACACATTGAGTCATTTTTATATGCTATTAAGGTACTATGGTACAAATTTCATGAGTTTTTATTTCGAGACTTTAAAAGGCTGAAAACGTGGATAATAACCTTCAAAATTGGTAATTTTTGGTCATTTCAGATCCCGAAATTTTTTTCTTCTGAATTATTTTTTATAGGCTCATTATATAGTATAATTAATATCGGATGCTTCAATATTTCAGAAAACAACAAAGAATAAAGTATAAAACATATTTTATCTATTTTATACAGAACCTTTAAAATAATATTCGGACCTCAAAATGTGTCTATTTTAAACCGTTTGTCTATTTTAACACATTGAGTCATTTTTATATGCTATTAAGGTACTATGGTACGAATTTCATGAGTTTTTATTTCGGGACCTTAAAAGGCTGAAAAAACGTGGATAATAACCTTCAAAATTGGCTATTTTTTGTCATTTCGGATCCCGAAATTTTTTTCTTCTGAATTATTTTTTATAGGCTCATTATATAGAATAATTAATATCGGATGCTTCAATATTTCAGAAAACAATGGAGAATAAAGTATAAAACTTATTATATCTATTTTATACAGAACCTTTAAAATAATGTTCGGACCTCAAAATGTGTCTATTTTAAACCGTTTGTTTATTTTAACACATTGAGTCATTTTTATATGCTACTAAGGTACTATGGTACGAATTTCATGAGTTTTTATTTCGGGACCTTAAAAGGCTGAAAAACGTGGATAATAACCTTCAAAATTGGCTATTTTTGGTCATTTCAGATCCTGAAATTTTTTTCTTCTGAATTATTTTTTATAGGTTCATTATATAGTATAATTAATATCGGATGCTTCAATATTTCAGAAAACAACAAAGAATAAAGTATAAAACTTATTTTATCTATTTTATACAGAACCTTTAAAATAATATTCGGATCTCAAAATGTGTCTATTTTAAACCGTTTGTTTATTTTAACACATTGAGTCATTTTTATATGCTACTAAGGTACTATGGTACGAGTTTCATGAATTTTTAATTCGGGACCTTAAAAGGCTGAAAAACGTGGATTATACCTTCAAAATTGGCTATTTTTGGTCATTTCAGATCCAGAAATTTTTTTCTTCTGAATTATTTTTTATAGGCTCATTATATAGAATAATTAATATCGGATGCTTCAATATTTCAGAAAACAACAAAGAATAAAGTATAAAACTTATTTTATCTATTTTATACAGAACCATTAAAATAATATTCGGACCTCAAAATGTGTCTATTTTAAACCGTTTGTCTATTTTAACACATTGAATCATTTTTATATGCTATTAAGGTACTATGGTACGAATTTCATGAATTTTTATTTCGGGACCTTAAAAGGCTGAAAAAACGTGGATAATAACCTTCAAAATTGGCTATTTTTTGTCATTTCGGATCCCGAAATTTTTTTCTTCTGAATTATTTTTTATAGGCTCATTATATAGTATAATTAATATCGGATGCTTCAATATTTCAGAAAACAACAAAGAATAAAGTATAAAACTTATTTTATCTATTTTATACAGAATCTTTAAAATAATATTCGGACCTCAAAATGTGTCTATTTTAAACCGTTTGTCTATTTTAACACATTGAGTCATTTTTATATGCTATTAAGGTACTATGGTACGAATTTCATGAGTTTTCATTTCGGGACCTTAAAAGGCTGAAAAACGTGGATAATAACCTTCAAAATTGGCTATTTTTGGTCATTTCAGATCCCGAAATTTTTTCATCTGAATTTTTTTATGTAGACTCATTATATGCTATAATTAATATCGGATGCTTCAATATTTCAGAAAACAATAGAGAATAAAGTATAAAACTTATTATATCTATTTTATACAGAACCTTTAAAATAATGTTCGGACCTCAAAATGTGTTTATTTTAAACCGTTTGTTTATTTTAACACATTGAGTCATTTTTATATGCTACTAAGGTACTATGGTACGAATTTCATGAGTTTTTATTTCGGGACCTTAAAAGGCTGAAAAACGTGGATAATAACCTTCAAAATTGGCTATTTTTGGTCATTTCAGATCCTGAAATTTTTTTCTTCTGAATTATTTTTTATAGGCTCATTATATAGTATAATTAATATCGGATGCTTCAATATTTCAGAAAACAACAAAGAATAAAGTATAAAACTTATTTTATCTATTTTATACAGAACCTTTAAAATAATATTCGGACCTCAAAATGTGTCTATTTTAAACCGTTTATCTATTTTAACACATTGAGTCATTTTTATATGCTATTAAGGTACTATGGTACGAATTTCATGAGTTTTTATTTCGGGACCTTAAAAGGCTGAAAAAACGTGGATAATAACCTTCAAAATTGGCTATTTTTTGTCATTTCGGATCCCGAAATTTTTTTCTTCTGAATTATTTTTTATAGGCTCATTATATAGTATAATTAATATCGGATGCTTAAATATTTCACAAAACAACAAAGAATAAAGTATAAAACTTATTTCATCTATTTTATACAGAACCTTTAAAATAATATTCGGACCCTAAAATGTGTCTATTTTAAACCGTTTGTCTATTTTAACACATTGAGTCATTTTTATATGCTACTAAGGTACTATGGTACGAATTTCATGAGTTTTTATTTCGGGACCTTAAAAGGCTGAAAACGTGGATAATAACTTTCAAAATTGGTTATTTTTGGTCATTTCAGATCCCGAAATTTTTTTCTTTTGAATTATTTTATATAGACTCCTTATATGCTATAGTTAATATCGGATGCTTAAATATTTCACAAAACAACAAAGAATAAAGTATAAAACTTATTATATCTATTTTATACAGAACCTTTAAAATAATATTCGGACCTCAAAATGTGTCTATTTTAAACCGTTTGTCTATTTTAACACATTGAGTCATTTTTATATGCTATTAAGGTACTATGGTACGAATTTCATGAGTTTTTATTTCGGGACTTTAAAAGGCTGAAAAAACGTGGATAATAACCTTCAAAATTGGCTATTTTTTGTCATTTCGGATCCCGAAATTTTTTTCTTCTGAATTATTTTTTATAGGCTCATTATATAGAATAATTAATATCGGATGCTTCAATATTTCAGAAAACAATAGAGAATAAAGTATAAAACTTATTATATCTATTTTATACAGAACCTTTAAAATAATGTTCGGACCTCAAAATGTGTCTATTTTAAACCGCTTGTTTATTTTAACACATTGAGTCATTTTTATATGCTACTAAGGTACTATGGTACGAATTTCATGAGTTTTTATTTCGGGACCTTAAAAGGCTGAAAAACGTGGATAATAACCTTCAAAATTGGCTATTTTTGGTCATTTCAGATCCTGAAATTTTTTTCTTCTGAATTATTTTTTATAGGTTCATTATATAGTATAATTAATATCGGATGCTTCGATATTTCAGAAAACAACAAAGAATAAAGTATAAAACTTATTTTATCTATTTTATACAGAACCATTAAAATAATATTCGGACCTCAAAATGTGTCTATTTTAAACCGTTTGTCTATTTTAACACATTGAATCATTTTTATATGCTATTAAGGTACTATGGTACGAATTGCATGAATTTTTATTTCGGGATCTTAAAAGGCTGAAAAAACGTGGATAATAACCTTCAAAATTGGCTATTTTTTGTCATTTCGGATCCCGAAATTTTTTTCTTCTGAATAATTTTTTATAGGCTCATTATATAGTATAATTAATATCGGATGCTTCAATATTTCTGAAAACAACAAAGAATAAAGTATAAAACTTATTTTATCTATTTTATACAGAACCTTTAAAATAATATTCGGACCTCAAAATGTGTCTATTTTAAACCGTTTGTCTATTTTAACACATTGAGTCATTTTTATATGCTATTAAGGTACTATGGTACGAATTTCATGAGTTTTCATTTCGGGACCTTAAAAGGCTGAAAAACGTGTATAATAACCTTCAAAATTGGCTATTTTTGGTCATTTCAGATCTCGAAATTTTTTCATCTGAATTTTTTTATGTAGACTCATTATATGCTATAATTAATATCGGATGCTTCAATATTTCAGAAAACAATAGAGAATAAAGTATAAAACTTATTATATCTATTTTATACAGAACCTTTAAAATAATGTTCGGACCTCAAAATGTGTCTATTTTAAACCGTTTGTTTATTTTAACACATTGAGTCATTTTTATATGCTACTAAGGTACTATGGTACGAATTTCATGAGTTTTTATTTCGGGACCTTAAAAGGCTGAAAAACGTGGATAATAACCTTCAAAATTGGCTATTTTTGGTTATTTCAGATCCTGAAATTTTTTTCTTCTGAATTATTTTTTATAGGCTCATTATATAGTATAATTAATATCGGATGCTTCAATATTTCAGAAAACAACAAAGAATAAAGTATAAAACTTATTTTATCTATTTTATACAGAACCTTTAAAATAATATTGGGACCTCAAAATGTGTCTATTTTAAACCGTTTGTCTATTTTAACACATTGAGTCATTTTTATATGCTATTAAGGTACTATGGTACGAATTTCATGAGTTTTTATTTCGGGACCTTAAAAGGCTGAAAAAACGTGGATAATAACCTTCAAAATTGGCTATTTTTTGTCATTTCGGATCCCGAAATTTTTTTCTTCTGAATTATTTTTTATAGGCTCATTATATAGTATAATTAATATCGGATGCTTAAATATTTCACAAAACAACAAAGAATAAAGTATAAAACTTATTTCATCTATTTTATACAGAACCTTTAAAATAATATTCGGACCCTAAAATGTGTCTATTTTAAACCGTTTGTCTATTTTAACACATTGAGTCATTTTTATATGCTACTAAGGTACTATGGTACGAATTTCATGAGTTTTTATTTCGGGACCTTAAAAGGCTGAAAACGTGGATAATAACTTTCAAAATTGGTTATTTTTGGTCATTTCAGATCCCGAAATTTTTTTCTTTTGAATTATTTTATATAGACTCCTTATATGCTATAGTTAATATCGGATGCTTAAATATTTCACAAAACAACAAAGAATAAAGTATAAAACTTATTTTATCTATTTTATACAGAACCTTTAAAATAATATTCGGACCTCAAAATGTGTCTATTTTAAACCGTTTGTCTATTTTAACACATTGAGTCATTTTTATATGCTATTAAGGTACTATGGTACGAATTTCATGAGTTTTTATTTCGGGACCTTAAAAGGCTGAAAAAACGTGGATAATAACCTTCAAAATTGGCTATTTTTTGTCATTTCGGATCCCGAAATTTTTTTTCTTCTGAATTATTTTTTATAGGCTCATTATATAGTATAATTAATATCGGATGCTTCAATATTTCAGAAAACAACAAAGAATAAAGTATAAAACTTATCTTATCTATTTTATATAGAACCTTTAAAATAATATTCGGACGTCAAAATGTGTCTATTTTAAACCGTTTGTCTATTTTAACACATTGAGTCATTTTTATATGCTATTAAGGTACTATGGTACGAATTTCATGAATTTTTTTTCGAGACCTTAAAAGGCTGAAAAACGTGGATAATAACCTTCAAAATTGGCTATTTTTGGTCATTTCAGATCACGAAATTTTTTTCTTCTGAATTATTTTTTATAGGCTCATTATATAGAATAATTAATATCGGATGCTTCAATATTTCAGAAAACAACAAAGAATAAAGTATAAAACTTATTATATCTATTTTATACAGAACCTTTAAAATAATATTCGGACCTCAAAATGTGTCTATTTTAAACCGTTTGTCTATTTTAACACATTGAGTCATTTTTATATGCTATTAAGGTACTATGGTACGAATTTCATGAGTTTTTATTTCGGGACTTTAAAAGGCTGAAAAAACGTGGATAATAACCTTCAAAATTGGCTATTTTTTGTCATTTCGGATCCCGAAATTTTTTTCTTCTGAATTATTTTTTATAGGCTCATTATATAGAATAATTAATATCGGATGCTTCAATATTTCAGAAAACAATAGAGAATAAAGTATAAAACTTATTATATCTATTTTATACAGAACCTTTAAAATAATGTTCGGACCTCAAAATGTGTCTATTTTAAACCGTTTGTTTATTTTAACACATTGAGTCATTTTTATATGCTACTAAGGTACTATGGTACGAATTTCATGAGTTTTTATTTCGGGACCTTAAAAGGCTGAAAAACGTGGATAATAACCTTCAAAATTGGCTATTTTTGGTCATTTCAGATCCTGAAATTTTTTTCTTCTGAATTATTTTTTATAGGTTCATTATATAGTATAATTAATATCGGATGCTTCGATATTTCAGAAAACAACAAAGAATAAAGTATAAAACTTATTTTATCTATTTTATACAGAACCATTAAAATAATATTCGGACCTCAAAATGTGTCTATTTTAAACCGTTTGTCTATTTTAACACATTGAATCATTTTTATATGCTATTAAGGTACTATGGTACGAATTGCATGAATTTTTATTTCGGGACCTTAAAAGGCTGAAAAAACGTGGATAATAACCTTCAAATTTGGCTATTTTTTGTCATTTCGGATCCCGAAATTTTTTTCTTCTGAATTATTTTTTATAGGCTCATTATATAGTATAATTAATATCGGATGCTTCAATATTTCTGAAAACAACAAAGAATAAAGTATAAAACTTATTTTATCTATTTTATACAGAACCTTTAAAATAATATTCGGACCTCAAAATGTGTCTATTTTAAACCGTTTGTCTATTTTAACACATTGAGTCATTTTTATATGCTATTAAGGTACTATGGTACGAATTTCATGAGTTTTCATTTCGAGACCTTAAAAGGCTGAAAAACGTGGATAATAACCTTCAAAATTGGCTATTTTTGGTCATTTCAGATCCCGAAATTTTTTCATCTGAATTTTTTTATGTAGACTCATTATATGCTATAATTAATATCGGATGCTTCAATATTTCAGAAAACAATAGAGAATAAAGTATAAAACTTATTATATCTATTTTATACAGAACCTTTAAAATAATGTTCGGACCTCAAAATGTGTCTATTTTAAACCGTTTGTTTATTTTAACACATTGAGTCATTTTTATATGCTACTAAGGTACTATGGTACGAATTTCATGAGTTTTTATTTCGGGACCTTAAAAGGCTGAAAAACGTGGATAATAACCTTCAAAATTGGCTATTTTTGGTCATTTCAGATCCTGAAATTTTTTTCTTCTGAATTATTTTTTATAGGCTCATTATATAGTATAATTAATATCGGATGCTTCAATATTTCAGAAAACAACAAAGAATAAAGTATAAAACTTATTTTATCTATTTTATACAGAACCTTTAAAATAATATTGGGACCTCAAAATGTGTCTATTTTAAACCGTTTGTCTATTTTAACACATTGAGTCATTTTTATATGCTATTAAGGTACTATGGTACGAATTTCATGAGTTTTTATTTCGGGACCTTAAAAGGCTAAAAAAACGTGGATAATAACCTTCAAAATTGGCTATTTTTTGTCATTTCGGATCCCGAAATTTTTTTCTTCTGAATAATTTTTTATAGGCTCATTATATAGTATAATTAATATCGGATGCTTAAATATTTCACAAAACAACAAAGAATAAAGTATAAAACTTATTTCATCTATTTTATACAGAACCTTTAAAATAATATTCGGACCCTAAAATGTGTCTATTTTAAACCGTTTGTCTATTTTAACACATTGAGTCATTTTTATATGCTACTAAGGTACTATGGTACGAATTTCATGAGTTTTTATTTCGGGACCTTAAAGGCTGAAAAAACGTGGATAATAACCTTCAAAATTGGCTATTTTTTGTCATTTCGGATCCCGAATTTTTTTTCTTCTGAATTATTTTTTATAGGCTCATTATATAGTATAATTAATATCGGATGCTTCAATATTTCAGAAAACAACAAAGAATAAAGTATAAAACTTATTTTATCTATTTTATAGAGAACCTTTAAAATAATATTCGGACCTCAAAATGTGTCTATTTTAAACCGTTTGTCTATTTTAACACATTGAGTCATTTTTATATGCTATTAAGGTACTATGGTACAAATTTCATGAGTTTTTATTTCGGGACTTTAAAAGGCTGAAAACGTGGATAATAACCTTCAAAATTGGTAATTTTTGGTCATTTCAGATCCCGAAATTTTTTTCTTCTGAATTATTTTATATAGACTCCTAATATGCTATAGTTTATATCGGATGCTTAAATATTTCACAAAACAACATAAAATAAAGTATAAAACTTATTTTATCTATTTTATACTGAACCTTTAAAATAATGTTCGGACCTAAAAATGTATCTATTTTAAACCGTTTGTTTATTTTAACACATTGAGTCATTTTTATATACTACTAAGGTTCTATGGTACGAATTTCATGAGTTTTTATTTCGGGACCTTAAAAGGCTGAAAAACGTGGATAATAATCTTCAAAATTGGCTATTTTTGGTCATTTCAGATCCTGAAATTTTTTTCTTCTGAATTATTTTTTATAGGCTCATTATATAGTATAATTAATATCGGATGCTTCAATATTTCAGAAAACAACAAAGAATAAAGTATAAAACTTATTTTATCTATTTTATACAGAAGCTTTAAAATAATATTCGGACCTCAAAATGTGTCTATTTTAAACCGTTTGTCTATTTTAACACATTGAGTCATTTTTATATGCTATTAAGGTACTATGGTACAAATTTCATGAACTTTTATTTCGGGACTTTAAAAGGCTGAAAACGTGGATAATAACCTTCAAATTTGGTAATTTTTGGTCATTTCAGATCCCGAAATTTTTTTCTTCTGAATTATTTTATATAGACTCCTTATATGCTATAGTTTATATCGGATGCTTAAATATTTCACAAAACAACATAAAATAAAGTATAAAACTTATTTTATCTATTTTATACTGAACCTTTAAAATAATGTTCGGACCTCAAAATGTATCTATTTTAAACCGTTTGTTTATTTTAACACATTGAGTCATTTTTATATGCTACTAAGGTACTATGGTACGAATTTCATGAGTTTTTATTTCGGGACCTTAAAAGGCTGAAAAACGTGGATAATAACCTTCAAAATTGGCTATTTTTGGTCATTTCAGATCCTGAAATTTTTTTCTTCTGAATTATTTTTTATAGGCTCATTATATAGTATAATTAATATCGGATGCTTCAATATTTCAGAAAACAACAAAGAATAAAGTATAAAACTTATTTTATCTATTTTATACAGAACCTTTAAAATAATATTCGGACCTCAAAATGTGTCTATTTTAAACCGTTTGTCTATTTTAACACATTGAGTCATTTTTATATGCTATCAAGGTACTATGGTACGAATTTCATGAGTTTTTATTTCGGGACCTTAAAAGGCTGAAAAACGTGGATAATAACCTTCAAAATTGGCTATTTTTGGTCATTTCATATCCTGAAATTTTTTTCTTCTGAATTATTTTTTATAGGCTCATTATATAGTATAATTAATATCGGATGCTTCAATATTTCAGAAAACAACAAAGAATAAAGTATAAAACTTATTTTATCTATTTTATACAGAACCTTTAAAATAATATTCGGACCTCAAAATGTGTTTATTTTAAACCGTTTGTCTATTTTAACACATTGAGTCATTTTTATATGCTATTAAGGTACTATGGTACGAATTTCATGAGTTTTTATTTCGGGACCTTAAAAGGCTGAAAAAACGTGGATAATAACATTCAAAATTGGCTATTTTTTGTCATTTCGGTTCCCGAAATTTGTTTCTTCTCAATTATTTTTTATAGGCTCATTATATAGTTTAATTAATATCGGATGCTTCAATATTTCAGAAAACAACAAAGAATAAAGTATAAAACTTATTTTATCTATTTTATACAGAACCTTTAAAATAATATTCGGACCTCAAAATGTGTCTATTTTAAACCGTTTGTCTATTTTAACACATTGAGTCATTTTTATATGCTACTAAGGTACTATGGTACAAATTTCATGAGTTTTTATTTCGGGACCTTAAAAGGCTGAAAAACATGGATAATAACCTTTAAAATTGGCTATTTTTGTTATTTCAGATTCCGAAATTTTTTTCTTCTGAATTTTTTTATGTAGACTCATTATATGCTATAATTAATATCGGATGCTTCAATATTTCAGAAAACAATAGAGAATAAAGCATAAAATTTATTTTATCTATTTTATACAGAACCTTTAAAATAATATTCGGACCTCAAAATGTGTCTATTTTAAACCGTGTGTCTATTTTAACACATTGAGTCATTTTTATATGCTATTAGGGTACTATGGTACGAATTTCATGAGTTTTTATTTCGGGACTTTAAAAGGCTGAAAACGTGGATAATAACTTTCAAAATTGGTTATTTTTGGTCATTTCAGATCCCGAAATTTTTTTCTTTTGAATTATTTTATATAGACTCCTTATATGCTATAGTTAATATCGGATGCTTAAATATTTCACAAAACAACAAAGAATAAAGTATAAAACTTATTTTATCTATTTTATACAGAACCTTTAAAATAATATTCGGACCTCAAAATGTGTCTATTTTAAACCGTTTGTCTATTTTAACACATTGAGTCATTTTTATATGCTATCAAGGTACTATGGTACGAATTTCATGAGTTTTTATTTCGGGACCTTAAAAGGCTGAAAAAACGTGGATAATAACCTTCAAAATTGGCTATTTTTTGTCATTTCGGATCCCGAATTTTTTTTCTTCTGAATTATTTTTTATAGGCTCATTATATAGTATAATTAATATCGGATGCTTCAATATTTCAGAAAACAACAAAGAATAAAGTATAAAACTTATTTTATCTATTTTATACAGAACCTTTAAAATAATATTGGGACCTCAAAATGTGTCTATTTTAAACCGTTTGTCTATTTTAACACATTGAGTCATTTTTATATGCTATTAAGGTACTATGGTACAAATTTCATGAGTTTTTATTTCGGGACTTTAAAAGGCTGAAAACGTGGATAATAACCTTCAAATTTGGTAATTTTTGGTCATTTCAGATCCCGAAATTTTTTTCTTCTGAATTATTTTATATAGACTCCTTATATGCTATAGTTTATATCGGATGCTTAAATATTTCACAAAACAACATAAAATAAAGTATAAAACTTATTTTATCTATTTTATACTGAACCTTTAAAATAATGTTCGGACCTCAAAATGTATCTATTTTAAACCGTTTGTTTATTTTAACACATTGAGTCATTTTTATATGCTACTAAGGTACTATGGTACGAATTTCCTGAGTTTTTATTTCGGGACCTTAAAAGGCTGAAAAACGTGGATAATAACCTTCAAAATTGGCTATTTTTGGTCATTTCAGATCCTGAAATTTTTTTCTTCTGAATTATTTTTTATAGGCTCATTATATAGTATAATTAATATCGGATGCTTCAATATTTCAGAAAACAACAAAGAATAAAGTATAAAACTTATTTTATCTATTTTATACAGAACCTTTAAAATAATATTCGGACCTCAAAATGTGTCTATTTTAAACCGTTTGTCTATTTTAACACATTGAGTCATTTTTATATGCTATCAAGGTACTATGGTACGAATTTCATGAGTTTTTATTTCGGGACCTTAAAAGGCTGAAAAACGTGGATAATAACCTTCAAAATTGGCTATTTTTGGTCATTTCATATCCTGAAATTTTTTTCTTCTGAATTATTTTTTATAGGCTCATTATATAGTATAATTAATATCGGATGCTTCAATATTTCAGAAAACAACAAAGAATAAAGTATAAAACTTATTTTATCTATTTTATACAGAACCTTTAAAATAATATTCGGACCTCAAAATGTGTTTATTTTAAACTGTTTGTCTATTTTAACACATTGAGTCATTTTTATATGCTATTAAGGTACTATGGTACGAATTTCATGAGTTTTTATTTCGGGACCTTAAAAGGCTGAAAAAACGTGGATAATAACATTCAAAATTGGCTATTTTTTGTCATTTCGGTTCCCGAAATTTGTTTCTTCTCAATTATTTTTTATAGGCTCATTATATAGTTTAATTAATATCGGATGCTTCAATATTTCAGAAAACAACAAAGAATAAAGTATAAAACTTATTTTATCTATTTTATACAGAACCTTTAAAATAATATTCGGACCTCAAAATGTGTCTATTTTAAACCGTTTGTCTATTTTAACACATTGAGTCATTTTTATATGCTACTAAGGTACTATGGTACAAATTTCATGAGTTTTTATTTCGGGACCTTAAAAGGCTGAAAAACATGGATAATAACCTTTAAAATTGGCTATTTTTGGTTATTTCAGATCCCGAAATTTTTTTCTTCTGAATTTTTTAATGTAGACTCATTATATGCTATAATTAATATCGGATGCTTCAATATTTTAGAAAACAATAGAGAATAAAGCATAAAACTTATTTTATCTATTTTATACAGAACCTTTAAAATAATATTCGGACCTCAAAATGTGTCTATTTTAAACCGTTTGTCTATTTTAACACATTGAGTCATTTTTATATGCTATCAAGGTACTATGGTACGAATTTCATGAGTTTTTATTTCGGGACCTTAAAAGGCTGAAAAAACGTGGATAATAACCTTCAAAATTGGCTATTTTTTGTCATTTCGGATCCCGAATTTTTTTTCTTCTGAATTATTTTTTATAGGCTCATTATATAGTATAATTAATATCGGATGCTTCAATATTTCAGAAAACAACAAAGAATAAAGTATAAAACTTATTTTATCTATTTTATACAGAACTTTAAAATAATATTCGGACCTCAAAATGTGTCTATTTTAAACCGTTTGTCTATTTTAACACATTGAGTCATTTTTATATGCTATTAAGGTACTATGGTACAAATTTCATGAGTTTTTATTTCGGGACCTTAAAAGGCTGAAAACGTGGATAATAACCTTCAAAATTGGTTATTTTTGGTCATTTCAGATCCCGATATTTTTTTCTACTGAATTATTTTATATAGACTCCTTATATGCTATTGTTAATATCGGATGCTTAAATATTTCACAAAACAACATAAAATAAAGTATAAAACTTATTTTATCTATTTTATACAGACTCTTTAAAATAATGTTCGGACCTCAAAATGTGTCTATTTTAAACCGTTTGTTTATTTTAATACATTGAGTCATTTTTATATGCTACTAAGGTACTATGGTACGAATTTCATGAGTTTTTATTTCGGGACCTTAAAAGGCTGAAAAACGTGGATAATAACTTTCAAAATTGGCTATTTTTGGTCATTTCAGATCCTGAAATTTTTTTCTTCTGAATTTTTTTTTATATGCTCATTATATAGTATAATTAATATCGGATGCTTCAATATTTCAGAAAACAACAAAGAATAAAGTATAAAACTTATTTTATCTATTTTATACAGAACCTTTAAAATAATATTCGGACCTCAAAATGTGTCTATTTTAAACCGTTTGTCTATTTTAACACATTGAGTCATTTTTATATGCTATTAAGGTACTATGGTACGAATTTCATGAGTTTTTATTTCGGGACCTTAAAAAGCTGAAAAAACGTGGATAATTATCTTCAAATTAGCTATTTTTTGTCATTTCGGATCCCGAAATTTTTTTCTTCTGAATTATTTTTTATAGGCTCATTATATAGTATAATTAATATCGGATGCTTCAATATTTCAGAAAACAACAAAGAATAAAGTATAAAACTTATTTTATCTATTTTATACAGAACCTTTAAAATAATATTCGGACCTCAAAATGTGTCTATTTTAAACCGTTTGTCTATTTTAACACATTGAGTCATTTTTATATGCTATTAAGGTACTATGGTACGAATTTCATGAGTTTTTATTTCGGGACTTTAAAAGGCTGAAAACGTGGATAATAACCTTCAAAATTGGTTATTTTTGGTCATTTCAGATCCCGAAATTTTTTTCTTCTGAATTATTTTATATAGACTCCTTATATGCTATAGTTAATATCGGATGCTTAAATATTTCAAAAAACAACATAAAATAAAGTATAAAACTTATTTTATCTATTTTATACAGAACCTTTAAAATAATGTTCGGACCTCAAAATGTATCTATTTTAAACCGTTTGTTTATTTTAACACATTGAGTCATTTTAATATGCTACTAAGGTACTATGGTACGAATTTCATGAGTTTTTATTTCGGGACCTTAAAAGGCTGAATAACGTGGATAATAACCTTCAAAATTGGCTATTTTTGATCATTTCAGATCCTGAAAGTTTTTTCTTCTGAATTATTTTTTATAGGCTCATTATATAGTATAATTATATCGGATGCTTAAATATTTCAGAAAACAACAAAGAATAAAGTATAAAACTTATTTTATCTATTTTATACAGAACCTTTAAAATAATATTCGGACCTCAAAATGTGTCTATTTTAAACCGTTTGTCTATTTTAACACATTGAGTCATTTTTATATGTTATTAAGGTACTATGGTACGAATTTCATGAGTTTTTATTTCGTGACCTTAAAAGGCTGAAAAACGTGGATAATAACCTTCAAAATTGGCTATTTTTGGTCTTTTCATATCCCGAAATTTTTTTTTTCTCAATTATTTTATATAGACTCATTATATGCTATTGTTAATATCGGATGCTTAAATATTTCAGAAAACAACAAAGAAAAAAGTATAAAACTTATTTTATCTAATTTATACAGAACTTTTAAAAATAATATTCGGACCTCAAAATGTGTCTATTTTAAACCGTGTGTCTATTTTAACACATTGTGTCATTTTTATATGCTACTAAGGTACTATGGCACGAATCTCATGAGTTTTTATTTCGGGACCGTAAATGGCAAAAAAACGAGGATAATAACCTTCAAAATTGGCTATTTTTGGTCATTTCAGATCTCAAAATTTTTTTCTTCTGAATTTTTTTTTATAGGCTCATTATATACTATAATTAATATCGGATGCTTCAATATTTCAGAAAACAACAAAGAATAAAGTATAAAACTTGTTTTATCTATTTTATACAGAACCTTTAAAATAATATTCGGACTTCAAAATGTGTCTATTTTAAACCGTTTGTCTATTTTAACACATTGAGTCATTTTTATATGCTACTAAGGTACTATGGTACAAATTTCATGAGTTTTTATTTCGGGACCTTAAAAGGCTGAAAAACATGGATAATAACCTTCAAAATTGGCTATTTTTGGTTATTTCAGATCCCGAAATTTTTTTCTTCTGAATTTTTTTATGTAGACTCATTATATGCTATAATTAATATCGGATGCTTCAATATTTCAGAAAACAATAGAGAATAAAGCATAAAACTTATTTTCTCTATTTTATACAGAACCTTTAAAATAATATTCGGACTTCAAAATGTGTCTATTTTAAACCGTTTGTCTATTTTAACACATTGAGTCATTTTTATATGCTACTAAGGTACTGTGGTACAAATTTCATGAGTTTTTATTTCGGGACCTTAAAAGGCTGAAAACGTGGATAATAACCTTCAAAATTGGTTATTTTTGGTCATTTCAGATCCCGAAATTTTTTTCTTCTGAATTATTTTATATAGACTCCTTATATGATATAATTAATATCGGATGCTTAAATTGTAACATCCCGTATTTTCGTAAAATCTAATTTAAGCGTTTTAATTATTTTATATTATAAAATAATAATTTAGTAACTTCTTTCGAAAGACTTTAATTTATTTAGTGAGATCCGTCTTAAGAACCTTAAGTCCTTAAGACGAATACAACTTGGCATCATTTAATATCCGACTCAAACAACCGTGTAAATATCCAGCCCATCTTATTTACTCGGAAAGGACAGTCTTTAAAACCCCTAAACCCCAATATGTCGACATTCATCTCCTTCAACCATTTCATTTCACTGTAAAACAAGTTCATCAAAACCTCCATTTTATACATCACTTTTTGAGGAATCCTTCATCATCCGTCGATCAAATCGAGGTAACGATAACATTTCCGGAATCCTTGTTTAATTTCCAATACATCTATCACTTCCGTTTCTCAAATCCTCCATTTCGAAAATTGGCCTGTTTTACACAAATTCCGTTTTTGTGTTCTTAAACCCGTTTTCCATGTTTGTAGGTGAAGGATTAGACAACCCGGACATCGATAGCTACATTGTGGAGGAAGATCTTTAGCCGGAAAGCTTGAAAGGTGACGATAATGAGAAACTCGGCCTTTTATTGTGTATATTAGCATGCTTGGTGATTTTGATGTTTGTTCTTCTGATTTTATTCAAGTTCTATGATTATTGGACTTAGTATCATGATTAGGATGTTGTTTATGTGGAGAATTCATGATCCAAGATGTGGTTATGTGTTCCTTGATTCATTTTCAGTTTTTCCTAAATTGCGACGGATACTTGTTAATTCCATTTGAGGATTGTTATGGGGATTGTATGCTGATAAGATAGTGATATTAGATGTTTATGATGTTGGGCAAATCATGCTTGTAGTAATTTCTGAAGTTTACATGTCGATTTATGAAGTTTTGTGAAGTTGGGAAATTGCGTTTTTCGGTAACAGGCTCTCTGAGCCGGTCGACCGACCGGCCGCCGGTCGACCGGCTGGGAGGGTATATGTTGTATTTTCGAGATTTTTGGAGGTTTGGCCTTAGGACTGCCAGCCGGCCGACCGGCTGCCTGCCGACCGGCTGGTGGTCATTTTTGTTGTTCATGTTTGCGAAGAACCATAGTAGAATGGGAGCCCAGCCGGCAGACCGGCCGCCTGCCAGCCGGCTGGGAGTACATGTGGGGATGGTTTTCGTTGAGAAGGCTTGGGAAGGTCTTCCCAGCCGGCCGACCGGCTGCCTGCCGACCGGCTGGGAGGCCTTTTGTGTTGTTTTGTTTTTGAAAAGAAAGATGGAAGGCTGGGAGGTCACCAGCCGGCCGACCGGCTGCCTGCCGACCGGCTGGGGACCCCTGTAAGCTATTTTGAGTTTTTCGTAATTTGATCGTAACTTTCAAACGGTTAATCGGTTTTACTTGAAACTTGTTTTGTGTATCTTTGACATGTATTTGAGGTCCCCGGAGGATGGGCAACATTATATTGGGTTCGGGAATATAGTGAGGATAGAGACCCCCCGGTCGGGCAACCGAAAGGGAAACCGGCTCTCCCTCACCTTAGTTCTCGAGGTCAATTAAGTGTTGATTAAAAGTTAAAGGTAGAACTATAGTGTAGTTCATAGACTTGTCTGATATTGTTTTGATGCGTATTAAGTTATGCCTTAAGCTGGCCTCTGAACTTAATACGTGAGTTGTTTGTCATATATGGGGATATGCCTTAAGTTGGCCTCTGAGCCCTATATGTGTATGTTTGTCGTGTCTGGAACATGCCTTAAGCTGGCCTCTGAGTTCAGACATGTATGATAGTGATCGCGTCAGAACATGCCTTAAGTTGGCCTCTGAGTCTGACGAGTAGAGCAGCTGCACAACGGGGCATTTAGGTCGTAACGCCTCACCCGGAGTGCAGATGTTTGGTGCTAGAACATGCCTTAAGCTGGCCTCTGAGTTTAGTACCTTGTGATGTGGTGAAGGGACATGCCTTAAGCTGGCCTCTGAGTCCTTTGCTTTTGGATGCTAGTCTATGCCTTAAGTTGGCCGCTGAGTCTAGTATCTTGCTGATTGGCGGGTCTATGCCTTAAGTTGGCCTCTGAGTCCTTGCTTGCTGATATTTGGTGTTTAGGTTATGTCTTAAGTTGACCGCTGAACCTTTATACTTGCTGAACGATTTGGTATAGGTTATGTCTTAAGTTGACCGCTGAACCTTTACTTGCTGATGTTGTTTTCTTACCTTGAGTTGGTTTGTATCAGAGATGGTTATTGATATGAGTTATTGAATGTTTATTGAGTTGTGGTTTAATCATCCAAGGCATTGGATGACTCTTGTTCGGTTTCATAAATAGTGGGATTGAAAGACCCCCCGACTGGGTAACCAGTAGGGAAACCGGCTCTCCTTCTTATCTGTTTATGAAGTTAGTTGAGAGCCGTGCATGGTAATCGCTTGATAGCAAGAGATAAGATGATGAGATGTTTATGCTTCACATGTTGATATATGTTGGAGTGTTCTGTATTGTTTATATGTTACGTGTTGTCACAAAAGGTGGCTAGGAGAACTCTAGTCACTCCCCACTGATTGTGGCGTACATGTTTTCATGTATGTAGGTACATGCAGGGTTGGAGATCAGGGTTACAGGAGAGCTAGCGAGTGATGATCCGTTCATCAGTTGACCTACCCGTTTACGCTTAGCTAGACTCTTAGACTTTTGTTGTTTTTGTTTTGGTGCCGGTAGGGATGTGCCATCCCCGGCTGATGTATTTATTTATGTTTCAGTTCGATACTTAGTACTGTTACTTATCTATTTGGTTTCAGTTTCAGTTTACGTTTCAGTCTAAGACTTCTCGCATGTTTTATCTTTAAAAGTTTTAATTCCGCTGCAATTTTGGTACTTTTATGTGTTTATATTTCCGCTTTCGTGAGGGGTTTTACATAAATATTTCACAAAGCAACATAAAATAAAGTATAAAACTTATTTTGTCTATTTTATACAGAACCTTTAAAATAATGTTCGGACCTCAAAATGTATCTATTTTAAACCGTTTGTTTATTTTAACACATTGAGTCATTTTTATATGCTATTAAGGTACTATGGTACGAATTTCATGAGTTTTTATTTCGGGACCTTAAAAGGCTGAAAAACGTGGATAATAACCTTCAAAATTGGCTATTTTTGGTCATTTCAGATCCTGAAATTTTTTTCTTCTGAATTATTTTTTATAGGCTCATTATATAGTATAATTAATATCGGATGCTTCAATATTTTAGAAAACAACAAAGAATAAAGTATAAAAGTTATTTTATCTATTTTATACAGAACCTTTAAAATAATATTCGGACCTCAAAATGTGTCTATTTTAAACCGTTTGTCTATTTTAACACATTGAGTCATTTTTATATGCTATTAAGGTACTATGGTACGAATTTCATGAGTTTTTATTTCGGGACCTTAAAAGGCTGAAAAAACGTGGATAATAACCTTCAAAATTGGCTATTTTTGTCATTTCGGATCCCGAAATTTTTTCTTCTGAATAATTTTTTATAGGCTCATTATATAGTATAATTAATATCGGATGCTTCAATATTTCAGAAAACAACAAAGAATAAAGTATAAAACTTATTTTATCTATTTTATACAGAACCTTTAAAATAATATTCGGACCTCAAAATGTGTCTATTTTAAAGAGTTTGTCTATTTTAACACATTGAGTCATTTTTATATGCAATTAAGGTACTATGGTACGAATTTCATGAGTTTTTATTTCGGGACTTTAAAAGGCTGAAAACGTGGATAATAACCTTCAAAATTGGTTATTTTTGGTCATTTCAGATCCCGAAATATTTTTCTTCTGAATTATTTTATATAGACTCCTTATATGCTATAGTTAATATCGGATGCTTAAATATTTCACAAAACAACATAAAATAAAGTATAAAACTTATTTTATCTATTTTATACAGAACCTTTAAAATAATGTTCGGACCTCAAAATGTATCTATTTTAAACCGTTTGTTTATTTTAACACATTGAGTCATTTTTATATGCTACTAAGGTACTATGGTACGAATTTCATGAGTTTTTATTTCGGGACCTTAAAAGGCTGAAAAACGTGGATAATAACCTTCAAAATTGGCTATTTTAGGTCATTTCAGATCCTGAAATTTTTTTCTTCTGAATTATTTTTTATAGGCTCATTATATAGTATAATTAATATCGGATGCTTCAATATTTCAGAAAACAACAAAGAATAAAGTATAAAACTTATTTTATCTATTTTATACAGAACCTTTAAAATAATATTCGGACCTCAAAATGTGTCTGTTTTAAACCGTTTGTCTATTTTAACACATTGAGTCATTTTTATATGCTATTAAGGTACTATGGTACGAATTTCATAAGTTTTTATTTCGGGACTTTAAAAGGCTGAAAACGTGGATAATAACCTTCAAAATTGGTTATTTTTGGTCATTTCAGATCCCGAAATTTTTTTCTTCTGAATTATTTTATATAGACTCCTTATATGCTATAGTTAATATCGGATGCTTAAATATTTCACAAAACAACATAAAATAAAGTATAAAACTTATTTTATCTATTTTATACAGAACCTTTAAAATAATGTTCGGACCTCAAAATGTATCTATTTTAAACCGTTTGTTTATTTTAGCACATTGAGTCATTTTTATATGCTACTAAGGTACTATGGTACGAATTTCATGAGTTTTTATTTCGGGACCTTAAAAGGCTGAAAAACGTGGATAATAACCTTCAAAATTGGCTATTTTTGGTCATTTCAGATCCTGAAATTTTTTTCTTCTGAATTATTTTTTATTGGGTCATTATATAGTATAATTAATATCGGATGTTTCAATATTTCAGAAAACAACAAAGAATAAAGTATAAAACTTATTTTATCTATTTTATACAGAACCTTTAAAATAATATTCGGACCTCAAAATGTGTCTGTTTTAAACCGTTTGTCTATTTTAACACATTGAGTCATTTTTATATGCTATTAAGGTACTATGGTACGGATTTCATAAGTTTTTATTTCGGGACTTTAAAAGGCTGAAAACGTGGATAATAACCTTCAAAATTGGTTATTTTTGGTCATTTCAGATCCCGAAATTTATTTCTTCTGAATTATTTTATATAGACTCCTTATATGCTATAGTTAATATCGGATGCTTAAATATTTCACAAAACAACAAAGAATAAAGTATAATACTTATTTTATCTATTTTATACAGAACCTTTAAAATAATGTTCGGATCTCAAAATGTATCTATTTTAAACCGTTTGTTTATTTTAACACATTGAGTCATTTTTATATGCTATTAAGGTACTATGGTACGAATTTCATGAGTTTTTATTTCGTGACCTTAAAAGGCGGAAAAACGTGGATAATAACCTTCAAAATTGGCTATTTTTGGTCATTTCAGATCCTGAAATTTTTTTCTTCTGAATTATTTTTTATAGGCTCATTATATAGTATAATTAATATCGGATGCTTCAATATTTTAGAAAACAACAAAGAATAAAGTATAAAAGTTATTTTATCTATTTTATACAGAACCTTTAAAATAATATTCGGACCTCAAAATGTGTCTATTTTAAACCGTTTGTCTATTTTAACACATTGAGTCATTTTTATATGCTATTAAGGTACTATGGTACGAATTTCATGAGTTTTTATTTCGGGACCTTAAAAGGCTGAAAAAACGTGGATAATAACCTTCAAAATTGGCTATTTTTTGTCATTTCGGAACCCGAAATTTTTTCTTCTGAATAATTTTTTATAGGCTCATTATATAGTATAATTAATATCGGATGCTTCAATATTTCAGAAAACAACAAAGAATAAAGTATAAAACTTATTTTATCTATTTTATACAGAACCTTTAAAATAATATTCGGACCTCAAAATGTGTCTATTTTAAACCGTTTGTCTATTTTAACACATTGAGTCATTTTTATATGCTATTAAGGTACTATGGTACGAATTTCATGAGTTTTTATTTCGGGACTTTAAAAGGCTGAAAACGTGGATAATAACCTTCAAAATTGGTTATTTTTTGTCATTTCAGATCCCGAAATATTTTTCTTCTGAATTATTTTATATAGACTCCTTATATGCTATAGTTAATATCGGATGCTTAAATATTTCACAAAACAACATAAAATAAAGTATAAAACTTATTTTATCTATTTTATACAGAACCTTTAAAATAATGTTCGGACCTCAAAATGTATCTATTTTAAACCGTTTTTGTTTATTTTAACACATTGAGTCATTTTTATATGCTACTAAGGTACTATGGTACGAATTTCATGAGTTTTTATTTCGGAACCTTAAAAGGCTGAAAAACGTGGACAATAACCTTCAAAATTGGCTATTTTTGGTCATTTCAGATCCTGAAATTTTTTTCTTCTGAATTATTTTTTATAGGCTCATTATATAGTATAATTAATATCGGATGCTTCAATATTTCAGAAAACAACAAAGAATAAAGTATAAAACTTATTTTATCTATTTTATACAGAACCTTTAAAATAATATTCGGACCTCAAAATGTGTCTATTTTAAACCGTTTGTCTATTTTAACACATTGAGTCATTTTTATATGCTATTAAGGTACTATGGTACGAATTTCATGAGTTTTTATTTCGGGACTTTAAAAGGCTGAAAACGTGGATAATAACCTTCAAAATTGGTTATTTTTGGTCATTTCAGATCCCGAAATTTTTTTCTTCTGAATTATTTTATATAGACTCCTTATATGATATAATTAATATCGGATGCTTAAATATTTCACAAAGCAACATAAAATAAAGTATAATACTTATTTTATTTATTTTATACAGAACCTTTAAAATAATGTTCGGACCTCAAAATGTATCTATTTTAAACCGTTTGTTTATTTTAACACATTGAGTCATTTTTATATGCTATTAAGGTACTATGGTACGAATTTCAAGAGTTTTTATTTCGGGACCTTAAAAGGCTGAAAAACGTGGATAATAACCTTCAAAATTGGCTATTTTTGGTCATTTCAGATCCTGAAATTTTTTTCTTCTGAATTATTTTTTATAGGCTCATTATATAGTATAATTAATATCGGATGCTTCAATATTTTAGAAAACAACAAAGAATAAAGTATAAAAGTTATTTTATCTATTTTATACAGAACCTTTAAAATAATATTCGGACCTCAAAATGTGTCTATTTTAAACCGTTTGTCTATTTTAACACATTGAGTCATTTTTATATGCTATTAAGGTACTATGGTACAAATTTCATGAGTTTTTATTTCGGGACCTTAAAAGGCTGAAAAAACGTGGATAATAACCTTCAAAATTGGCTATTTTTTGTCATTTCGGATCCCGAAATTTTTTCTTCTGAATAATTTTTTATAGGCTCATTATATAGTATAATTAATATCGGATGCTTCAATATTTCAGAAAACAACAAAGAATAAAGTATAAAACTTATTTTATCTATTTTATACAGAACCTTTAAAATAATATTCGGACCTCAAAATGTGTCTATTTTAAACCGTTTGTCTATTTTAACACATTGAGTCATTTTTATATGCTATTAAGGTACTATGGTACGAATTTCATGAGTTTTTATTTCGGGACTTTAAAAGGCTGAAAACGTGGATAATAACCTTCAAAATTGGTTATTTTTGGTCATTTCAGATCCTGAAATTTTTTTCTTCTGAATTATTTTATATACACTCCTTATATGCTATAGTTAATATCGGATGCTTAAATATTTCACAAAACAACATAAAATAAAGTATAAAACTTATTTTATCTATTTTATACAGAACCTTTAAAATAATGTTCGGTCCTCAAAATGTATCTATTTTAAACCGTTTGTTTATTTTAACACATTGAGTCATTTTTATATGCTACTAAGGTACTATGGTACGAATTTCATGAGTTTTTATTTCGGGATCTTAAAAGGCTGAAAAACGTGGATAATAACTTTCAAAATTGGCTATTTTTGGTCATTTCAGATCCTGAAATTTTTTTCTTCTGAATTATTTTTTATAGGCTCATTATATAGTATAATTAATATCGGATGCTTCAATATTTCAGAAAACAACAAAGAATAAAGTATAAATCTTATTTTATCTATTTTATACAGAACCTTTAAAATAATATTCGGACCTCAAAATGTGTCTGTTTTAAACCGTTTGTCTATTTTAACACATTGAGTCATTTTTATATGCTATTAAGGTACTATGGTACGAATTTCATAAGTTTTTATTTCGGGACTTTAAAAGGCTGAAAACGTGGATAATAATCTTCAAAATTGGTTATTTTTGGTCATTTCAGATCCCGAAATTTTTTTCTTCTGAATTATTTTATATAGACTCCTTATATGCTATAGTTAATATCGGATGCTTAAATATTTCACAAAACAACATAAAATAAAGTATAAAACTTATTTTATCTATTTTATACAGAACCTTTAAAATAATTTTCGGACCTCAAAATGTATCTATTTTAAACCGTTTGTTTATTTTAACACATTGAGTCAATTTTATATGCTACTAAGGTACTATGGTACGAATTTCATGAGTTTTTATTTCGGAACCTTAAAAGGCTGAAAAACGTGGATAATAACCTTCAAAATTGGCTATTTTTGGTCATTTCAGATCCTGAAATTTTTTTCTTCTGAATTATTTTTTATAGGCTCATTATATAGTATAATTAATATCGGATGCTTCAATATTTCAGAAAACAACAAAGAATAAAGTATAAAACTTATTTTATCTATTTTATACAGAACCTTTAAAATAATATTCGGACCTCAAAATGTGTCTGTTTTTAAACCGTTTGTCTATTTTAACACATTGAGTCATTTTTATATGCTATTAAGGTACTATGGTACGAATTTCATGGGTTTTTATTTCGGGACTTTAAAAGGCTGAAAACGTGGATAATAACCTTCAAAATTGGTTATTTTTGGTCATTTCAGATCCCGAAATTTTTTTCTTCTGAATTATTTTATATAGACTCCTTATATGCTACAGTTAATATCGGATGCTTAAATATTTCACAAAACAACATAAAATAAAGTATAAAACTTATTTTATCTATTTTATACAGAACCTTTAAAATAATGTTCGGACCTCAAAATGTATCTATTTTAAACCGTTTGTTTATTTTAACACATTGAGTCATTTTTATATGCTACTAAGGTACTATGGTACGAATTTCATGAGTTTTTATTTCGGGACTTTAAAAGGCTGAAAACGTGGATAATAACCTTCAAAATTGGTTATTTTTGGTCATTTCAGATCCCGAATTTTTTTTTCTTCTGAATTATTTTATATAGACTCCTTATATGCTATAGTTAATATCGGATGCTTAAATATTTCACAAAACAACATAAAATAAAGTATAAAACATATTTTATCTATTTTATACAGAACCTTTAAAATAATGTTCGGACCTCAAAATGTATCTATTTTAAACCGTTAGAGTATTTTAACACATTGAGTCATTTTTATGTGCTACTAAGGTACTATGGTACGAATTTCATGAGTTTTTATTTCGGGACCTTAAAAGGCTGAATAACGTGGATAATAACCTTCAAAATTGGCTATTTTTGATCATTTCAGATCCTGAAATTTTTTTCTTCTGAATTATTTTTTATAGGCTCATTATATAGTATAATTAAAATCGGATGCTTCAATATTTCAGAAAACAACAAAGAATAAAGTATAAAACTTATTTTATCTATTTTATACAGAACCTTTAAAATAATGTTCGGACCTCAAAATGTGTCTATTTTAAACCGTTTGTCTATTTTAACACATTGAGTCATTTTTATATGCTACTAAGGTACTATGGTACGAATTTCATGAGTTTTTATTTCGGGACTTTAAAAGGCTGAAAACGTGGATGATAACCTTCAAAATTGGTTATTTTTGGTCATTTCAGATCCCGAAATTTTTTTCTTCTGAATTATTTTATATAGACTCCTTATATGCTACAGTTAATATCGGATGCTTAAATATTTCACAAAACAACATAAAATAAAGTATAAAACTTATTTTATCTATTTTATACAGAACCTTTAAAATAATGTTCGGACCTCAAAATGTATCTATTTTAAACCGTTTGTTTATTTTAACACATTGAGTCATTTTTATATGCTACTAAGGTACTATGGTACGAATTTCATGAGTTTTTATTTCGGGACCTTAAAAGGCTGAAAAACGTGGATAATAACCTTCAAAATTGGCTATTTTAGGTCATTTCAGATCCTGAAATTTTTTTCTTCTGAATTATTTTTTATAGGCTCATTATATAGTATAATTAATATCGGATGCTTCAATATTTCAGAAAACAACAAAGAATAAAGTATAAAACTTATTTTATCTATTTTATACAGAACCTTTAAAATAATGTTCGGACCTCAAAATGTGTCTATTTTAAACCGTTTGTCTATTTTAACACATTGAGTCATTTTTATATGCTATTAAGGTACTATGGTACGAATTTCATGAGTTTTTATTTCGGGACTTTAAAAGGCTGAAAACGTGGATAATAACCTTCAAAATTGGTTATTTTTGGTCATTTCAGATCCCGAAATTTTTTTCTTCTGAATTATTTTATATAGACTCCTTATATGCTACAGTTAATATCGGATGCTTAAATATTTCACAAAACAACATAAAATAAAGTATAAAACTTATTTTATCTATTTTATACAGAACCTTTAAAATAATGTTCGGACCTCAAAATGTATCTATTTTAAACCGTTTGTTTATTTTAACACATTGATTCATTTTTATATGCTACTAAGGTACTATGGTACGAATTTCATGAGTTTTTATTTCGGGACCTTAAAAGGCTGAAAAACGTGGATAATAACCTTCAAAATTGGCTATTTTAGGTCATTTCAGATCCTGAAATTTTTTTCTTCTGAATTATTTTTTATAGGCTCATTATATAGTATAATTAATATCGGATGCTTCAATATTTCAGAAAACAACAAAGAATAAAGTATAAAACTTATTTTATCTATTTTATACAGAACCTTTAAAATAATGTTCGGACCTCAAAATGTGTCTATTTTAAACCGTTTGTCTATTTTAACACATTGAGTCATTTTTATATGCTATTAAGGTACTATGGTACGAATTTCATGAGTTTTTATTTCGGGACTTTAAAAGGCTGAAAACGTGGATAATAACCTTCAAAATTGGTTATTTTTGGTCATTTCAGATCCCGAAATTTTTTTCTTCTGAATTATTTTATATAGACTCCTTATATGCTACAGTTAATATCGGATGCTTAAATATTTCACAAAACAACATAAAATAAAGTATAAAACTTATTTTATCTATTTTATACAGAACCTTTAAAATAATGTTCGGACCTCAAAATGTATCTATTTTAAACCGTTTGTTTATTTTAACACATTGAGTCATTTTTATATGCTACTAAGGTACTATGGTACGAATTTCATGAGTTTTTATTTCGGGATCTTAAAAGGCTGAAAAACGTGGATAATAACCTTCAAAATTGGCTATTTTTGGTCATTTCAGATCCTGAAATTTTTTTCTTCTGAATTATTTTTTATAGGCTCATTATATAGTATAATTAATATCGGATGCTTCAATATTTCAGAAAACAACAAAGAATAAAGTATAAAACTTATTTTATCTATTTTATACAGAACCTTTAAAATAATATTCGGACCTCAAAATGTGTCTATTTTAAACCGTTTGTCTATTTTAACACATTGAGTCATTTTTATATGCTATTAAGGTACTATGGTACGAATTTCATGAGTTTTTATTTCGGGACTTTAAAAGGCTGAAAACGTGGATAATAACCTTCAAAATTAGTTATTTTTGGTCATTTCAGATCCCGAAATTTTTTTCTTCTGAATTATTTTATATAGACTCCTTATATGCTATAGTTAACATCGGATGCTTAAATATTTCACAAAACAACATAAAATAAAGTACAAAACTTATTTTATCTATTTTATACAGAACCTTTAAAATAATGTTCGGACCTCAAAATGTATCTATTTTAAACCGTTTGTTTATTTTAACACATTGAGTCATTTTTATATGCTACTAAGGTACTATGGTACGAATTTCATGAGTTTTTATTTCGGGACCTTAAAAGGCTGAAAAACGTGGATAATAACCTTCAAAATTGGCTATTTTTGGTCATTTCAGATCCTGAAATTTTTTTCTTCTGAATTATTTTTTATAGGCTCATTATATAGTATAATTAATATCGGATGCTTCAATATTTCAGAAAACAACAAGGAATAAAGTATAAAACTTGTTTTATCTATTTTATACAGAACCTTTAAAATAATATTCGGACCTCAAAATGTGTCTATTTTAAACCGTTTGTCTATTTTAACACATTGAGTCATTTTTATATGCTACTAAGGTACTATGGTACGAATTTCATGAGTTTTTATTTCGGGACCTTAAAAGGCTGAAAAACGTGGATAATAACCTTTAAAATTGGCTATTTTTGGTCATTTCAGATCCTGAATTTTTTTTCTTCTGAATTATTTTTTATAGGCTCATTATATAGTATAATTAATATCGGATGCTTCAATATTTCAGAAAACAACAAAGAATAAAGTATAAAACTTATTTTATCTATTTTATACAGTACCTTTAAAATAATATTCGGACCTCAAAATGTGTCTATTTTAAACCGTTTGTCTATTTTAACACATTGAGTCATTTTTATATGCTATTAAGGTACTATGGTACGAATTTCATGAGTTTTTATTTCGGAACCTTAAAAGGCTGAAAAAACGTGGATAATTATCTTCAAAATTGGCTATTTTTTGTCATTTCGGATCCCGAAATTTTTTTCTTCTGAATTATTTTTTATAGGCTCATTATATAGTATAATTAATATCGGATGCTTCAATATTTCAGAAAACAACAAAGAATAAAGTATAAAACTTATTTTATCTATTTTATACAGAACCTTTAAAATAATATTCGGACCTCAAAATGTGTCTATTTTAAACCGTTTGTCTATTTTAACACATTGAGTCATTTTTATATGCTATTAAGGTACTATGGTACGAATTTCATGAGTTTTTATTTCGGGACTTTAAAAGGCTGAAAACGTGGATAATAACCTTCAAAATTGGTTATTTTTGGTCATTTCAGATCCCGAAATTTTTTTCTTCTGAATTATTTTATATAGACTCCTTATATGCTATAGTTAATATCGGATGCTTAAATATTTCACAAAACAACATAAAATAAAGTATAAAACTTATTTTATCTATTTTATACAGAACCTTTAAAATAATGTTCGGACCTCAAAATGTATCTATTTTAAACCGTTTGTTTATTTTAACACATTGAGTCATTTTTATATGCTATTAAGGTACTATGGTACGAATTTCATGAGTTTTTATTTCGGGACCTTAAAAGGCTGAAAAAAACGTGGATAATTATCTTCAAAATTAGCTATTTTTTGTCATTTCGGATCCCGATATTTTTTTCTTCTGAATTATTTTTTATAGGCTCATTATATAGTATAATTAATATCGGATGCTTCAATATTTCAGAAAACAACAAAGAATAATGTATAAAACTTATTTTATCTATTTTATACAGAACCTTTAAAATAATGTTCGGACCTCAAAATGTATCTATTTTAAACCGTTTGTTTATTTTAATACATTGAGTCATTTTTATATGCTACTAAGGTACTATGGTACGAATTTCATGAGTTTTTATTTCGGAACCTTAAAAGGCTGAAAAACGTGGACAATAATCTTCAAAATTGGCTATTTTTGGTCATTTCAGATCCTGAAATTTTTTTCTTCTGAATTATTTTTTATAGGCTCATTATATAGTATAATTAATATCGGATGCTTCAATATTTCAGAAAACAACAAAGAATAAAGTATAAAACTTATTTTATCTATTTTATACAGAACCTTTAAAATAATATTCGGACCTCAAAATGTGTCTATTTTAAACCGTTTGTCTATTTTAACACATTGAGTCATTTTATATGCTATTAAGGTACTATGGTACGAATTTCATGAGTTTTTATTTCGAGACTTTAAAAGGCTGAAAACGTGGATAATAACCTTCAAAATTGGTTATTTTTGGTCATTTCAGATCCCGAAATTTTTTTTCTTCTGAATTATTTTATATAGACTCCTTATATGCTACAGTTAATATCGGATGCTTAAATATTTCACAAAACAACATAAAATAAAGTATAAAACTTATTTTATCTATTTTATACAGAACCTTTAAAATAATGTTCGGACCTCAAAATGTATCTATTTTAAACCGTTTGTTTATTTTAACACATTGAGTCATTTTTATATGCTACTAAGGTACTATGGTACGAATTTCATGAGTTTTTATTTCGGGACCTTAAAAGGCTGAAAAACGTGGATAATAACCTTCAAAATTGGCTATTTTTGGTCATTTCAGATCCTGAAATTTTTTTCTTCTGAATTATTTTTTATAGGCTCATTATATAGTATAATTAATATCGGATGCTTCAATATTTCAGAAAACAACAAAGAATAAAGTATAAAACTTATTTTATCTATTTTATACAGAACCTTTAAAATAATATTCGGACCTCAAAATGTGTCTATTTTAAACCGTTTGTCTATTTTAACACATTGAGTCATTTTTATATGCTATTAAGGTACTATGGTACGAATTTCATGAGTTTTTATTTCGGGACTTTAAAAGGCTGAAAACGTGGATAATAACCTTCAATATTAGTTATTTTTGGTCATTTCAGATCCCGAAATTTTTTTCTTCTGAATTATTTTATATAGACTCCTTATATGCTATAGTTAACATCGGATGCTTAAATATTTCACAAAACAACATAAAATAAAGTACAAAACTTATTTTATCTATTTTATACAGAACCTTTAAAATAATGTCCGGACCTCAAAATGTATCTATTTTAAACCGTTTGTTTATTTTAACACATTGAGTCATTTTTATATGCTACTATGGTACGAATTTCATGAGTTTTTATTTCGGGACCTTAAAAGGCTGAAAAACGTGGATAATAACCTTCAAAATTGGCTATTTTTGGTCATTTCAGATCCTGAAATTTTTTTTCTTCTGAATTATTTTTTATAGGCTCATTATATAGTATAATTAATATCGGATGCTTCAATATTTCAGAAAACAACAAGGAATAAAGTATAAAACTTATTTTATCTATTTTATACAGAACCTTTAAAATAATATTCGGACCTCAAAATGTGTCTATTTTAAACCGTTTGTCTATTTTAACACATTGAGTCATTTTTATATGCTACTAAGGTACTATGGTACGAATTTCATGAGTTTTTATTTCGGGACCTTAAAAGGCTGAAAAACGTGGATAATAACCTTTAAAATTGGCTATTTTTGGTCATTTCAGATCCTGAAATTTTTTTCTTCTGAATTATTTTTTATAGGCTCATTATATAGTATAATTAATATCGGATGCTTCAATATTTCAGAAAACAACAAAGAATAAAGTATAAAACTTATTTTATCTATTTTATACAGAACCTTTAAAATAATATTCGGACCTCAAAATGTGTCTATTTTAAACCGTTTGTCTATTTTAACACATTGAGTCATTTTTATATGCTATTAAGGTACTATGGTACGAATTTCATGAGTTTTTATTTCGGAACCTTAAAAGGCTGAAAAAACGTGGATAATTATCTTCAAAATTGGCTATTTTTTGTCATTTCGGATCCGAAATTTTTTTCTTCTGAATTATTTTTTATAGGCTCATTATATAGTATAAATTAATATCGGATGCTTCAATATTTCAGAAAACAACAAAGAATAAAGTATAAAACTTATTTTATCTATTTTATACAGAACCTTTAAACTAATATTCGGACCTCAAAATGTGTCTATTTTAAACCGTTTGTCTATTTTAACACATTGAGTCATTTTTATATGCTATTAAGGTACTATGGTACGAATTTCATGAGTTTTTATTTCGGGACTTTAAAAGGCTGAAAACGTGGATAATAACCTTCAAAATTGGTTATTTTTGGTCATTTCAGATCCCGAAATTTTTTTCTTCTGAATTATTTTATATAGACTCCTTATATGCTATAGTTAATATCGGATGCTTAAATATTTCACAAAACAACATAAAATAAAGTATAAAACTTATTTTATCTATTTTATACAGAACCTTTAAAATAATGTTCGGACCTCAAAATGTATCTATTTTAAACCGTTTGTTTATTTTAACACATTGAGTCATTTTTATATGCTATTAAGGTACTATGGTACGAATTTCATGAGTTTTTATTTCGGGACCTTAAAAGGCTGAAAAAACGTGGATAATTATCTTCAAAATTAGCTATTTTTTGTCATTTCGGATCCCGATATTTTTTTCTTCTGAATTATTTTTTATAGGCTCATTATATAGTATAATTAATATCGGATGCTTCAATATTTCAGAAAACAACAAAGAATAAAGTATAAAACTTATTTTATCTATTTTATACAGAACCTTTAAAATAATATTCGGACCTCAAAATGTGTCTATTTAAACCGTTTGTCTATTTTAACACATTGAGTCATTTTTATATGCTACTAAGGTACTATGGTACAAATTTCATGAGTTTTTATTTCGGGACCTTAAAAGGCTGAAAAACATGGATAATAACCTTTAAAATTGGCTATTTTTGGTTATTTCAGATCCCGAAATTTTTTTCTTCTGAATTTTTTTATGTAGACTCATTATATGCTATAATTAATATCGGTTGCTTCAATATTTCAGAAAACAATAGAGAATAAAGCATAAAACTTATTTTATCTATTTTATACAGAACCTTTAAAATAATATTCGGACCTCAAAATGTGTCTATTTTAAACCGTTTGTCTATTTTAAACACATTGAGTCATTTTTATATGCTATCAAGGTACTATGGTACGAATTTCATGAGTTTTTATTTCGGGACCTTAAAAGGCTGAAAAAACGTGGATAATAACCTTCAAAATTGGCTATTTTTTGTCATTTCGGATCCCGAATTTTTTTTCTTCTGAATTATTTTTTATAGGCTCATTATATAGTATAATTAATATCGGATGCTTCAATATTTCAGAAAACAACAAAGAATAAAGTATAAAACTTATTTTATCTATTTTATACAGAACTTTAAAATAATATTCGGACCTCAAAATGTGTCTATTTTAAACCGTTTGTCTATTTTAACACATTGAGTCATTTTTATATGCTATTAATGGTACTATGGTACAGAATTTCATGAGTTTTTATTCGGGACCTTAAAAGGCTGAAAACGTGGATAATAACCTTCAAAATTGGTTATTTTTGGTCATTTCAGATCCCGATATTTTTTTCTACTGAATTATTTTATATAGACTCCTTATATGCTATTGTTAATATCGGATGCTTAAATATTTCACAAAACAACATAAAATAAAGTATAAAACTTATTTTATCTATTTTATACAGACTCTTTAAAATAATGTTCGGACCTCAAAATGTGTCTATTTTAAACCGTTTGTTTATTTTAATACATTGAGTCATTTTTATATGCTACTAAGGTACTATGGTACGAATTTCATGAGTTTTTATTTCGGGACCTTAAAAGGCTGAAAAACGTGGATAATAACTTTCAAAATTGGCTATTTTTGGTCATTTCAGATCCTGAAATTTTTTTCTTCTGAATTTTTTTTTATATGCTCATTATATAGTATAATTAATATCGGATGCTTCAATATTTCAGAAAACAACAAAGAATAAAGTATAAAACTTATTTTATCTATTTTATACAGAACCTTTAAAATAATATTCGGACCTCAAAATGTGTCTATTTTAAACCGTTTTGTCTATTTTAACACATTGAGTCATTTTTATATGCTATTAAGGTACTATCGTACGAATTTCATGAGTTTTATTTCGGGACTTTAAAAGGCTGAAAACGTGGATAATAACCTTCAAAATTGGTTATTTTTGGTCATTTCAGATCCCGAATTTTTTTTTCTTCTGAATTATTTTATATAGACTCCTTATATGCTATAGTTATATCGGATGCTTAAATATTTCACAAAACAACATAAAATAAAGTATAAAACATATTTTATCTATTTTATACAGAACCTTTAAAATAATGTTCGGACCTCAAAATGTATCTATTTTAAACCGTTAGTTTATTTTAACACATTGAGTCATTTTTATGTGCTACTAAGGTACTATGGTACGAATTTCATGAGTTTTTATTTCGAACCTTAAAAGGCTGAATAACGTGGATAATAACCTTCAAAAATTGGCTATTTTTGATCATTTCAGATCCTGAAATTTTTTTCTTCTGAATTATTTTTTATAGGCTCATTATATAGTATAATTAATATCGGATGCTTCAATATTTCAGAAAACAACAAAGAATAAAGTATAAAACTTATTTTATCTATTTTATACAGAACCTTTAAAATAATATTCGGACCTCAAAATGTGTCTATTTTAAACCGTTTGTCTATTTTAACACATTGAGTCATTTTTATATGCTATTAAGGTACTATGGTACGAATTTCATGAGTTTTTATTTCGGAACTTTAAAAGGCTGAAAACGTGGATAATAACCTTCAAAATTGGTTATTTTTGGTCATTTCAGATCCCGAAATTTTTTTCTTCTGAATTATTTTATATAGACTCCTTATATGCTATAGTTAACATCGGATGCTTAAATATTTCACAAAACAACATAAAATAAAGTACAAAACTTATTTTATCTATTTTATACAGAACCTTTTAAATAATGTTCGGACCTCAAAATGTATCTATTTTAAACCGTTTGTTTATTTTAACACATTGAGTCATTTTTATATGCTACTAAGGTACTATGGTACGAATTTCATGAGTTTTTATTTCGGGACCTTAAAAGGCTGAAAAACGTGGATAATAACCTTCAAAATTGGCTATTTTTGGTCATTTCAGATCCTGAAATTTTTTTCTTCTGAATTATTTTTTATAGGCTCATTATATAGTATAATTAATATCGGATGCTTCAATATTTCAGAAAACAACAAAGAATAAAGTATAAAACTTATTTTATCTATTTTATACAGAACCTTTAAAATAATATTCGGACCTCAAAATATGTCTATTTTAAACCGTTTGTCTATTTTAACACATTGAGTCATTTTTATATGCTATTAAGGTACTATGGTACGAATTTCATGAGTTTTTTATTTCGGGACTTTAAAAAGGCTGAAAACGTGGATAATTATCTTCAAAATTGGTTATTTTTGGTCATTTCAGATCCCGAAATTTTTTTCTTCTGAATTATTTTATATAGACTCCTTATATGCTATAGTTAACATCGGATGCTTAAATATTTCACAAAACAACATAAAATAAAGTACAAAACTTATTTTATCTATTTTATACAGAACCTTTAAAATAATGTTCGGACCTCAAAATGTATCTATTTTAAACCGTTTGTTTTATTTTAACACATTGAGTCATTTTTATATGCTACTAAGGTACTATGGTACGAATTTCATGAGTTTTTATTTCGGGACCTTAAAAGGCTGAAAAACGTGGATAATAACCTTCAAAATTGGCTATTTTTGGTCATTTCAGATCCTGAAATTTTTTTCTTCTGAATTATTTTTTATAGGCTCATTATATAGTATAATTAATATCGGATGCTTCAATATTTCAGAAAACAACAAAGAATAAAGTATAAAACTTATTTTATCTATTTTATACAGAACCTTTAAAATAATATTCGGACCTCAAAATGTGTCTATTTTAAACCGTTTGTCTATTTTAACACATTGAGTCATTTTTATATGCTATTAAGGTACTATGGTACGAATTTCATGAGTTTTTTATTTCGGAACCTTAAAAGGCTGAAAAAACGTGGATAATTATCTTCAAAATTGGCTATTTTTTGTCATTTCGGATCCCGAAATTTTTTTCTTCTGAATTATTTTTTATAGGCTCATTATATAGTATAATTAATATCGGATGCTTCAATATTTCAGAAAACAACAAAGAATAAAGTATAAAACTTATTTTATCTATTTTATACAGAACCTTTAAAATAATATTCGGACCTCAAAATGTGTCTATTTTAAACCGTTTGTCTATTTTAACACATTGAGTCATTTTTATATGCTATTAAGGTACTATGGTACGAATTTCATGAGTTTTTATTTCGGGACTTTAAAAGGCTGAAAACGTGGATAATAACCTTCAAAATTGGCTATTTTTGGTCATTTCAGATCCCGAAATTTTTTTCTTCTGAATTTTTTTATGTAGACTCATTATATGCTATAATTAATATCGGATGCTTCAATATTTCAGAAAACAATAGAGAATAAAGCATAAAACTTATTTTATCTATTTTATACAGAACCTTTAAAATAATATTCGGACCTCAAAATGTGTCTATTTTAAACCGTGTGTCTATTTTAACACATTGAGTCATTTTTATATGCTATTAAGGTACTATGGTACGAATTTCATGAGTTTTTATTTCGGGACCTTAAAAGGCTGAAAACGTGGATAATAACCTTCAAAATTGGTTATTTTTGGTCATTTCAGATCCCGATATTTTTTTCTTCTGAATTATTTTATATAGACTCCTTATATGCTATTGTTAATATCGGATGCTTAAATATTTCACAAAACAACATAAAATAAAGTATAAAACTTATTTTATCTATTTTATACAGAACCTTTAAAATAATATTCGGACCTCAAAATGTGTCTATTTTAAACCGTTTGTCTATTTTAACACATTGAGTCATTTTTATATGCTACTAAGGTACTATGGTACGAATTTCATGAGTTTTTATTTCGGGACCTTAAAAGGCTGAAAAACGTGGATAATAACCTTTAAAATTGGCTATTTTTGGTCATTTCAGATCCTGAAATTTTTTTCTTCTGAATTATTTTTTTATAGGCTCATTATATAGTATAATTAATATCGGATGCTTCAATATTTCAGAAAACAACAAAGAATAAAGTATAAAACTTATTTTATCTATTTTATACAGAACCTTTAAAATAATATTCGGACCTCAAAATGTGTCTATTTTAAACTGTTTGTCTATTTTAACACATTGAGTCATTTTTATATGCTATTAAGGTACTATGGTACGAATTTCATGAGTTTTTATTTCGGAACCTTAAAAGGCTGAAAAAACGTGGATAATTATCTTCAAAATTGGCTATTTTTTGTCATTTCGGATCCCGAAATTTTTTTCTTCTGAATTATTTTTTATAGACTCATTATATAGTATAATTAATATCGGATGCTTCAATATTTCAGAAAACAACAAAGAATAAAGTATAAAACTTATTTTATCTATTTTATACAGAACCTTTAAAATAATATTCGGACCTCAAAATGTGTCTATTTTAAACCGTATGTCTATTTTAACACATTGAGTCATTTTTATATGCTATTAAGGTACTATGGTACGAATTTCATGAGTTTTTATTTCGGGACTTTAAAAGGCTGAAAACGTGGATAATAACCTTCAAAATTGGCTATTTTTGGTCATTTCAGATCCCGAAATTTTTTTCTTCTGAATTTTTTTATGTAGACTCATTATATGCTATAATTAATATCGGATGCTTCAATATTTCAGAAAACAATAGAGAATAAAGCATAAAACTTATTTTATCTATTTTATATAGAACCTTTAAAATAATATTCGGACCTCAAAATGTGTCTATTTTAAACCGTGTGTCTATTTTAACACATTGAGTCATTTTTATATGCTATTAAGGTACTATGGTACGAATTTCATGAGTTTTTATTTCGACACCTTAAAAGGCTGAAAACGTGGATAATAACCTTCAAAATTGGTTATTTTTGGTCATTTCAGATCCCGAAATTTTTTTCTTCTGAATTATTTTATAGACTCCTTATATGCTATTGTTAATATCGGATGCTTAAATATTTCACAAAACAACATAAAATAAAGTATAAAACTTATTTTATCTAATTTATACAGAACCTTTAAAATAATGTTCGGACCTCAAAATGTATCTATTTTAAACCGTTTGTTTATTTTAACACATTGAGTCATTTTTATATGCTACTAAGGTACTATGGTACGAATTTCATGAGTTTTTATTTCGGGACCTTAAAAGGCTGAAAAACGTGGATAATAACCTTCAAAATTGGCTATTTTTGGTCATTTCAGATCCTGAAATTTTTTTCTTCTGAATTATTTTTTATAGGCTCATTATATAGTATAATTAATATCGGATGCTTCAATATTTCAGAAAACAACAAAGAATAAAGTATAAAACTTATTTTATCTATTTTATACAGAACCTTTAAAATAATATTCGGACCTCAAAATGTGTCTATTTTAAACCGTTTGTCTATTTTAACACATTGAGTCATTTTTATATGCTATTAAGGTACTATGGTATACTATGGTACGAATTTCATGAGTTTTTATTTCGGAACCTTAAAAGGCTGAAAAAACGTGGATAATTATCTTCAAAATTGGCTATTTTTTGTCATTTCGGATCCCGAAATTTTTTTCTTCTGAATTATTTTTTATAGGCTCATTATATAGTATAATTAATATCGGATGCTTCAATATTTCAGAAAACAACAAAGAATAAAGTATAAAACATATTTTATCTATTTTATACAGAACCTTTAAAATAATGTTCGGACCTCAAAATGTATCTATTTTAAACCGTTAGTTTATTTTAACACATTGAGTCATTTTTATGTGCTACTAAGGTACTATGGTACGAATTTCATGAGTTTTTATTTCGGGACCTTAAAAGGCTGAATAACGTGGATAATAACCTTCAAAATTGGCTATTTTTGATCATTTCAGATCCTGAAATTTTTTTCTTCTGAATTATTTTTTATAGGCTCATTATATAGTATAATTAATATCGGATGCTTCAATATTTCAGAAAACAACAAAGAATAAAGTATAAAACTTATTTTATCTATTTTATACAGAACCTTTAAAATAATATTCGGACCTCAAAATGTGTCTATTTTAAACCGTTTGTCTATTTTAACACATTGAGTCATTTTAATATGCTATTAAGGTACTATGGTACGAATTTCATGAGTTTTTATTTCGGGACTTTAAAAGGCTGAAAACGTGGATAATAACCTTCAAAATTGGTTATTTTTGGTCATTTCAGATCCCGAAATTTTTTTCTTCTGAATTATTTTATATAGACTCCTTATATGCTACAGTTAATATCGGATGCTTAAATATTTCACAAAACAACATAAAATAAAGTATAAAACTTATTTTATCTATTTTATACAGAACCTTTAAAATAATGTTCGGACCTCAAAATGTATCTATTTTAAACCGTTTGTTTATTTTAACACATTGAGTCCTTTTTATATGCTACTAAGGTACTATGGTACGAATTTCATGAGTTTTTATTTCGGGACCTTAAAAGGCTGAAAAACGTGGATAATAACCTTCAAAATTGGCTATTTTTGGTCATTTCAGATCCTGAAATTTTTTTTCTTCTGAATTATTTTTTATAGGCTCATTATATAGTATAATTAATATCGGATGCTTCAATATTTCAGAAAACAACAAAGAATAAAGTATAAAACTTATTTTATCTATTTTATACAGAACCTTTAAAATAATATTCGGACCTCAAAATATGTCTATTTTAAACCGTTTGTCTATTTTAACACATTGAGTCATTTTTATATGCTATTAAGGTACTATGGTACGAATTTCATGAGTTTTTATTTCGGGACTTTAAAAGGCTGAAAACGTGGATAATAACCTTCAAAATTAGTTATTTTTGGTCATTTCAGATCCCGAAATTTTTTTCTTCTGAATTATTTTATATAGACTCCTTATATGCTATAGTTAATATCGGATGCTTAAATATTTCACAAAACAACATAAAATAAAGTACAAAACTTATTTTATCTATTTTATACAGAACCTTTAAAATAATGTTCGAACCTCAAAATGTATCTATTTTAAACCGTTTGTTTATTTTAACACATTGAGTCGTTTTTATATGCTACTAAGGTACTATGGTACGAATTTCATGAGTTTTTATTTCGGGACCTTAAAAGGCTGAAAAACGTGGATAATAACCTTCAAAATTGGCTATTTTTGGTCATTTCAGATCCTGAAATTTTTTTCTTCTGAATTATTTTTTATAGGCTCATTATATAGTATAATTAATATCGGATGCTTCAATATTTCAGAAAACAACAAAGAATAAAGTATAAAACTTATTTTATCTATTTTATACAGAACCTTTAAAATAATATTCGGACCTCAAAATGTGTCTATTTTAAACCGTTTGTCTATTTTAACACATTGAGTCATTTTTATATGCTATTAAGGTACTATGGTACGAATTTCATGAGTTTTTATTTCGGAACCTTAAAAGGCTGAAAAAACGTGGATAATTATCTTCAAAATTGGCTATTTTTTGTCATTTCGGATCCCGAAATTTTTTTCTTCTGAATTATTTTTTATAGGCTCATTATATAGTATAATTAATATCGGATGCTTCAATATTTCAGAAAACAACAAAGAATAAAGTATAAAACATATTTTATCTATTTTATACAGAACCTTTAAAATAATGTTCGGACCTCAAAATGTATCTATTTTAAACCGTTAGTTTATTTTAACACATTGAGTCATTTTTATGTGCTACTAAGGTACTATGGTACGAATTTCATGAGTTTTTATTTCGGGACCTTAAAAGGCTGAATAACGTGGATAATAACCTTCAAAATTGGCTATTTTTGATCATTTCAGATCCTGAAATTTTTTTCTTCTGAATTATTTTTTATAGGCTCATTATATAGTATAATTAATATCGGATGCTTCAATATTTCAGAAAACAACAAAGAATAAAGTATAAAACTTATTTTATCTATTTTATACAGAACCTTTAAAATAATATTCGGACCTCAAAATGTGTCTATTTTAAACCGTTTGTCTATTTTAACACATTGAGTCATTTTAATATGCTATTAAGGTACTATGGTACGAATTTCATGAGTTTTTATTTCGGGACTTTAAAAGGCTGAAAACGTGGATAATAACCTTCAAAATTGGTTATTTTTGGTCATTTCAGATCCCGAAATTTTTTTCTTCTGAATTATTTTATATAGACTCCTTATATGCTACAGTTAATATCGGATGCTTAAATATTTCACAAAACAACATAAAATAAAGTATAAAACTTATTTTATCTATTTTATACAGAACCTTTAAAATAATGTTCGGACCTCAAAATGTATCTATTTTAAACCGTTTGTTTATTTTAACACATTGAGTCATTTTTATATGCTACTAAGGTACTATGGTACGAATTTCATGAGTTTTTATTTCGGGACCTTAAAAGGCTGAAAAACGTGGATAATAACCTTCAAAATTGGCTATTTTTGGTCATTTCAGATCCTGAAATTTTTTTCTTCTGAATTATTTTTTATAGGCTCATTATATAGTATAATTAATATCGGATGCTTCAATATTTCAGAAAACAACAAAGAATAAAGTATAAAACTTATTTTATCTATTTTATACAGAACCTTTAAAATAATATTCGGACCTCAAAATATGTCTATTTTAAACCGTTTGTCTATTTTAACACATTGAGTCATTTTTATATGCTATTAAGGTACTATGGTACGAATTTCATGAGTTTTTATTTCGGGACTTTAAAAGGCTGAAAACGTGGATAATAACCTTCAAAATTAGTTATTTTTGGTCATTTCAGATCCCGAAATTTTTTTCTTCTGAATTATTTTATATAGACTCCTTATATGCTATAGTTAATATCGGATGCTTAAATATTTCACAAAACAACATAAAATAAAGTACAAAACTAATTTTATCTATTTTATACAGAACCTTTAAAATAATGTTCGAACCTCAAAATGTATCTATTTTAAACCGTTTGTTTATTTTAACACATTGAGTCGTTTTTATATGCTACTAAGGTACTATGGTACGAATTTCATGAGTTTTTATTTCGGGACCTTAAAAGGCTGAAAAACGTGGATAATAACCTTCAAAATTGGCTATTTTTGGTCATTTCAGATCCTGAAATTTTTTTCTTCTGAATTATTTTTTATAGGCTCATTATATAGTATAATTAATATCGGATGCTTCAATATTTCAGAAAACAACAAAGAATAAAGTATAAAACTTATTTTATCTATTTTATACAGAACCTTTAAAATAATATTCGGACCTCAAAATGTGTCTATTTTAAACCGTTTGTCTATTTTAACACATTGAGTCATTTTTATATGCTATTAAGGTACTATGGTACGAATTTCATGAGTTTTTATTTCGGAACCTTAAAAGGCTGAAAAAACGTGGATAATTATCTTCAAAATTGGCTATTTTTTGTCATTTCGGATCCCGAAATTTTTTTCTTCTGAATTATTTTTTATAGGCTCATTATATAGTATAATTAATATCGGATGCTTCAATATTTCAGAAAACAACAAAGAATAAAGTATAAAACATATTTTATCTATTTTATACAGAACCTTTAAAATAATGTTCGGACCTCAAAATGTATCTATTTTAAACCGTTAGTTTATTTTAACACATTGAGTCATTTTTATGTGCTACTAAGGTACTATGGTACGAATTTCATGAGTTTTTATTTCGGGACCTTAAAAGGCTGAATAACGTGGATAATAACCTTCAAAATTGGCTATTTTTGATCATTTCAGATCCTGAAATTTTTTTCTTCTGAATTATTTTTTATAGGCTCATTATATAGTATAATTAATATCGGATGCTTCAATATTTCAGAAAACAACAAAGAATAAAGTATAAAACTTATTTTATCTATTTTATACAGAACCTTTAAAATAATATTCGGACCTCAAAATGTGTCTATTTTAAACCGTTTGTCTATTTTAACACATTGAGTCATTTTAATATGCTATTAAGGTACTATGGTACGAATTTCATGAGTTTTTATTTCGGGACTTTAAAAGGCTGAAAACGTGGATAATAACCTTCAAAATTGGTTATTTTTGGTCATTTCAGATCCTGAAATTTTTTTCTTCTGAATTATTTTTTATAGGCTCATTATATAGTATAATTAATATCGGATGCTTCAATATTTCAGAAAACAACAAAGAATAAAGTATAAAACTTATTTTATCTATTTTATACAGAACCTTTAAAATAATATTCGGACCTCAAAATGTGTCTATTTTAAACCGTTTGTCTATTTTAACACATTGAGTCATTTTTATATGCTAGTAAGGTACTATGGTACGAATTTCATGAGTTTTTATTTCGGAACCTTAAAAGGCTGAAAAAACGTGGATAATTATCTTCAAAATTGGCTATTTTTTGTCATTTCGGATCCCGAAATTTTTTTCTTCTGAATTATTTTTTATAGGCTCATTATATAGTATAATTAATATCGGATGCTTCAATATTTCAGAAAACAACAAAGAATAAAGTATAAAACTTATTTTATCTATTTTATACAAAACCTTTAAAATAATATTCGGACCTCAAAATGTGTCTATTTTAAACCGTTTGTCTATTTTAACACATTGAGTCATTTTTATATGCTACTAAGGTACTATGGTACGAATTTCATGAGTTTTTATTTCGGGACCTTAAAAGGCTGAAAAACGTGGATAATAACCTTCAAAATTGGCTATTTTTGGTCATTTCAGATCCTGAAATTTTTTTCTTCTGAATTATTTTTTATAGGCTCATTATATAGTATAATTAATATCGGATGCTTCAATATTTCAGAAAACAACAAAGAATAAAGTATAAAACTTATTTTATCTATTTTATACAGAACCTTTAAAATAATATTCGGACCTCAAAATGTGTCTATTTTAAACCGTTTGTCTATTTTAACACATTGAGTCATTTTTATATGCTACTAAGGTACTATGGTACGAATTTCATGAGTTTTTATTTCGGGACCTTAAAAGGCTGAAAAACGTGGATAATAACCTTCAAAATTGGCTATTTTTGGTCATTTCAGATCCTGAAATTTTTTTCTTCTGAATTATTTTTTATAGGCTCATTATATAGTATAATTAATATCGGATGCTTCAATATTTCAGAAAACAACAAAGAATAAAGTATAAAACTTATTTTATCTATTTTATACAGAACCTTTAAAATAATATTCGGACCTCAAAATGTGTCTATTTTAAACCGTTTGTCTATTTTAACACATTGAGTCATTTTTATATGCTAGTAAGGTACTATGGTACGAATTTCATGAGTTTTTATTTCGGAACCTTAAAAGGCTGAAAAAACGTGGATAATTATCTTCAAAATTGGCTATTTTTTGTCATTTCGGATCCCGAAATTTTTTTCTTCTGAATTATTTTTTATAGGCTCATTATATAGTATAATTAATATCGGATGCTTCAATATTTCAGAAAACAACAAAGAATAAAGTATAAAACTTATTTTATCTATTTTATACAGAACCTTTAAAATAATATTCGGACCTCAAAATGTGTCTATTTTAAACCGTTTGTCTATTTTAACACATTGAGTCATTTTTATATGCTATTAAGGTACTATGGTACGAATTTCATGAGTTTTTATTTCGGGACTTTAAAAGGCTGAAAACGTGGATAATAACCTTCAAAATTGGTTATTTTTGGTCATTTCAGATCCCGAAATTTTTTTCTTCTGAATTTTTTTATGTAGACTCATTATATGCTATAATTAATATCGGATGCTTCAATATTTCAGAAAACAATAGAGAATAAAGCATAAAACTTATTTTATCTATTTTATACAGAACCTTTAAAATAATATTCGGACCTCAAAATGTGTCTATTTTAAACCGTGTGTCTATTTTAACACATTGAGTCATTTTTATATGCTATTAAGGTACTATGGTACGAATTTCATGAGTTTTTATTTCGAGACCTTAAAAGGCTGAAAACGTGGATAATAACCTTCAAAATTGGTTATTTTTGGTCATTTCAGATCCCGAAATTTTTTTCTTCTGAATTATTTTATAGACTCCTTATATGCTATTGTTAATATCGGATGCTTAAATATTTCACAAAACAACATAAAATAAAGTATAAAAGTTATTTTATCTATTTTATACAGAACCTTTAAAATAATGTTCGGACCTCAAAATGTATCTATTTTAAACCGTTTGTTTATTTTAACACATTGAGTCATTTTTATATGCTACTAAGGTACTATGGTACGAATTTCATGAGTTTTTATTTCGGGACCTTAAAAGGCTGAAAAACGTGGATAATAACCTTCAAAATTGGCTATTTTTGGTCATTTCAGATCCTGAAATTTTTTTCTTCTGAATTATTTTTTATAGGCTCATTATATAGTATAATTAATATCGGATGCTTCAATATTTCAGAAAACAACAAAGAATAAAGTATAAAACTTATTTTATCTATTTTATACAGAACCTTTAAAATAATATTCGGACCTCAAAATGTGTCTATTTTAAACCGTTTGTCTATTTTAACACATTGAGTCATTTTTATATGCTAGTAAGGTACTATGGTACGAATTTCATGAGTTTTTATTTCGGAACCTTAAAAGGCTGAAAAAACGTGGATAATTATCTTCAAAATTGGCTATTTTTTGTCATTTCGGATCCCGAAATTTTTTTCTTCTGAATTATTTTTTATAGGCTCATTATATAGTATAATTAATATCGGATGCTTCAATATTTCAGAAAACAACAAAGAATAAAGTATAAAACTTATTTTATCTATTTTATACAAAACCTTTAAAATAATATTCGGACCTCAAAATGTGTCTATTTTAAACCGTTTGTCTATTTTAACACATTGAGTCATTTTTATATGCTACTAAGGTACTATGGTACGAATTTCATGAGTTTTTATTTCGTGACCTTAAAAGGCTGAAAAACGTGGATAATAACCTTCAAAATTGGCTATTTTTGGTCATTTCAGATCCTGAAATTTTTTTCTTCTGAATTATTTTTTACGGGCTCCTTATATATACCATAATTAATATCGGATGCTTCAATATTTCAGAAAACAACAAAGAATAAAGTATAAAATTTATTTTATCTATTTTATACAGAACCTTTAAAATAATATTCGGACCTCAAAATGTGTATTTTAAACCGTTTGTCTATTTTAACACATTGAGTCATTTTTATATGCTACCAAGGTACTATGGTACGAATTTCATGAATTTTTATTTCGGGACCTTAAAAGGCTGAAAAATGTGTATAATAACCTTCAGAATTGGCTATTTTTGGTCATTTCAGATCCCGAATTTTTTTTCTTCTAAATTATTTTATGTAGAATCATTATATGCTATAATAATTAATATTGGATGCTTCAATATTTCAGAAAACAATAGAGAATAAAGTATAAAACTTATTTTATTTATTTTATACAGAACCTTTAAAATAATATTCGGACCTCAAAATGTGTCTATTTTAAATCGTTTGTCTATTTTAACACATTGAGTCATTTTTATATGCTACTAAGGTACTATGGTACGAATTTCATGAGTTTTTATTTCGTGACCTTAAAAGGCTGAAAAACGTGGATAATAACCTTCAAAATTGGCTATTTTTGGTCATTTCAGATCCCGAAATTTTTTTCTTCTAAATTATTTTATGTAGAATCATTATATGCTATAATAATTAATATTGGATGCTTCAATATTTCAGAAAACAATAGAGAATAAAGTATAAAACTTATTTTATTTATTTTATACAGAACCTTTAAAATAATATTCGGACCTCAAAATGTGTCTATTTTAAATCGTTTGTCTATTTTAACACATTGAGTCATTTTTATATGCTACTAAGGTACTATGGTACGAATTTCATGAGTTTTTATTTCGTGACCTTAAAAGGCTGAAAAACGTGGATAATAACCTTCAAAATTGGCTATTTTTGGTCATTTCAGATCCTGAAATTTTTTTCTTCTGAATTATTTTTTACGGGCTCCTTATATATACCATAATTAATATCGGATGCTTCAATATTTCAGAAAACAACAAAGAATAAAGTATAAAATTTATTTTATCTATTTTATACAGAAGCTTTAAAATAATATTCGGATCTCAAAATGTGTCTATTTTAAACCGTTTGTCTATTTTAACACATTGAGTCATTTTTATATGCTACTAAGGTACTATGGTACGAATTTCGTGAGTTTTTATTTCTTGACCTTAAAAGGCTGAAAAACGTGGATAATAACCTTCAAAATTGGCTATTTTTGGTCATTTCAAATCCCGAAATTTTTTTCTTCTGAATTATTTTTTATAGGCTCATTATATAGTTTAATTAATATCGGATGCTTCAATATTTCAGAAAACAACAAAGAATGAAGTATAAAACTTATTTTATTTATTTTATACAGAACCTTTAAAATAATATTCGGACCTCAAAATGTGTCTATTTTAAACCGTTTGTCTATTTTAACACATTGAAACATTTTTATATGCTACTAAGGTACTATGGTACGAATTTCATGAGTTTTTATTTCGTGACCTTAAAAGGCTGAAAAACGTGGATAATAAGCTTCCAAATTGGCTATTTCTGGTCATTTCAGATCCTGAAATTTTTTTCTTCTGAATTATTTTTTATGGGCTCGTTATATATACTATAATTAATATCGGATGCTTAAATATTTCAGAAAACAACAAAGAATAAAGTATAAAATTTATTTTATCTATTTTATACTGAACCTTTAAAATAATATTCGGATCTCAAAATGTGTCTATTTTAAACCGTTTGTCTATTTTAACACATTGAGTCATTTTTATATGCTACTAAGGTACTATGGTACAAATTTCATGAGTTTTTATTTCGTGACCTTAAAAGGCTGAAAAACGTGGATAATAACCTTCAAAATTGGCTATTTTTGGTCATTTCAGATCTCGAAATTTTTTTCTTCTGAATTATTTTTTATAGGCTCATTATATAGTATAATCAATATCGGATGCTTCAATATTTCAGAAAACAACAAAGAATGAAGTATAAAACTCATTTTATTTATTTTATACATAACCTTTAAAATAATATTCGGACCTCAAAATGTGTCTATTTTAAACCGTTTGTATATTTTAACACATTGAGTCATTTTTATATGCTACTAAGGAACTATAGTACGAATTTCATGAGTTTTTTTTGCGGGACCTTAAAAGGCTGAAAAATGTGGATAATAACGTTCAAAATTGGCTATTTTTGGTCATTTCAGATCTCTAAATTTTTTTCTTCTGAATTATTTTATATAGACTCATTATATGCTATAGTTAATATCGGATGCTTAACTATTTCAGAAAACAACAAAGAATAAAGTATAAAACTTATTTTACCTATTTTATACAGAACCTTTAAAATAATATTCGGACCACAAAATGTGTCTAATTTAAACTGTGTGTCTATTTTATCACATAGAGTCATTTTTATATGCTACTAAGGTACTATGGTACAAATTTCATTAGTTTTTATTTCGGGACCTTAAAGGGCTGAAAAACGTGGATAATAAAGTTCAAAATTGGCTATTTTTTGTCATTTCAGATCCCGAAATTTTTTTCTTCTGAATTATTTTATATAGACTCATTATATGATATAATTAATATCGTATGCTTCAATATTTCAGAAAACAACAAAGAATAAAGTATAAAACTTATTTTATCTATTTTATACAGAACCTTTAAAATAATATTCGGACCTCAAAATGTGTCTATTTTAAACCGTTTGTCTATTTTAAAACATCGAGTCATTTTTATATTCTACTAAGGTACTATAGTACGAATTTCATGAGTTTTTATTTCGTGACCTTAAAAGGCTGAAAAACGTGGATAATAAGCTTCCAAATTGGCTATTTTTGGTCATTTCAGATCCTGAAATTTTTTTCCTCTGAATTATTTTTTATGGGCTCGTTATATATACTATAATTAATATCGGATGCTTAAATATTTCAGAAAACAACAAAGAATAAAGTATAAAATTTATTTTATCTATTTTATACTGAACCTTTAAAATAATATTCGGATCTCAAAATGTGTCTATTTTAAACCGTTTGTCTATTTTAACACATTGAGTCATTTTTATATGCTACTAAGGTACTATGGTACAAATTTCATGAGTTTTTATTTCGTGACCTTAAAAGGCTGAAAAACGTGGATAATAACCTTCAAAATTGGCTATTTTTGGTCATTTCAGATCTCGAAATTTTTTTCTTCTGAATTATTTTTTATAGGCTCATTATATAGTATAATTAATATCGGATGCTTCAATATTTCAGAAAACAACAAAGAATGAAGTATAAAACTCATTTTATTTATTTTATACATAACCTTTAAAATAATATTCGGACCTCAAAATGTGTCTATTTTAAACCGTTTGTATATTTTAACACATTGAGTCATTTTTATATGCTACTAAGGAACTATAGTACGAATTTCATGAGTTTTTTTTGCGGGACCTTAAAAGGCTGAAAAATGTGGATAATAACGTTCAAAATTGGCTATTTTTGATCATTTCAGATCCCTAAATTTTTTTTCTTCTGAATTATTTTATATAGACTCATTATATGCTATAGTTAATATCGGATGCTTAACTATTTCAGAAAACAACAAAGAATAAAGTATAAAACTTATTTTACCTATTTTATACAGAACCTTTAAAATAATATTCGGATCTCAAAATGTGTCTATTTTAAACCGTTTGTCTATTTTAACACATTGAGTCATTTTTATATGCTACTAAGGTACTATGGTACGAATTTCGTGAGTTTTTATTTCTTGACCTTAAAAGGCTGAAAAACGTGGATAATAACCTTCAAAATTGGCTATTTTTGGTCATTTCAGATCCTGAAATTTTTTTCTTCTGAATTATTTTTTATGGGCTCGTTATATATACTATAATTAATATCGGATGCTTAAATATTTCAGAAAACAACAAAGAATAAAGTATAAAATTTATTTTATCTATTTTATACAGAACCTTTAAAATAATATTCGGATCTCAAAATGTGTCTATTTTAAACCGTTCGTCTATTTTAACACATTGAGTCATTTTTATATGCTACTAAGGTACTATGGTACGAATTTCATGAGTTTTTATTTCGTGACCTTAAAAGGCTGAAAAACGTGGATAATAACCTTCAAAATTGGCTATTTTTGGTCATTTCAGATCTCGAAATTTTTTTCTTCTGAATTATTTTTTATAGACTCATTATATTGTATAATTAATATCGGATGCTTCAATATTTCAGAAAACAACAAAGAATGAAGTATAAAACTTATTTTATTTATTTTATACAGAACCTTTAAAATAATATTCGGACCTCAAAATGTGTCTATTTTAAACCGTTTGTCTATTTTAACACATTGAGTCATTTTTATATGCTACTAAGGTACTATGGTACGAATTTAATGAGTTTTTATTTCGGGACCTTAAAAGGCTGAAAAAACGTGGATAATAATAACCTTCAAAATTGGCTATTTTTGGTCATTTCAGATCCCGAATTTTTTTTCTTCTGAATTATTTTATGTAGAATTATTATATGCTATAATTAATATTGGATGCTTTAATAATTCAGAAAACAATAGAGAATAAAGTATAAAACTTATTTTATCTATTTTATACAGAACCTTTAAAATAATATTCGGACCTCAAAATGTGTCTATTTTAAACCGTTTGTCTATTTTAACACATTGAGTCATTTTTATATGCTATTAAGGTACTATGGTACGAATTTCATGAGTTTTTATTTCGGGACCTTAAAAAGCTGAAAACGTGTATAATAACCTTCAGAATTGGCTATTTTTGGTCATTTCAGATCTCGAAATTTTTTTCTTCTGAATTATTTTATATAGACTCATTATATGCTATAGTTAATATCGGATGCTTCAATATTTCACAAAACAACATAAAAAAAGTATAAAACTTATTTTATCTATTTTATATAGAACCTTTAAAATAATATTCGGACCTCAAAATGTGTCTATTTTAAACTGTTTGTATATTTTAACACATTGAGTCATTTTTATATGCTACTAAGGATCTATAGTACGAACTTCATGAGTTTTTATTTCGGGACCTTAATAGGGTGAAAACCGTGGATAATAACCTTCAAAATTGGCTATTTTTGGTCATTTCAGATCCCGAAATTTTTTTTCTTCTGAATTATTTTATATAGACTCATTATATGCTATAGTTAATATCGGATGCTTCAATATTTAAGAAAACAACAAAGAATAAAGTATAAAACTTATTTTATCTATTTTATACAAAACCTTTAAAATAATATTCGGACCTCAAAATGTATCTATTTTAAACCGTTTGTCTATTTTAACACATTGAGTCATTTTTATATGCTACTAACGTACTATGGTACGAATTTCATTTGTTTTTATTTCGGGACCTTAAAAGGCTGAAAAATGTGGATAATAACCTTCAGAATTGGCTATTTTTGGTCATTTCAGATCCCGAAATTTTTTTCTTCTGAATTATTTTATGTAGACTCATTATATGCTATAATTAATATCGGATGCTTCAATATTTCAGAAAACAATAGAGAATAAAGTATAAAACTTATTTTATCTATTTTATACATAACCTTTGAAATAATGTTCGGACCTCAAAATGTGTCTATTTTAAATCGTTTGTCTATTATAACACATTGAGTCATTTTTATATGCTATTAAGGTACTATGTTACGAATTTCATGAGTTTTTTTTTCGGGACCTTAAAAGGTTGAAGAACGTGGATAATAACCTTCAAAATTGGCTATTTTTGGTCATTTCAGATCACGAAATTTTTTTCTTCTGAATTATTTTATATAGGCTCATTATATGCTATAGTTAATATCGGATGCTTCAATATTTCATAAAACAACAAAGAATAAAGTATAAAACTTATTTTATCTATTTTATACAGAACCTTTAAAATAATATTCGGACCTCAAAATGTGTATTTTAAACCGTTTGTCTATTTTAACACATTGAGTCATTTTTATATGCTACCAAGGTACTATGGTACGAATTTCATGAATTTTTATTTCGGGACCTTAAAAAGCTGAAAAATGTGTATAATAACCTTCAGAATTGGCTATTTTTGGTCATTTCAGATCTCGAAATTTTTTTCTTCTGAATTATTTTATGTAGACTCATTATATGCTATAATTAATATCGGATGCTTCAATATTTCAGAAAACAATAGAGAATAAAGTATAAAACTTATTTTATCTATTTTATACAGAATCTTTGAAATAATGTTCGGACCTCAAAATGTGTCTATTTTAAACCGTTTGTCTATTATAACACATTGAGTCATTTTTATATGCTATTAAGGTAATATGGTACGAATTTCATGAGTTTTTATTTCGGGACCTTAAAAGGGTGAAGAACGTGGATAATAACCTTCAAAATTGGCTATTTTTGGTCATTTCAGATCCCGAAATTTTTTTCTTCTGAATTATTTTATATAAAATTATTATATGCTATAATTAATATCGGATGCTTCAATATTTCAAAAAACAACAAAGAATAAAGTATAAAACTTATTTTATCTATTTTATGCAGAACCTTTAAAATAATATTCGGACCTCAAAATGTGTCTATTTTAAACCGTTTGTCTATTTTAACACATTGAGTCATTTTTATATGTTACTGAGGTACTATGGTACGAATTTCATGAGTTTTTATTTCGGGACCTTAATAGGGTGAAAACCGTGGATAATAACCTTCAAAATTGGCTATTTTTGGTCATTTCAGATCCCGAAATTTTTTTCTTCTGAATTATTTTATATAGACTCATTATATGCTATAGTTAATATCGGACGCTTGCATATTTCAGAAAACAACAAAAAATAAAGTATAAAACTTATTTTATCTATTTTATACAGAACCTTTAAAATAATATTCGGACCTCAAAATGTGTCTATTTTAAACTGTTTGTCTATTTTAACACATTCAGTCATTTTTATATGTTACTGAGGTACTATGGTACGAATTTCATGAGTTTTTATTTCGGGACCTTAAAAGGGTGAAAACCGTGGATAATAACCTTCAAAATTGGCTATTTTTGGTCATTTCAGATCCCGAAATTTTTTTCTTCTGAATTATTTTATATAGACTCATTATATGCTATAGTTAATATCGGATGCTTCAATATTTAAGAAAACAACAAAGAATAAAGTATAAAACTTATTTTATCTATTTTATACAAAATCTTTAAAATAATATTCGGACCTCAAAATGTATCTATTTTAAACCGTTTGTCTATTTTAACACATTGAGTCATTTTTATATGTTATTAAGGTACTATAGTACGAATTTCTTGAGTTTTTTATTTCGGGACCTTAAAAGGCTGAAAAACATGGATAATAACCTTCAAAATTTGCTATTTTTTGTCATTTCAGATCCCGAAATTTTTTTCTTCTAAATTATTTTATATAGACTTATTATATGCTAAAATTAATATCGGATGCTTCAATATTTCAGAAAACAACAAAGAATAAAGTATAAAACTTATTTTATCTATTTTATACAGAACCTTTAAAATAATATTCGGACCTCAAAATGTGTCTATTTTAAACCGTTTGTCTATTTTAACACATTGAGTCATTTTTATATGTTACTGAGGTACTATGGTACGAATTTCATGAGTTTTTATTTCGGGACCTTAATAGGGTGAAAACCGTGGATAATAACCTTCAAAATTGGCTATTTTTGGTCATTTCAGATCCCGAAATTTTTTTCTTCTGAATTATTTTATATAGACTCATTATATGCTATAGTTAATATCGGATGCTTGCATATTTCAGAAAACAACAAAGAATAAAGTATAAAACTTATTTTATCTATTTTATACAAAACCTTTAAAATAATATTCGGACCTCAAAATGTGTCTATTTTAAACTGTTTGTCTATTTTAACACATTCAGTCATTTTTATATGTTACTGAGGTACTATGGTACGAATTTCATGAGTTTTTATTTCGGGACCTTAAAAGGGTGAAAACCGTGGATAATAACCTTCAAAATTGGCTATTTTTGGTCATTTCAGATCCCGAAATTTTTTTCTTCTGAATTATTTTATATAGACTCATTATATGCTATAGTTAATATCGGATGCTTCAATATTTAAGAAAACAACAAAGAATAAAGTATAAAACTTATTTTATCTATTTTATACAAAACCTTTAAAATAATATTCGGACCTCAAAATGTATCTATTTTAAACCGTTTGTCTATTTTAACACATTGAGTCATTTTTATATGCTACTAACGTACTATGGTACGAATTTCATTTGTTTTTATTTCGGGACCTTAAAAGGCTGAAAAATGTGGATAATAACCTTCAGAATTGGCTATTTTTGGTCATTTCAGATCCCGAAATTTTTTTCTTCTGAATTATTTTATGTAGACTCATTATATGCTATAATTAATATCGGATGCTTCAATATTTCAGAAAACAATAGAGAATAAAGTATAAAACTTATTTTATCTATTTTATACATAACCTTTGAAATAATGTTCGGACCTCAAAATGTGTCTATTTTAAATCGTTTGTCTATTATAACACATTGAGTCATTTTTATATGCTATTAAGGTACTATGTTACGAATTTCATGAGTTTTTTTTTCGGGACCTTAAAAGGTTGAAAAACGTAGATAATAACCTTCAAAATTGGCTATTTTTGGTCATTTCTGATCTCGAAATTTTTTTTCTTCTGAATTATTTTATATAGGCTCATTATATGCTATAGTTAATATCGGATGCTTCAATATTTCATAAAACAACAAAGAATAAAGTATAAAACTTATTTTATCTATTTTATACAGAACCTTTAAAATAATATTCGGACCTCAAAATGTGTATTTTAAACCGTTTGTCTATTTTAACACATTGAGTCATTTTTATATGCTACCAAGGTACTATGGTACGAATTTCATGAATTTTTATTTCGGGACCTTAAAAGGCTGAAAAATGTGTATAATAACCTTCAGAATTGGCTATTTTTGGTCATTTCAGATCCCGAATTTTTTTTCTTCTGAATTATTTTATGTAGACTCATTATATGCTATAATTAATATCGGATGCTTCAATATTTCAGAAAACAATAGAGAATAAAGTATAAAACTTATTTTATCTATTTTATACAGAATCTTTGAAATAATGTTCGGACCTCAAAATGTGTCTATTTTAAACCGTTTGTCTGTTATAACACATTGAGTCATTTTTATATGCTATTAAGGTAATATGGTACGAATTTCATGAGTTTTTATTTCGGGACCTTAAAAGGGTGAAGAACGTGGATAATAACCTTCAAAATTGGCTATTTTTGGTCATTTCAGATCTCGAAATTTTTTTCTTCTGAATTATTTTATATAAAATCATTATATGCTATAATTAATATCGGATGCTTCAATATTTCAAAAAACAACAAAGAATAAAGTATAAAACTTATTTTATCTATTTTATGCAGAACCTTTAAAATAATATTCGGACCTCAAAATGTGTGTATTTTAAACCGCTTGTGTATTTTAACACATTGAGTCATTTTTATATGTTATTAAGGTACTATGGTACGAATTTCTTGAGTTTTTATTTCGGGACCTTAAAAGGCTGAAAAACATGGATAATAACCTTCAAAATTTGCTATTTTTTGTCATTTCAGATCCCGAAATTTTTTTCTTCTAAATTATTTTTTATAGACTCATTATATGCTAAAATTAATATCGGATGCTTCAATATTTCAGAAAACAACAAAGAATAAAGTATAAAACTTATTTTATCTATTTTATACAGAACCTTTAAAATAATATTCGGACCTCAAAATGTGTCTATTTTAAACCGTTTGTCTATTTTAACACATTGAGTCATTTTTATATGTTACTGAGGTACTATGGTACGAATTTCATGAGTTTTTATTTCGGGACCTTAATAGGGTGAAAACCGTGGATAATAACCTTCAAAATTGGCTATTTTTGGTCATTTCAGATCCCGAAATTTTTTTCTTCTGAATTATTTTATATAGACTCATTATATGCTATAGTTAATATCGGACGCTTGCATATTTCAGAAAACAACAAAAAATAAAGTATAAAACTTATTTTATCTATTTTATACAGAACCTTTAAAATAATATTCGGACCTCAAAATGTGTCTATTTTAAACTGTTTGTCTATTTTAACACATTCAGTCATTTTTATATGTTACTGAGGTACTATGGTACGAATTTCATGAGTTTTTATTTCGGGACCTTAAAAGGGTGAAAACCGTGGATAATAACCTTCAAAATTGGCTATTTTTGGTCATTTCAGATCCCGAAATTTTTTTCTTCTGAATTATTTTATATAGACTCATTATATGCTATAGTTAATATCGGATGCTTCAATATTTAAGAAAACAACAAAGAATAAAGTATAAAACTTATTTTATCTATTTTATACAAAATCTTTAAAATAATATTCGGACCTCAAAATGTATCTATTTTAAACCGTTTGTCTATTTTAACACATTGAATCATTTTTATATGCTACTAACGTACTATGGTACGAATTTCATGAGTTTTTATTTCGGGACCTTAAAAGGCTGAAAAACGTTAATACCATATAAAAATCTCGAAATTCACACCATAGTACGTTAATACCATATAAAAATTACTCAGGGTGTTAAAGTTGTTATACTGAATTAAATAGAAACATTTAGAGGCACTAAGATTATTTTAAAGATCGTGTTTGAAATAAACAAAATAAGTTTTATATTATATTCTATGGTGTTTTGAGAAAAATATGAGCATCCAATATTTATTATAGGATATAATGAGCCTATAATCAAAGATTCAGAAAAAAAATATTGGGTTCTAAAATGGCCGAAAATAGCCGATTTTGAAGGTTATTATCCACGTTTTTTAGGCCGACAGAGTTCCGGGATAAAAAAATCTCGAAATTCACATAATAGTTCCTTAATACCATATAAAATTGACTCATGGTGTTAAAGTTGGCATACAGATTTAAATAGAAACATTTAGAGGCACTAAGATTATTTTAAAGATCGTGTTTGAAATAAACAAAATGAGTTTTATACTATATTTTATGGTGTTTTGAGAAAAATATGAGCATCCAGTATTTATTATAGGATATAATGAGCCTATAATCAAATATTCAGGAAAAAAATATTTGGTTCTAAAATGGCCGAAAATAGCTGATTTTGAAGGTTATTATCCACGTTTTTTAGGCCGACAGAGTTCCGGGATAACAAAGCTCGAAATTCACACCATAGTTCCTTAATACCATATAAAATTGACTCATGGTGTTAAAGTTGACATACGGATTTAAATAGAAACATTTAGAGGCACTAAGATTATTTTAAAGATCGTGTTTGAAATAAACAAAATAAGTTTTATACTATATTCTTTGTAGTTTTGAGAAAAATTTGAGCATCCTGTATTTATTATAGGATATAATGAGCCTATTAACAGAGATTTAGAAAAAATATATTGGGTATTTTTTGGTTACCCAATTCATGGGAATTAGAACTTCCTATGGAACTCTAATTCCTACATAATGTTAGAAATCACTTACCTAGCCCCTTCTATTTAAGTGAAAGTTCCCGCATGAATTCAAGTTCCTCCATCTAACCAAACAACATTTACATAAGTCACGTGATTTTCAAGTTCATATGAATTTAATCTTCCCGAGAAATTTATCTTCTCATGTCGAACCAAACGACCCCTAATATTATTCTAAAGATCGTCTTTAAAATAAGCAAAATAAGTTTTATACTCTATTCTATGTTGTTTTGAGAAAAAAATCTGAGCATCCAGTATTTATAATAGGATATAATGAAACTATAATCAAAGATTGAGGAAAAAAAATTGGGTTCTAAAATGGCCGAAATAACTGATTTTGAAGGTTATTATCCACGTTTTTTTAGGTCGACAGAGTTCCGGGATAAAAAATCTCCAAATTCGCACTATCGTACCTTAATAGCATATTTAAATCACTCATGGTGTTTAAGTTGGCTTACGGATTAAAATAGACACATTTAGATGCACTACATTTATTTTAAAGATCGTGTTTGAAATAAATTAAATATGTTTTATACTCTATTTTATGTTGTTTTGAGAAAAATATGAGCATCCAATAATTATTATATGATATAATGAGCCTATAATAAAAAATTCAAGGAAAATAATTTGGGTTTTAAAATTGCCGAAAATTGCCAATTTTGAAGATTATTATCCACGTTTTCAGGCCGACAGAGTTTCGGGATTAAAAAATCTCGAAATTCGCACCATAGTATCTTAATACCATATAAAAATGACTCAAGGTGTTAAAGTTGACATTCAGATTTAAATAGAAACATTTAGAGGCGCTAAGATTATTTTAAAGATCGTGTTTGAAATAAACAAAATAAGTTCTATACTACTCCCTCCGAGTCGGAGTAATGGTTCTTACTTCCTTTTTGGTGCGAGTTTAGTGATGGTTCCTCTTTCCATTTTTAGTAACTTTTTTGTGGTCCAAAATCAATTCAGTGTGGGGTAGGGTGTTTTGTGTGGTTTTGAATCATTTCCTTATTTTTTGTGCATAAAGGTAAAGGAACCATTACTATGACTCGGAGGGAGTATATTTTATGGTGTTTTGATAAAAATATGAGCATCCAGTATTTATTATAGGATATAATGAGTCTATAATCAAAGATTCAGGAAGAAAATATTGGGTTCTAAAATGGCCGAAAATAGCTGATTTTGATGGTTATTTATTATCCACATTTTTTAGGCCGACAGAGTTACGGGATAAAAAAATCTCAAAATTTGGATCAGAGTATCTTAATACCATATAAAAATGACTCATGGTGCTAAAGTTGGTTTAGGATTAAAATAGACACATTTAGAGGCACTCAGATTATCTTAAAGATTGGTTTGAAATAGGCAAAATAAGTTTTATACTATGTTTTATGTTGTTTTGAGAAAAATCTGAGTATCCAATATTTATTATAGGATATAATGAGGCTATAATCATAGATTGAGGAAAAAAATTGGGTTCTAAAATAGCCGAAAATAGCTGATTTTGAAGATTATTATCCACGATTTTTAGGCCGACAGAGTTCCGCAATAAAAAATCTCAAAATTCGCACCATAGTACCTTAATACCATATTAAAATCACTCATGGTGTTAAAGTTGGGCACATTTAGAAGTATTACGATTATTTTAAAGATCGTGTTTGAAATAAACAATATAAGTTTTGTGCTCTATTCTAGGTTGTTTTGAGAAAAATCTGAGCATTCAATATTTATTATTGCATATAACCAGCCTATGATCAAAGACTCCTGAAAAAAATGGGTTCTAAAATAACCGAAAATAGCCAATTTTGAAGCTTATTATGATATAAAAATGACTCATGATGTTAAAGTTGGCTTATGGATTTAAATACACATTTAGATGCACTACGATTATTTTAATGATCGTGTTTGAAATAAACAAAATAAGTTTTGTACTCTATTCTAGGTTGTTTTGAGAAAAATCTGAGCATTCAGTATTTATTAAGATATAACGAGCCTATAATCAAAGACTCATGGAAAAAAATGGGTTCTAAAATAATCGAAAATAACCGATTTTGAAGGTTATTATTCACGTTTTTAAGACCGACAAAGTTCCGGATAAAAAATCGCATAAGGAGTTACCCTTTGCTCTTTTGGATTTCCTTGTCAAATAATAATTCTAATCAAGAGCAATAGAGGTTCATCAAAAATGGGTTGGCGTGCAATAGAGGTTTATCAAAAATGGGTTGGTTACTATTTTAGAGGGTTATTATCAATAAGGCTCCTTTTGTTGATATTGGTATTGATTCATGAATAAAAGGGGTTAGTTTAATAGTTTTGCATACAAGGATGACTTCTTAGGGTTTGCTTACTTTCGAGAGGTTTGCATATTCTCTCTATTGTTGTATAAAGGTTTATTATTTAAAGGTTTATGAATTAAATGATGTGGGATAACAAACCTCAATTGACATTTGTGTATCTAATGCCCTTACCAAAACATGTGCAGACTTCATCAGAGAACAAGACTGCAACCTGGAATAAAAGGTAAAGGCATCTCAGTCAATGTCAACAGCAAGCAATCCTTACGGTTAAATACATTGGTCAAACAAACTTAAATTCATAGAAAACTAACAAAATTTGTATAAGAAATGGAACTACAAACATTTCCCTCTATGTACCAGAAATTGTAAAAATTGCTTTATTTAAATGTACATGGTTCAAACTCAATTCCCCTGGTAGAGCAGAACACTCCAAAGTCCAAACAGATTAACTGAAAATTCGGACTGAAATCTGCAGACCCCTGAGGATCAGATTCATAGAGTACCCTCCCTCTGAAAACGAATGATCCTACGGTAAATAATACAGGGAGCAGCCCTACATTTGCTGCTTCAATATCTCCAATAATTTTAGTTTCGACTCACAAATCTGCTGAAAATCTAACAGCATCTTACATTGGCTCTTTATCATATTCCTGCCAACATCCGTGGGACTCCAAGACTTGATTGCCTCAAAGATTCGATCCCCCACATCGACTTTATTCGCAACAGCTACTGAATCTCTAACAACTCGGAATACTTGACCAGGACCTTCATTTGTCTCTCTTTCTATAGAGGATATTAATTGGTCTAGTGCTTCCTTTTCTTTTCGGTTTAGCTCTTCTTTCAGCCATTTTGCAACCACTTCAATGGTGCTCTGAACCGAAACCACAGAATCCCTGATTGTCTGAGATATTAATGAAGTTGTTACACTGTCTGTTGATCCACTCTTCTTTTTCTTTTTTCCACAAGGAAGAGATGACCGAATATAAGACTGAAGAACAAGGCAATGCCAAGCTACAGGTTCTGTGATTAGCTGCACAAGCATTGGTAGATCACCTCCCGGAGAACATATCATAGGACCTGCTGATGTTATTCTGACCATCTCTACTATACACTTCTGTAGCAAAGAATTTATGACATGCCATGCAGCCGGATACCCATTGCTCTCCGGAAATACAGATGTATGGGAACCCAGGCTCCATGAGTTAAGAAACACGGCAAAGCTCGTCCATTCCACCAAGTTATCCCCAAAAGCCTGGCAACATCCCAAATTGGTTGGCAAGCAATACAGTGAAATAAAGGCTACCCAAAAAATATCACAGGTGCACAAGTGAAATTTATTGCCACGGAAAACCTTAGTAAACAACATCACAAAAACTGCACCCAACTTAGAAGGCTAAATGACACGCAGAAGCAATAAGGAGATTTTATGCGGTACCAGCTGTAAGACACAAAGATCTGTAAATCAAGGCATGTGAAACACGAACCATAGCTTTAAAGTGGCCAACAAGGTTGCCGACTTCATGGCTTCTGTTGGACATTCATGTCCAACTCTTACGAGGTGATTTGAAAGCCGGTGGCTTCAACTTACCTTACTCAAACGAAAGGATGTGATAGGTTGGTCCTATCAAAGATGATCAACCTAGTTTTCTTACCTTATAAAAAAAAAAAAGCTTTAAAGTGGCCAAAGGGTGACTAAGGCCCTGTTTTTTTCGGCTGAAACAAGCTGAATTGAATAAATTGGAGTAGAGCTTAATTGAACTAAATTGAGTGGAATCGAGGTGCAATGAATTTAGTTGAATTAAAAGTTACTTTTGTGAAAAGATTAATTGAAAATAATTGAAATAATTGATTGAACGTAAATAAAACTTAACGGAATACCACCAACAAAAATTGAAAGGAGCTGAAATTAAGCCAGAAAGAACAGGGCCTAAGAGTCACTAGATTGTCTGGTGGTAACAGGTAAGTATGCAACTTGACCTTCCCAATACATTCATAGCCCATAAAAAGTTAACAGTGACAAACTGAAGGGGTCATGCTAATTTAGAAATCAGATAGCAACCAGATAAAAAATTGCAGTATTAGAAAGCAATATAGAAAAAATTAATAGGTATGAATAGGAAGGATTTTTTGTAACACACCTCCAAAGGTTTTTCGCCCTCAGCGGCATCAAGCACAAGTTTTATACCATCATCTACCGAAAGACCAAGGGTCTCTGCATAGGTCTCTAGCAAAGATTTCATTTCCAAACAGCAGCTAGAATCAGATGCAGACCCATTGGCTTCTACGTTTTTCTTCACAAAAGTTGACACACACTGAACAGACAGATAGACCAACCGAGGAATCAAAGATCTTTTCTTAACAATCTTCTGCACGCTTGTTTCCCAGATTTTCCTATATTCTTGCTGTGCATTTCAGAATCAGCAAAGTTAGATAGAACAATGTGGCAAAGAAATCATGTAATGTTAAATTGATAAACCAAGGTTGTTAAATCTTATACCGCAAGTTTCCTAGGATGATATAGTTCTTCGAATGGTCCTGCATTACCGTAAAATTATTAAATCACAGGAACATAACTCAAGAAACTCAGAGAGCCGAGTACATCATAAAATTGACATAAAGATCACACAGAAATATATATTCCATTCTTAAAGCTGATATAAGATAAGAAAAGAAATTTCGAATCAAACTAATTATTCTTCACCTGTAAAATATAGAAGACCTAACCATGGTTACTGAATTCGCTATGATTACGTTCTTACCAATTCGCGATTCGCTCTTATAGAATGTGTTATATGTATTTTCAGTAACCAACATGATAGAATTCGCTTTTAACAAGTGTGATTCGTAGGGCAAAGAGCGAATCCGGTAACCATGGACCTAACTAATCTACTATTTACCAATTCGTGTCGGCACTAGAAGGCTAAAATAGTAATACAAAGGTAGAACATTAAAATTACAGATAGCTACAAAGAGTAGATGACATGTTTCACTCACTTAAAAGATAATTCTTTTCTGGTGTCGGTGTCCACCAAGGTCTTAACTCCAAGTCTTCATTAAATGTCAAACAATCTGACGAGGTCTCAGTTACAAGCTCGACAACTTGTGCTCCACATTTCAATCTTTCAAAAACACTCTGAGAAGCACATATGTCACTTTTCTCATAGAAACAACATAACACAAGTTTTGGAGTTTTGGACATGTACTACAATAAATGTTACCTCTTCCTCCTCCATATTATTGGCTTCCTCTTTCAATCTGAGAATAGCTGATTCAACCCTTGCAAATAGGTACTGGTTAGAGTGTTGCAATCGCTCTTTAAATTGTACAAACTCGATCACCTGAAACATGAGAAGCAAAAGCAACGCTACTCAACATGCAGAGAACGGCTTGTAAAACATGACAAACATGGACCCAATTGTTCAACACAAAAAAGGTCCCTACAAGTGATGACATCATAATTAAAAGCAGATGCCAAATACAGAATAAACTGAGAAACCCAACTAGTGTTAAAAAAATCACGCAAATCAGCAGGTTCTCCAAAGGTCACTCACAACCAAACAATAAAAGATATTAGGTGGAGAGAATTAAACGACATGTATCAGCTGCTTCTAGAGCTTACTTTTGAATAATTACGGTGGCGATAAGCAAGAAATGTCAGATCTGCAGATTCTCGTAGATGATCATCCATGAACTTGAGATAGTCCCTCAAAAGATCATTTAGATTTTCCCACAGAGGAGATATCAACAGTTGTGGCAGGATTTGATGCGAAACAGTCTCAAACAAGATATTTTTGACATCCAGAGAGCAATACCTGTAAGAGAATACATATCACAAATAGAACTTAAAAGGAGCACACGTCCCAAAAGAAACTGACACAGTCAATGATAAGTATACTAACCACTCGTAGGCTGCTGGAAGAGCACCCAAGTATGAATAAATGTGTACCAAAAGTATCTTGTACTGTGACACAGATCTGTTCCACGAACAAAAAAAACTTATACACTGAAAACAGACCCGTGCAGTCCCCAACATACACTAATCAAGCCAGCTAGTGATAACATCTAACATATTAATGTAGGGTGAAATTTCTGTTTGTTAAGCAAGGATTTCAAAGCCATATTTTCTCATTTTTCAGGAACTGATTAAGCTAGAGCGTCGAAGGAGATGTTTAAACTCATAAGATTAATAAGTATAATGAAGTTCTTCTATCTTCTACAAGAATCAATGGATTGAAAAATACAACAAAGTACACAAAAAACTTTATGTAAATAGTAGCAGTTTAAATTTTTACTGCATCGAACATAATCTATCAATACTTGAGTTGAATTGAACAAGAATCAAGTGAGATTGATGCCACTAAGAGATGTAAAACGAAAATTAAATTTTAAATCTAATTTAACTGACCTCTTGACAGTTAAGCCTAATTCCAGTATCATAACAGCTTCCATGAGATAGCCAATACTTCTAGTTTGCCAATATAACTGAAAATGGTAGTACACAGTTAGTAGAAGCAGCAGGTCAAATAAAAAATAAGAGGCCATGGACTTCACAAAGATAAAATGCTATCAATGGAAAGAAAATAAGTAGATATTATCTCCAATCCATTCCAAACTACCCATTTTCCATTTTGGGTAAGTCCATTCCATTTTTATTAACTTGGACAATAAAGACCTTACCTGGACCAATATGTTGCAAGCCATGGATAAAAGCTCTTCGCCATGCATACACTCTTGTGGATCCAAATCCTTTGAAAGAGAAAGGTTTTCACAAAACAAGCCAGCCATCTCCGCAGCCACTAACTCAAGTTCTGTGACAAACAATAATTGGTGAGTCAGTGATACATGAGCAAAGCAGCACAAAGAACTTGTAGAATCATGTGCACATTGAACAAGGCACGGTTTTGAAAGGCGTGAGGCTCACAGGGCACAATACACGTTCCCCATAGACATGAGGCACACTATTTTCGGAAATAAATTTGTATTTTTAAAATAATTTTATGGTAAGAATACCATTTGATATATTTAAAGAGGACTATCATGTAACGGAGTAAAAGCAAGAGATAATGTGGTAACGAGCACAGCACAATAAAAGGACTATGGGGAAATAGAGTGGCCCTAACTACGACTTATCAACGAGGCACATTTAACACATAGTAGAGTCACTCACTAGCTGTGACTCATTAAAAAAGGCACATCGAGGTGTTTTGGCTATTGCTACACTGAGCCTTGCCAATTGAAGGGGGCTTTTTTAAACTAAGGTAGAAGGCAAAGCACAATAAGAATACCTGCAATATGGAGCTTAGAGTTGATGCCAATTTCAAATTGTACTTTCTGCAAACTTATAGTCTGGGCCAAAGTTTTGGTAGGTACCATTGACATGGATGCAGCGCTTGTTTTAAGATTTTCTAGCAACATCACTTTCTCATCAGGAGCCAAAATATCAAGAAATACTTCAATATCAGAACAGAAGCAGGCTAAGCAGCCAAATCTGCAGTTGAAACTACGAGTAAGTTTGCATATAGATAATACACTTTTGATGAGCCTAAGCGCACGTGGATTTACAAGACATGCTGCAGAAGATATAGAAAAAATTCACGCTACAACTATGTTACTCCAATACGGCAGAGAACTGTCATGATAGTCATATACGTGTCTTGACCACTTACTTAGACACGGGTACGGCACGCATTATAGTTCTTAAGGATACAAAGTAGCTACCCAAAAAGCTATGTTGCTCCGACACTTCATTAGCTGCCGTGCCGCGTGTCCGATACCTTTCGCATTCGACACACAGACACTTCACTTTAGGCCAAAAATATTGAAAAATTCGCATAAAATAGTTGTATCCGACATTCAACATGTGCCGTGTTGGAGAGTCAGGGTAACCAAAAAGTACTTATGTTAAAAAGTGTTAATTCTTTTGCTGTGTCATGTCATATTGACACGCGACCGGAGTAACTATGTGATAAAGAGATCAGAAATTTAAAAACAAACCCCGGGGACATGGGGTGTGCTGTGGGAAAAGGGGAAACAAAAATAACCACTTCTAAGTTAATTTGGGAAGCAGTGACACAAGTTTTACGAAACAATTTGAAAAATCATGTTAATTAAGTAAACTACGCTTTCAGCTGGTTCCAGATAAGACTAACTCCATTCGCATCATTGCTTCAATATATCCATACAGTCAATGGTGGATAAAATATACTGAGTGCCTACAGTTTTGGGACAACCATAATTAAATGGACCATCATTACCGGATTCGTTATGAATACACACACTCTCTCTCTCTCTCACATCCAATCTCCATAACCGTAGTTCTGGTTTTAGAACTTCAGCAAGTCAAGAGCGAGTCGAGAGACATTGCCCCATCATGTCACATCTGACACATATACAGTGTCGTGTCGTATTGACACGCGCCCGGAGTAACTATGTGATAAAGAGATCAGAAATTTAAAAACAAACCCCGGGGACATGGGGTGTGCTGTGGGAAGAGGGGAAACAAAAATAACCATTTCTAAGTTAATTTGGGAAGCAGTGACACAAGTTTTACGAATCAATTTGAAAAATCATGTTAATTAAGTAAACTACGCTTTCAGCTGGTTCCAGGTAAGACTAACTCCATTCGCATCATTGCTTCAATATATCCATACAGTCAATGGTGGATAAAATATACTGAGTGCCTACAGTTTTGGGACAACCATAATTAAATGGACCATCGTTACCGGATTCGTTATGAATATACCCTTCCTGATTCGCTCTTATAATATGTCTGTTACACGCATTTCAGTAAGCGACAAGAAATAATTCATTCTTAAAAGATTCGTGATTTGTAGGGTACTCAAGCGAATCCGGTAACCCTGAATGGACAATACATACAAGAACCCACCTTGAAAAATATTGCACCAACGCATCAATGAATGTTTGCTTATCCCCCATACCATGCAAGTGTTTTCTCCTCTCAATTTCAAGACAAGCCAGATCAGGTCCCCTCTTTGGGTCACCACTATTTTCAGTTTGTAGCTTCTGGACAAAGGACAATGCATCTTGGACACGATTATTAAACTGCACAAGTGCAAAGCCAAATGCATAATTAGGTTTTGGGTGTTCGGGAAACTAGATATACATAAATCCGGACATTACACGACACATCTCATAATATTCAGATATAATGCAAACTTACGTTTTTCTAAATTTTAGTTGGAAAAAATAAAATTAAACAGATGTCGAAAGCATAAAGTATCATCAAGCTCAAGATTAATCTCACTGAAAAAAAGATGATTGCCTAGATATAGGCACGTACCAAATCATCAGTGATATGAGAGGGTTTATCCACAGATATAGGAGGACACCTTGTCCCACTAGCTGATCCATCACACCAACTGTTGTCGTCCTCTAGCAAACAACCCAGATAGTGTAGGAAACACTCCCAATCATCAGGACTGCCGGTAAAAGTGAAAAGTAACAATGTTAGCAAAGAGTAAAAGCAAAGTAAGAAAATCTACATGCCGACAAAATGACAATGAGATTAAAAAAAGAAAACAATAACCATTCAGTTAAGAACAATGACAAATAGACCAAATGAAACAACATTGTAGAGATAAGAGGCCGTGAAACAGTCAAAGTTTATTCAATTAAAAGATCGACGTTATAATTACCCACAGCCTCAGTTTTAGCCTCACAAAAACTCTACAGTTTCTACACAAATTAGTGAAGAGTAGATGAATAAATTTCAACATTAAGAGGTGGCTGTGCATGTGTGTTAATGGACTTGAGCAAGGAATAGTTTTCTATGGTGATGGTTGGCTTGAATCCGCTGATGAACAAGCATGCAAAAAGATCTCGGCCATTCATCAATTTGAGCCAAGCTCGGAAAAAATGACCCCGAATGTTGTTTTAAAATTTCAAAAAAATCATACAAAACCTATGGAAGATAGTATACTAGATGACTAAAGGAGGTAAATTTACGGTTTTCTTTATAAAAGAACATGGCATGATACAAGAACACCTAAACAAAATTATGTTTGACAAATCAACCTACGCGAAATTTCTGTCACATACACAACCAATTTAAGCTTATGAATTCCCAGAAACGAGTGCAAGACAACGGGCCAATCAAGAGTTGTTGGACACCCTACACACTACATCATAGAGTGCCTCCAATGGATCCTTAAGTGGTTCAGATTAAATAAGTCACTTGATTCAGCATGAACATATCAGGGATTCAAGAGAAAAGCTGAGTGAGCAGGACCAAAAGATCAAATAAAACAGTAAAAATGTAAAATCATCTAACAAAAAAAAATAGGGTAAAGCTAATGGTAACTGATGCGAATTGGTCAGCGGAAGTAACTTAAACAAAGATATTTGCCGTAACTAGACCTATAGTTACGTCAATGGTGATTGTATTCAAGACCTATTGAACACGAATCGGGCTAAAGTTTGAAAACGTGTCAAACAATAACAAGGGTGAATTGAACGTGTCAATTCAAAGAACAATCGAACGTTCATAAAACGATACAATTGAAACAATTTCTGGTTTTTTTTCTTAATTCATTTTGTATCTTTATTCAATCCCGTAGCAAGGTTTATATAGCCAACTCACAGCTATACGGGTACAAACGAAAAGCTACCATTAAGAGTGCACAATTAAGGAAATTCAAAGCTAATAATAAACAACAATTAACCAAATTAACTGCCTTGTCTAATAATAAATAAAACAATAAAAATGAACTCGTTCCTTCATTGACCTGTAACCTAACCCGTATCATACTCCCTTTCTTCAAAAAGAATCGTCCCGATTCTTAGACCCATGAATTCCCCCGGGATCAAAAATGAATTTTGCCCTTACACCGACATGGATGACGAGGATTAGCAACAAAGTTAAACATATATTCGAATCACCCTAAATGTTGATACACAACTTGTTCCTTCTTTTTAATTTTTCAAGGATCTCGTTGATGATCGAGAAAATTGAATAAGAAAAAGGTTCCATAGTTGTTGCACTATCATCCAAAAAACAAACGGCTTGAGATTGGATTTCATAAGTAATAACTTCAACAACTCCCTCATCTCTATAATCGTCGTAAAAAGGAGGTAATGTCGGATCAAAACCCACACATTCATCGTACATATTTTCTAAAGAGAAAATTTCCGACATTTTTTTGTCTTCCTTTATTTCTCCGTGAATAGTACGCGTGAACAGTATTTGTTTTTGTTTTTTTTAATAAAAGAAGATAAAAACTACAACAAAGAACTACTAGACAATCAAATCCAATTAACCCTCAAACTACCTCGCTCGAGTTTAACCTTTGAATTCCAATTGCAATCGAAAATTCAACCAATGACTTGGTTTTGACACGCCCTTGGACCGTCTAGATTTAGAGAAATCAAGAGCCGACGCTCTGACCATATGATGCGAAATGAAAATGCGGAAGCGATTTTGTGAAATTTGTGAACAATTTGTTACAGACGAAAAGATCGTCGCAACTGGATATTTGATAAGTTAGACCAATAAAGAACGAACTCAAGACCTATTGAGTACGAACGAGTTAATATTCAAAGACGCGTTTGAACAATTAATGGAAAAATGCTACACAAGCAATCTGTGATTTTGATTATAATTTTCTAAATTGATTTCTATTCAAAGCAAAACAAGCTTAAATAGCCAAACTACAAACTACAAACAACAAAGTGCAAAGGAAAAGACTCAAATTAATAGATTAATGAAAGCTAATAAAGGTTACTTATTACGCCTAATTAAACAACCATAATTGATGCAACCTCCCGACTTATAAACTAGCCTCCAAACCCGTATCAGTAACTCCAGTTCCTAGAAGTGTCATCTGAACTCCATAACGCATCCAACGATTAAAAGTACTCGCGAGTATTCATATAGATGATATAGTTAACCATTACAACAAGAATAAACAACCCCCCAAGGTTTCACATACATACCATGATTCTAGGATTTGCTGAAATGTACTAGCAGCAGCAACATTGTCGCCTGACTGAGCAAGAAGTTTACCCTGCCAGCTTAAGCAAAGGAGCATAAGTAAAGGAGCATAAGTAAATAAGCGACAATATAAGAAATACGCTTTATTCCGGATTTGAGATCCAGATACTCATTTGACTTGGGACATACAAACAAACTGAGAAACCAAAAAGTATTGTAGTTCACAATAGTGTAGCCAAATTCAGATCTGTAACACGGATATTGTCTATAAGTACTTAGTAGAATATTTGTTGCATAGAATGTAATTAAACGTTAATTTGGATGATCCAAATGGAACTGGCCCACAATTCGTGAGAGGGAGAAACGGGTAAGATAACCCAGGTTTACCATGCAAGCATTATCAAATGTCTAGAGTTATTTGAGGCATTCACTAAAATGAGCTTCCTACACCTTAATACAGTCTACGCAGGAACTGATAGGGGAAAGTATAGAAAGCTGAGAAGTTACCTGCAAGCGTAGGCGATCAACGTCAATGAGAATGAGTTTGCCCAAATTCCCAGATAATACATGTAAGGCATCAGTAAATTTGGCTTGCTGTTGGAGCACAGATATGTAGACAATAAGAGCTGCAGCGTGTGTGTGTGGCAGAGTTTAGCACAGAGATAAGAAAAGAAGAAAAAAGAATAGGGAGAAAAGGGAAGGAAATGAAACCTTCAGGTTCATGCAAGCTGTGTGAAGCAATATGCTTTTTAAGTAAACCTTCGGCCAAGGCTAAGAGGTTGAGGGCACCTTGACCACAGCTAACCTGCAACTGAATGCTACAAACAGCCCAGAGCAAGAACCTCTCTTCGCCAACAAGCTTGTACATTTTAATAGCTGTCTGGCAGAAATTGCAGAGTACATTAAGGTGGGTGTCCATAGCAGAATACAGGAAATGAAAGTGAAGTGAAAACCTGTTGCTGTTTAACATAGGCATATTCGCGAACATAGCAATTGAAAAGCCCCATCATCAACTCTAAGTTATTCGGAATTTTAGCACAGGCGTAATAGTACAAGCTAGTCGCCAAATCCACTGTTCAATTTACATCTATTATTATTATTATTATTGGTACTGAAAAAACAAGAATTCTTGGCATTTATATATAGAAAGAAGAACATACGGCGGTTAAGACGTTGAAAAACAATCTGCAAAGTGCTAAGAGTAAGATCATCCATTAAAAAAGAGAGATTATGATGAAGCAAATGATTAGCTTCAAGGCAGACTGATAATGCTTCTTCAGGTTTCCCCATTCTTTCAAGTATAAGAGCCTTCAATGCCTGTTTAGAACAACATATAATAAAATCACAAATTGTTAGTCAAGAAACCAGAAGGGATATAAATAATAAAAGAATTCGACGATGAAAAAGCAAGAAAGGAAGAGTAAACCCTAGAAAAAACTAACCAAAGCGTAAGGAAGATTGGGGAATTTAGAAAGAAGAGAAGAAGAAAGTTTAAGAGCAGTCTTGTATTGTCGAGAATCAATGGCGTCCCAAATAGGACGAACCTTACGCTCCGGAATCCCACCGGCGTGACCAATCTTCCCGGACATGGTATCGTACTGATGTGTTAACTGCAACTGCAACTGCAACTGCAACTGCTCGCTACTATGCTAATGCTATTTCAGTACTCCCTCCTATTTGGTACAAGTATTTGTCTGTTAATAATGCTTGCTAACCTAATTTCTCTTCTTTTCGGCTTCCCCATTCTTATTCCTTGTTATCTAAGTGTGCCCCATTTTTCATATTCGACCCATCTTCCGCCCCGCCCAGCCCATTCCATTCCATTCCCTATTCATTTCTTTTTTCCTTTTTCAAACGGACTATATTGTTGTCGGGATTTCATCAAGCTTATCCTATACCATTTCTTCATTCATTTCCTTTTACGCATCCTACTCCTACTTGCACTAGTACAAACACTAATAATAATTATTTTATTTATTTAATAGTTTCCGTCAACTACATTAAACAAAGTAGGATATTATAATTCTACGTTTATTAATCGGCGACCCTTAGTAAAAAAATAAAAACAATTTTCTCATGTACTGCTTTAAGAATACGGGTGTTCATTTTACTTGACAAGATATCAAATTTATTTAAAATTTGCTAGGAAATAGCCAAAATTTTGCTTGAATGTCGACTATGTGGTGGTGACGATTTATCTAATCATAAGTCAAAATAGTTTTTCTTATTTATATCTTCGCCTAAATGAGAAGAGTTAGAACTTGTTATTTTCAGCTTAATTTCTAGCTCACGGTCAACTCAATTCAGTTGGGCTACTTTTAAGTTTTAACCCAAAATAACTTAGATTAATTCAAATACTTACTTGGCATTATATAAAAAAGAAGACCCGTACAACATTATTAATTAATAAATTAGGGTCCAACACGTAAGTGTCAAGAAATAGCGAGTGAGCCGAAGTCATTGAGAGAATGAGCACACCAGATGGGCATTGAAGATCAACCTTGAAGGCTATGGACCAAAGGAGTTGATAGGCCAAAATGCCAAAAGATTGAGACATTTTGAAGCATTCTCCTTAGAAGAATTTTGGTAACCATTTCATATGTGCTTTACTTTCCATCCAATGTTTCTGATATATTTATCATGGCATAACACTAGTAGTACACTAGTCATGGGAATAAAGGAAACTTGCAAGTTTTGATTTACAGCAACCTTTATTTTAATACATGGGAGTTAGCTACAGACATCTAGAGGAGATGTACAAAATCTTAAACCTTTTTATTCTTCAAGTAATGTAATGTATGAACAGCCCTAAATTCTGCAGATATAAACAACACATTACACATTAGTCTTACGTCTTCAAAAGATGGGCAACTCTAATCAATCTCTTTTCACTGCTCTGTTCGTCTTATTTGCATTTGCCATAGGTTTGCAAAACTTGGTATTTGTCAGAGGGGAACACCAACTCAAAGTAAGTAAACTTGCCTGGAATTATTGCTTTCCTAGCAGTCTAGCACCCTCATTTTGTAACAATGTATTTTGTATATTGTGGCTACGAATTGAATGTAGGGAAATTGCAGCTATGTTATCACAATAGAAACCTCTTGCACCAGGGATGCTGGCACATTGAACCACATTAGCCTGAGATTTGGAGATTCAAGCAGCAACGACATTACCGTCCACCCATTAAACACGAGGCGCGTAAGGTGGGTGGACCCGTTAGAGCCAGACGTCTTAAATGATGTGCCAAGGAACCCATTTCAGCCATGTAGTGTAGACCAGTTTCAGGTTGATGCTTCCTGCGTCCACACAACCATCTGTTACCTTTATCTAAAGTTGTCAGGATCCGACGACTGGCGACCCGGTTTTGCCCAGGTTCGGGTGTTGGATAAGGCTCATTATAATTCAGATTATTTCTATTTTCGTCGGTATTTGCCTAGGCACATTTGGCATGGTGATGACCTTTGTGATCGACAAGTTACTCCTTTTGGGATCAAGCATAAAAGGAAGGTTTTCAATTAACATATATACATAGTTATCTAAGTATATAAACAAGGGAGTTGCCGAATACTCTGTATTTTACAACAATAAACAAGAAAGTTGTTAATATATACTCCTTTTAGTCTTGTATGGATGTGGTGAACGTATATTAATCCAACAATAAACAGAAAATGTATTTTCCATATATATATTGATATAAAAATAAGGTTGAGGGAAAGGAAGACCACATTGACAGCATAAACTAAATCCGAACATGCTTTAGCTATAAATGAGTTAGGGTTGATGGAGTTGAAATAGTTGACTGGAAGACCTCCCAACATAATTATGTCCACTCACCATCAAGTTGCCATGCGCCCATCACCCCATGCCCAAGTCCACTAAATTATATTATATCCGCTAGTGCTACCTTACTCGGACTCATTTAGAAGTATATGATACAGGTGCGTGTTCAAGTGTTGGATTTGACTATTATGATTTTGAAAAATATGCATATTTTTGTTTAAAATGAGATGGTCAAGTATCATACTCATATCCAAGTGTCGAATGTGATGAGGAAATCAAAAGAATCGGAGTAATATGGGCGTAGCGTACGTTAGTCATTGTAGGGAAACTAAATGAGAGTATGTTTGTTTTGGGCATATTAAGTTGAGTATGCATGTGGGTGTCAACTGTCAAGGTTGTGATCAATTGTGACATGGAGTTGTGATGAAGGGGCGTGGTGTTAAAAAGAGCATCTAATCTAATCTAATCTAATCTAATCTAAATTGTAAAGTTAGTTAGTTAGATAATGTGTGGAGTTGGTAAATGATAAGACCCGCATTAATTGGATCTACTTATTTGGATTAAACTCATTTTCATCATCATTTTATATCTAGATACATAAATCCTTAAATTTGTCACATTCTAGATGACATGCAATGCAATGCAAGACCTTAACAATTTAATACTAATACTAATTGAATATAGTACTAATCTTGTTTGAAAGTCAACCTTTTGAATTTAAAGCATTATATAAACAACCCGGCATGAAGAATACACACTAAACATGCTCAAATCTGAATCTAACACAAATCATGAAAAATCCCATCTTTGTACCAATAATAATCTTGAGCTTAAGCACCCTCTTTATCCCAAAAATAAGCCAAGCAAAAAACTCAAACATTTTCAGAGAATACATAGGAGCAGAATTCAGAAATATTACCTTTTCAGATGTACCAATCAACCCAAATGTCCAATTTGACTTCATTCTCTCTTTTGGCATAGACTACACCTCTACTTCTCCTCCTTCTCCTACAAATGGCAACTTCAACATTTTTTGGGACACCGCTAATCTGCCGCCTTCCCAAGTTTCCGTAATCAAACATAAACACAAAAACGTTAGGGTGGCGTTAAGCATCGGAGGGGACAGTGTCTTCAACCATCCCGCTTATTTCGACCCCACCTCCGTTCAATCATGGGTCTCCAATGCATTCACTTCCCTAAGCAAAATCATCATACAAAACAATCTGGACGGGATTGATATTGATTACGAGCACTTCAAGGCCGATCCTAGTACCTTTGCAGAGTGTATAGGCCAGCTTATAACAAGGCTCAAGCGCCGAAAACTCATCAAATTTGCTTCTATAGCCCCCTTTGATGACCAACATGTCCAAACTCACTACATTGCGTTATGGAAACGTTATGCCCATCTTATAGATTACGTCAATTTTCAGTTTTATGCGTATGATAATACAACCACCATTCCCGAATTCATCAACTATTACCAGGACCAAACAGGGAATTATAAAGGGGGTCAGATTTTAACGAGTTTTATCAGCGACGGAAGTAAGGGATTACCGCCGGCGACAACGTTTTTTCCAGCGTGTAAAATACTCAAGAGAAGAAGACAACTATATGGGATATTTGTATGGTGTGCTGATGAATCCAAGAGTTTGGGTTTCCGTTATGAGAAGGAATCGCAGTCACTGCTTGCTGCTCGCTACTAGTTTTTTTTTCCTAAACAAGAGTGTATTTTAATACTAACAAAATTGAAAAAAACTCTTATTAGACGGTTTTACGATAACTAATGCATAAAACGGTCATTTGTCTTTACAAGGAAAGTGAAGCAAGTTAAATTTCACAACGGGTCTGGGCCACACCGAAGGAGAAAGAGTCCACAATATAAACCCAAGAGGTTCCATCTTAAAGCCAATTGGCAATTGTAAAGTGAAGCAAGTTAAATTTCACAACGGGTCTGGGCCACACCGAAGGAGAAAGAGTCCACAATATAAACCCAAGAGGGTTCCATCTTAAAACCAATTGGCAATAGAAGGAGTAACCCGTTGTTTTATATAGTGATAATTCTTCTCGTCTTCTATAATGTGTGACAATCCTCACATGTGAGATTATTGGGTTTGTTCAGAAAACTGGTTTTATAATAAGAATTGTATGAAATAGTTTTACGAACTAGATTACGATATTATTTATATAATAAAGGGTTAAATATTGTGACTATTGTCCATTCATAAAAGTTAGGGTTTTTAATTTCGTTAGGATGAGGTTTATTTGCTAAAATATGGGTGAAATTCTCAAGGGTCTCGCATTAAAGCCTCTTAAGAACAACCTTATGAAGTGTTTATGGCATGAACCGAGATTTACCCAAGACACACTGAAATGGCGGCTGCCGGTTCCTAGTTAATTCAAGTTGACATGAGAATGGGGGTTGGCTAAGTTAGAAGACAGTAAAAGGCAATGGAATTAAAGTCCCCCTCTTAAATGGTGGTGTGGCCCAGGAGAGAGGAGTAAGAGGCCCAAGTGTGAGATGACAAAATTGGGTGGGTGTTCCAGTTTAAACCAGGGTTGCACTTGGACCTAAACATAGAGCCCAAATGAAGCATTAAGGAGGGAGGAGGGAGGAGGGTGGAGGGTGGAGGAAGTATTTGTTATTTGACGACGGGGAGCCCGTGTGAATCAAGTACTATAGTTGGCATATATATATATATATATATATATATATATATATATATATATATATATGTCTAAACTGTAAACATAAATGAGAGAGTGAATAGAAAGGTGGAATAAAGAGAGTATGTATATGTAATTATGTATTAGTGTATTTATTACAGACTTATTACAGTATTAGACAGTTTAATAACACCTTTTTATGACCGACTAATATTTATTCACTCTTGTCTTGTCTTGTCTTGTCTTTTCTTTTCTTATGCTTATGCTTATCTTTTAAGTATTCTATAGTATAGTTAGGCTGGGGACGTGGGGTGGGGGAGACTCAACTACGAGTACGACTCACCACTTAATGTACATCGTTTTCTAACTCTTTAATCATACATGACTAGTTGACTACTACTACAATTTATCTCAACAAAATTATCATGTCAACATAATTCCACCGTTTAAATTGAATCCCTATTCATATACTCACTACTTAATTAAACCTATATATAATTAGTTTTATCAAATACAGTACCAAAGAGATTTGAATCTATGGAGGCATCATAATAATAATAGGCATCTCCCATGTATTATACATACCAACTACTAGTTTTCATTTTTGAAGCTCATCAAACACCAGAAAATATGAAATAGTATATGGTCAAAACAGTTAGTCTTGCTTGTGACGGGTCGGGTGGAGAGACGGATAATGACACTCACAAAACGAATATGGGGACAAGGTGGGGCACCCCATGTGCTTTTCTCTCTCCTCTAAATGGGCATTTTGTGAGACAAAATGGTATCCGTCTTCTCCAATGAGAATTTGTGTGGTCAAAAATAGTGTTGTTGAGAAATGCCCAATTTGTGTTAAATTATGGAAAAAGCAAAGAAAGGTTAAAGGCAGGAAATGATGTAAGTAGTCTGTCTAACTACAGAACCTGCAAATTTGTGTTTCTTTTTAGTTGCCGCCTATTGCCTGAGAGCCATGCCCATCTTGGTTGACCCTCATCATCTCAAACCTACCCAACTATGAGTCTATGAATCTATGATAGTAGTACCAAGTCCATCATAGATCACCCTCATTATTACCAACCTAATAACCCAAATGAATCATCCATCCATGTCGCCGGCCAATAGCATCAAAAGCATCTTTTTTTCAGGACTAAAACAAAACTAGAAAGCGACTGCGACTGCGACTGTAGAGTGGACAAAGATAATTAGAATATGTATAATGCACCTATATATTGATTTTGAGAGATTGCCTCAGCCGCCATAAAAAAAACAAATAAACTGGGTACGACCACATATGTGATATGACGCTGACTTTGCAAACCCTCAAGCCCTAATCTGCTAAAGGTTTGGGAAGGGAATGATAAATGAATCGTAGGCTGATTGCCGATTGCCAATTGGGGACTGCATGTTTGATGGGGTAAAGAGGTTTTGAGGTTGTTAATAAAAATGGATTAAATATAGCTAAAAAACAAAGATGCATATCCAATATGTGCATCGAAGAAAAGGGGTGAAAAAGAGATTGACCTTTAATGCAATCTGCAATCTGCAATCTGCAATATTAGTGATTTTGATTAATTGAGAGTGAGTGAGGGAGCAGGTTTTGATATGGGCGTTGAATAACACAACATACATACATACATACATAATAGACAATCCTTGACTGCATGTACATGGAATCATGGATGATGACCAGAAAAGATAGTTGTAGAAGAGTAGAAAGTCCCAGTGCGCACCAGCATCAGTCATCAGTGCAGTTATGTGGCTGTTAAGGTTGCATACAATACATTCCTTCCTACAATATTAATCCTACTTATTAGCTTACTCTTCATTTATGCTTCTATTTCTTCATTTCCATCCTCCACACTAGTGTTCAGTTATTAAAGTATTCATAACCATGTCAAATAATCCTACTTTCCTAACCCTCCAACCTACCCTTTTATTTCTATCCTACATACTTTCAACTTTCAAATAATCCTACTTTCCTTCTTTAAACACAACTAAATACCGAGTACTTGTCTAACACCCCCTTACATAAACTTATCATAATACGCACTCATTTTATAACTTCCTTCTAACCCCTAATATCTTTACTTTTACATACGTTTTACCCTATATATATATATATATATATATATATATATATATATATATATATATATATATATATATATATATATATGTGTGTGTGTGTCAATTAAACCATCTTATACAAGACTAACAATACTATTGTATTATCTAGACACTCAACTTTCTTCGCTTGTAATAAAAGATATGTTGAATTTTGATTCACTATCATTTCTAACCGCTATGAATATCATTGACAAGAAATATCATAACAAGAATTGTTACAAACATCTTTTTATCAACTCCATCATTATTGTATCAACTACAGAATGTGATGACTAAGTGGACAAACCAAATCAAATTGTTTGAATGACAATTAGGGGAAAATTTTTAGTGAAAGTGACAACACAAGGGCAAGCAATACAATTCATTTAGTGGCAAACTCGATTTTGTGTATGGACGGACATGCTTATTGGCCTAAGATGCATGCAATTGCAATTGCAATTGCCTAACCATCTGATGAAACGTTGTCCAACTAATCTATAGTTTCTGTCATCACAGATATACATAAAACTCGAATCTAAGCCAGCCAAATATTTTGGTGTCAGCTATATCAACTATTTGCAATAATGGCCTAATGGGTCATGAAATATTTAGCTAAACCGCTAATTTTGTATCAAGTTCGTCTTGAGTTGGAGTCATCTCAGTTTGGTACGATCTACTGAGCAGTGAGTAGTAAATGGTGTGATAGTCTCATGTACGTATACTCTATTGTGCTACAAAATAAAGTCCAAGTAGTAAATCATTTCCATTTTGCACTGCTCAGTAGTCAGCACTATATACTTTTAAGGTTTAGGTGGCTGTTTTCAACGCATGTTAGAGTGATAGTGACGAAAGTGATGGAGGCAGTGACCCACTTTGTAAGATGCCATACTATCCCTTTTCTACTAATAGTGCATACATAATCTCATTATTCTCATGCATGTTAGTCTTCATTTCACTAAGCAAGCAAGCAAGCTAGCTAGTTTTCACTTTTGAGAACATATTCGATCTATCCATCTCGAGCTATGCGCCATCCTCCGTGAGAATTGAGAATGAGAATGAGAATGAGAATGCTACTACTCAAGTTTCAATTTGTAGTTAGCTTCGCTTTCCAGGATGCCTATCCCTCTCTTGTACCCAAAAAAGGATAAATAAAAAGCATCATTCAACCCATTAACAACTAGGCCAGGCCACCTGCTCAAACTGACATTCATTCATTCATTCATTCATTCATTCATTCATTCATTCATTCATGCGTATCCTCTAAATTGAGGGAGTTTGAGTTTAAGATACAGAGTCTCATCATTCATCCTACCTACAAGCCTACAAGCCTACAACTACTATGCATGGTTTATGTAATATGACTTTTTTATCCAATGCACACTTTAGTAGAAGAAGAGAGGTTGTGGCTTTTTGAGGCTTCTTTCATGGCCTTCAAACAATAGGAAGACAACCAGTAATTATATCATTGTAATTTGTAAATGTAAATGTAATAGGACTATCCAAAATTTGTCACACATTTTATTAGCCTTAACACAGACCAACTACTACTTCCTTCAAATATCACCTACTTTTATGTCTTCACTAAACTCAATATCTCCCAACCCATCCGCAAAGCATCGTGAATAATGCCAATAACACACAAACAATCTGTTTAACTATTAATTTCGAAACTCCTAGAGATCAGCTCCATAAAATACCTTTCCTTATGCAAAAACCTCTACAATTACCTCATATAATCTCACAACTCATAATCATATCCCTCAAAAACTGCCATGGGAGACGGGAGGATTACTACTGCAGTAATACAAAGAGCTCCTACTACTTACTTCCCTTGGCACATCAAATCGTTCATATCTCAATTCTTTTCACTGTCCTATTTGCCTAAACTAAACTAAACTAAACTAAACTAAAGTTGCTAGTATCACAAAAGCAGTAAAGTTATCCTCTCATAACTAATATCACGACTCCATTCTCAATCTTCCAAACTTAAGACCTCTGAATAAGCGGGCTTCGTCTTTTGCGCTCATAAAATTTACTCTTCCCTTTCTTTCACCAATCTTTATCTTCTAAGGGCAAAAACAGAGAAAATTTATCGTCAAACATTCAGATATCAATCACCCATACGTGGGATTTTATTTTCCTATATTACAAGTGACACTAGAGTATCAATAAGAAGCACAAAGACTACTAAAGTATAATATTTAATCAACATTTCATTTACTTGTTTGTAGAAAACCCTAACCTCACATACCGTATCCCCTCCATACAGAATTAGAGATGGTGAAGCATAGTGCGATTAGAGAATATTAAAGTCACTTCAATGTTGAATCACATGAATTGAGACAATACTGCATCTGATGCAAAGAAAAAGAAAGGCTACTAACCTTTTGCTTGTGGGGTGGGGAAAAATAGGAGAGCAATGGTAGAGCCCTTCACGGACAGAGACATCGTAGGAAATCAGTCAACGACTCAACCCTCTCTTCAACTAAACTCCTAATTACCTTCTCATTTATATAATAAGTTACCAAAGACACCATCAAACCATTCTTCTTCATTCCCATTTTATTTCATTTACTTTCCATAACCACAAGGTCCACAACACCTTCAAAAGCCATGTACAATTTATGCGACCATTCTTCTTCTTTGTTTGGCCACTTTGAACCTTCCAATTTATCACAACTATTCAGGGAGTCTCTTACATGTGAATTTGACTCTGTTGACGAGACTCCAATGCCTGACAATGCTAACGGTAGTACTAGTACTGCTAGTAGTTATATAGGTTCACCAAGTTCGCCTTTAAGCTCTACCAGTAGTCATCCACTTAATTCCACTACCACGTTGTTGAGAAGCCTAAGTAGTTACTCCTTCCACAAAAACGAGATCTACACACCTCTTTCAGATCCTCATATAAGCATTTCAAACCTGAATTTGGGATCCTTGAGACGAGTGTCTAGTACATTTGATCTAGATCAGGTTATTCTTCAACAATCTCTACTTAACTACTTCCGTAACATACTCCATTCCAAAGATACACCTCGTGGGGAGGGAATGTAACTGTTATCTGATGTCTTTCATTTAAATTCTGACTCAAGGGGAAACAATGTAAAAAACTCAAACATCAACTCTATTAAATGGAGTATGTACCTTAGTACTGACAACTCTGTTGATCTTATCTTGACAGGGAGTTAGGATGCAACATCAGCATTACCACCATGACGCAAGTCCCCTGGCAGACGAAACCACAAGCATTATTATTGAAGGTATGATGAAGCCATGTCCATATAGTCCTACCGAGAAAAAGCAAAGGATTGAAAGGTATCGTAGCAAGAGAAGCCGAAGGAACTTCAGCAAAAAAATTCAGGTCAGTCTATAATTGCAAGGTAATTTTGCAACTTGATAAAAAGATAATAGAGTACATGTTATATCATTCAACGAACATGCTGAATGTAAAATTAACACAATACTGTACTGTGATTGGGGATCAGTATACTTGTAGGAAGACGTTAGCTGATAGCAGGCCAAGAGTTCGAGGCCGGTTTGCAAGGAACAATGAACTCGAAAAGTCAGACTACTCTACAGATATCAAATGGAGTCAAATGGCACGTGATGTCGACGAAGAGGATTGGATTCTTCTCCTAGACTCCATCTCATCCAATACAGTTCCATAATTGGTCAAGGCAAAGAGAAAACCGCCAAGAATGAACTAGCAAAATCAAATAATGTCCGACTAAAAGTTCTTTCAGTTCGTTTCTCTCGTGACCGAGGAAATGTGACCATTTTATGATGAAAAAATTTATGATAAAAAGTACCCATCAATAAATTATTATTACTCAGATGATGGTAACATTTTATTATAAAATGATCGCAACTCACATTTCTCCGCTACAAATGAGAATTTGTGAAATTCTTTGGGCATGAATCATGTGTATATAAAAGCTAGTGGTTGAAGCTATGCCTATAACTTGATTTTAATGATCAATTCACTCGAAACAGTCAGTTTGCATGAAGAAATCATGTAAGTAGCAATGCAGGCATTTCCCATTACCATTTTGAGCGCAAAATTCTATTCAGAAGGTTACTACTCCCTTCGTCTCGGTCATTTGATTACTTTTTTTAGTCCCCTTCGCCTCGGTCATTTGATTACTTTTTTTAGTCTTTGTGAAGGGTATTTTAATCAAAGTTAAACAAATGATTATCGGATAAAATATTAAAATGGATTCACATAGTGTAAGTTAATTCACTTCGTCTCGGTCATTTGATTACTTTTTCTAATCAAAGTTAAACAAATGATTATCGGATAAAATTGATTCACAAATGATCTCAGGGTAAGTTAATTCCCTTAGTCTCGGTCATTTGATTACTTTTTCTAGTGTTTGTAAAGGGTATTTTAATCGAAGTTAAACAAATGATTATCGGATAAAATGGATTCACAAATGATCTCAGGGTAAGTTAATTGACAGTCCAACAAGCAATGATAAACAGAAGTAACCTAACACAGTGAGCAAAGATATATGGCGACAAGCAGCTACCTTTTAAACAGACTGGTGATGTGAAAAATGGTAATCAAATTGCGAGTTCCGTGGGTCGGGCAACTAGACAGATACAATTGGACATGCAAGTTTGATCCTTTGCCATAATTTCCTGTGATGCCAGAAAACAATCATCCAAATCTTAATCATGGTATTTATCAAACCAAACCAACAATGAATTCAAAAGAATTATTTATTAGTCGTAAGATGAAATTTACCTTAAATCAAAACTTGCTGTATGCGAATTTAAATCAATGGAAGTAAACCCACAACATTGACTATATCAACGACGAGGGTAAAAAGGGTATACCTCCCATACGCATCGTTTTCAAACTTGATGAACTCGGGGGAGAAGAGGGGGAGGAGGGCTTTGATCGTACGGATTAAAGCAATCGCAGAATATACAGGTTCGTTGAATTAGAGGTATGGGATGTATCTTCTTGTTTGGTAATTGATTTTATAATTATTACGATTTAAGTCTGAGAGGTCTAGGGTTTGGGAAGGAAGTTTGGGAAGAAGAAGAAGACGAAGAACTGCAACTGCAAGTCTGCAACAGAGTATTAATTTCGGAATTTGGCGGCAATGGGACATGTAACTTGGTAGACTGTACAGTCAATAACCCGTGACCTCTAGTCACAAGACTCACAACCCCGTCTGCCCGCTCTCCATTTGTAGGTTTGTCTCACGTTAAAAACGTGTGACGGATTTAACCCATCGCAAATAAAAATTTATGTTTGGTAACACCCTTTTTTTCTAATTTGGAGAAGAAAAAGAAACTAAATATAATTTCTTACCAATTTTAGATGGAGCCCGTGGAGGGAAAGGAAACGGAGGTTTAAGAGAATTTAGAGTACCGTTTAGTTGCCTATTGGAATACAACTCCACACAAATATCAAATTCATGGAAATTAAGTTCCCACGTAAAATTCATGAGATTTTAACATCTCTGTTTAATTGCCTACATATGAATTCAACTCCACATGGAGTTTGCAATTACCTAGGGGCTAGGTAATCCAAATCATCTATAAGGAAAAAGTTGAAAAAATACGGAGTATTGTTTTTTGACATTAGTAAAGAAAAGCTTACAAAAGTAGCTACTCGAAATATCCGACATTGTCAAAGTCGGATTTTATTAATACATTATTAGAAAAAAGTATTTTATAATGTGCAACCAAAGAAGTCCATATTTTATAATTCAAGAGTGATTTACAAGGAGCAACCAACTTAAGTATTCTCCTCCATTCCTCTCCATTACAATGTGCAAGATCACCCTAATATGAATTCTTACTCTGAGTTAATTTCATGTTGTCTCAGTTGAGAAAGTATGTATTCATGAGCAACGTGACGTACAGATACAAACTATGAGATAAAACTATCACAAGTTCAAAACAAAGCTTTAAAGGCTGCTCCCACCTATGAGTCCTCACTTGCAAATATTTGTTATTACAGTACTACCCGAGATATCCAGAGTTCAGACTACTCCTGCGCCAATGGAGTCCCCAAAACTAAACTTTTCAGTGTTGGCATTAGGCTCTCTAAAAATTCCTTCTTCGACCAAATTTGGTCCGCTGCACCGCCTTCCTCCTGATTGGAACCGAAATCAGATAACATATAAGTGAATCTCATACAAGAAGATTCTATTAGAGCAATATAGGATGGTTGTATACCGGTATGTAGGGCTGAGCAAAAAATATCCGATACGAATTTTTTTCCGAATCCGATCCGAAATCCGAAAAAAAAAATTCGAATATATGGATATCATTCAAATTGGATATCCGATCCGGTTTTTTCCGAATAATATGGATTGGATGTGGATTGTGATTTTCTTAAAATTGGATATCCGAATCCGATCCGAATCATAAAAATTAATAAAAAACATGGAAAAACCCAAAAAACCAAAACATTTTACCATTATTTTTGAGCAGTTTGATAAATATTGATTGTTATTGTTATAAACATAATCGAGAAGTGTGACAAAAGAAATGGATTTTCATTATACACATTGTCTTTTTTTTCCTTGTTTGGTTTTGGAGCACAAAATATACTCATTAGTCGAAAAATGAATTTCTTCTAGTGATAATCTTTGAATGATTCATTCTGCACCGTATCATGTGTTAATTTTTTAATATGCATTTAAAATTGGATCTAATCCGGTTTCCGAAATGTGGATATCCGGATTTTCGGATTCCGAATATTCGGATCTGGATGTGGATCGCCAAAAATCATATTTTTAAAACTGGATATCCGATCCGAATTTCAAAACCGGACTGGATATCCGGTTTTGCTCACCCCTACCGGTATGCATCAGCCAAAACACATACTCCTTCATCCCACTTTCATTGTCGCACTATATATTTTACGAAGGAGTTAAGAAATAATGGTAAATAACAATCTTACCCCTTCAAATACAAAGAATGAAACCAATGTCATTTTGATGGAGGGAATGGTAGTTGAAAGATTAGGGGTAATATAGGTAGTTCACTCATTTAGCATCATAAATTTAGAAAGGGGACAGTTAATTTGGAATAAATTTTGGGGAAAGAGAGGTCAATAGAAGTGGCAAGGAGGGAAAAAATGTGTTATTCCATATTCTATCTAATAATCAGGTTAGTCTCTCGGTTGTAGGCATAAAAGTATCAGACTATACTCAATATAGACTTAACAACTTAGTTAACAGTAACACCAATTAAAAGCAAAAGCGCATGATAACCATTGTACCATTGATCCTTCAAAGAGGAACAGACATCAACCTTTGATGTTCATCAAGTTAAGAGGGGAGCTAAAAGGTAAAAATAGTTCCATGAGGGACAACAGAGACTTCCCTCATGCTATCCAAGCTATTTAGGAAAATAAAACCTTCATTTATCACAACTTCACAAGGTAATAAACTATAATAACGAGAAAAACTAAAAAGGAAAAACCTAGCTTGAAATTGGGAAGGATAACTCACATCATTAGACGGGGCTGACATCAATGATAAAAGTGCCACAGTAGCCGAATGGTAATCCATTAGGGTCTTGTAAGCAGAATCGTCCAACTTATCCTGAAAAGAAGATTGAACACTTTGGATTTGGTAAACTGAACCACTACTCGATAGTACAGTTGTTCAAACAAAAGGGTGCTCAGTGTTTTCATTGTTTCTCCATAAGTAAACAAATTGACAGCTTAACAAGTCAAAATAAACAATATTACCCGTTTGTTTCAAGGACTCTCACCTATAATAATAGGATTAAAAGGGGTATGATGTAAACAACCTTGCCTTAAGTAAAACCACACAGACTTTCATTGTTGTCTCTTGGAGAAAATTGCAGCGATGACAATTATGCAAACCATTTTTTGCTTTTTTCCATTGTATTGAAAATAAAAGCTAGTATTATATTACTTCCAACAGTTCCAAGTCTCCATAGGAATTGAATATATGACATGCCATCATTCTTCTAGGGAAAATGTAGTGAGGAAACTTCCGAGTCCAACAATCCAGGCCACCATGTTAACTTAAAACTACCAAGTCCAACGATTTTGTTCATGATTAAAAGACTTACATATAAGAAAATCCTGTACATTCGTAGGTTCCTTGCTCAGCCAACAATCATCAAGCATGCCTTGTCCTCTACTCCTCTCTACTTGCTTGGTGATTTTTTTCATAGATGTGCGTATTATTTAAGAAATACTCTTTATAATTTAGGTCTCTAAGTAAATCTCAAAGGTCTTACCTTATTTGAACCGGAAATCATCAAACTAGTTCTACAAATACTCCGTATTTTCATAATAATAAAGATCCAGACTTATAAAGATAAAAGAATTCTGTATATTGGTGGATTTCAAACTCCGAGAAGCAATGATCAGACGTAGCCTGCTTTCTCCACTCAATTAGAAAAACTCTCCAGACATTTATATGCCAAGTAATTTGTCATGAAACCAAAGGAGTAAAGCGTAACCCTTAATAACGTTTTTGGTCAAACAACATCAGCTAAGAAGGTGAAGTGACAAATACCTTTAACCGAGACACCGCAGTAAACATGGCCCTTCCTGGAGCCTGAAGGGCTTTGTTATAGACCTATGAGCCAAGAGGAAAAACGTGATAACCAGAGTATCAGAGAAAAGGATCACTACGCGGAAAAAGATAATTCATAATATTTAGACTCCAAGATATTAGCTAACCTTCATATATAGTGAAGAGACAACTTTCGGCAGCAAAGACACAGGATCCGTTTCAAGAGATACCTGAGAGGTGAGATCCTGAATACATGTAGCAACATCAAAATTAGAGCTATAAACAAACATTACGTCAAGAAATCTTTTTTCATTTAAAAAAGGAGTCTATACGGTCGGCCCAACAGGAACAAATTCTTATCTTGCTGGCGTGTAATTTTAAAGCCACTACAACATAGGAAAAAACCCATATAAGACAGGAAATTTCCAGTTCTGCATTTAACCCTGCACTTCCATTCACTCTACTCATGCATTGACTTCTTGGGTGCATTCTACCCTATAGTCATATATTACTCCTGCGTTTAAAACAGGGATGTTTGATTGGTTGGCTACAGTGCTTGTTTTAAGCTACGACTAGAGAGGGCGACTACAACATTGTCTAAATTAGCAAAGCCTGACAATGTGCATGTAAGAAAACAAGGAAAAATAACTGAAAAACACAGGAAACTCTACCTTGCGATATGAATTCACTAGTGCCTTCTCCAGTTTCTTATCAAGCTTCCTCGAATAAAGTCCACTAGAGAAACAAGAGACAAATGTTAGAGAGTATAAGTCAATACAGGATCAAAAAAATCGGTTTAAAACGTTCAAGTTTTAGCGTGCAGGACTCTAGTAGACCTCTCATCTAAACTTGGTCACTGAAATACTAGGAATTGGAATATGTAAATACCTTTCCTCTGCTGCTGCTGATAGTGCTGTCATAAATGTATCAACCCGCTGCCAGACAAAGAAACTTTGAGTCTTATTCACTATGAAATGAAATGAGCAAAATATAATTGTTCGGAAGTAGCACATTTCACTCAATAAAAAGACATTTATACACTTAGAATCCCGTAAACAAAGGCATAATACAAGGCATAGCAAAGCTGAGAGGAATTATGCATCCAAAAATTCCAAAAAAGGATTCAAGCTCCAAGCTTGTATAATAATAAAGTAAAAATGTCACTGAAGGAGAACTTCATGGAATCACATTAAGCTAAATGAACTCTTCGAGAAAAGAACTACTCCGTGCATATAGCAAATTAAAGCTCCAGATATACCTTCAAACTTTTTCCCTTCTCTCAATAACAAATCAGGTCTAAAAGGAGAAACACACACACACACACGCAACAAACAAACAAAAAAAAAGACAGAAGTGTGTTTCACTTCCAAAGACCTCATGGTTAAGCATAAAGAGGAAGAGCTACAAGAATAAGAGGTGAACTGTGAATGACAAGCCCTAGGACTTGCTTAATAGAGGGATAAAACCTAGGAAAGAAACAGGCACCTACCTTCCCATCCAAGGATTCCACCAGAGCGGAGGCTTTAGCTGAAAGGGAACCGTGCAAATTCTTAGCCTAGAACAAAACCAAAAACCCATGAACCTCGTCAAATACAGCAACTTCAAAATAAAAACAGAAGTTTAAAAAATTAGTAAGCTTAAAAAACCAACTTTTTTCTCTGTGCAGTGTTCATTTAACATGAGCAACAATTCCATTGTAGTCACTTACAAGAGAACTTCTTTCCCCGGGACTGAGAGCGATAGGCTCTGAACTTTGAGACTCGTCCACAGTAATCCCGTTCCTCAATTTGTTGTAAATATCCTAAATAATTAAATAGATTCACAGTTACCATACTAAGAGATGATAAAGCATCAACAAAAAAGCAGTACGAGACTAGAAACAAAATAATAGTTATACACTGATACCAAGTTAAATAAAAGGAAGTCCACAATGGAAGTCCCAGTAGTCCTTAACAGATGTCGGTGTAATACAACCTACAAACCAAAAGAGAGAATATGATCAGCAATAACAGGACTTACTAATGGCAACCTTCGGGGTGACCAAGAGGTTGCTAGGGATGAGGCCTATGACGGTTATTGTTACAAGGGTAATAAAGCTTAAGATGAGATGAAAATGGAGGAGACGGAAATGAGGAAGAGAGGGTAACAGTTATAAAGGTGTGGAGTAGTTACCCAATCCCCTCATTCTACATGGGATTAATCACCACCTATTTCCACCTTATACTATCACACTTGCCACCAATCTCCTCCACTTTCTCCTTGTTTTGAGCACTATCAATCAAGTTTTAATTATCCTCGTTTCAAGCGAGCCCTATGACTGATAATTAACAGGTATCTAAAATGTTATGTTTGTACAAATGACAGAATGAGCTTACAGAGGTGGATTGGTCATCTTCAAATAAATCCAATGCTTTCTCATAGAGCTGCATGTTCAAGTACGACTGGATAGAAAAGCAGAAGATTTAGAAAATATAATTGGAAAATTTAAGAGACCCATTAAAATGCAATAAATTTAAATCCAGCACATTAGTTCAAGCTAGTACTGATAACAAAAAAAAATCAAACTGGACAGGTTGCCAAGGTAGATCTCAGACGCTACCCACTTATATAATTAGCCCTGCCACTAAATTCTTGTTTGCAAATATTTTCAAATTTCAGGAACGAATGGTTTTTGACATTTTCAGAAAGGGATACGACAAAGCTAACCTCATCAAGCTTCTTTTGCATATTATCCAGCACATGTTTCATTCTATCCGAATTCTCTGCTAACATTGCCTTCCTTTTCTCGTTCCATGAGGTGAGCAACATAGGTCTTAAATGGTTTGCCAAGGGTTTTAGAACTGCCTCACGATCATCAATGCCTATACAACCCCAACTACGCATGATTAATTACAGCAGGAGAGGGCTGCCAAGAGTACATAAAATGATTTGCTGACCTTGCTCTTCGAACTCGGGAACCAAGGCCAAAATCTTGTCAATTATCCAATCTTCTGAAGGAACATCAACATTGTTCTCTTTTGATCTTTTCGACTCTGAAACATGTGATGCTGCGGAGTCCTTGCCTTTTCTCTGGTTTTTTTTAGACTTTGTGGGAATGACTTCTTCATTATCTTGAGCAATTTCTATGGTAGAACTTTTACTATTTCCTGAGGATTTTCCTTTCTTTTTCTTGGAACCTCTTTCTGTGCCTGCTCTACCTCCGCTCTCCTCATTTAATTCAGATAATCTAGCCGAATCCCTTCCACCCTTACTCTCCTTGGTTAGTTGCTTCCCATCCCCTAGCATGGGAGTAGAAAGTGAAGCAACAACTAGGGCTGGCATGTCCTTTTCCAATCGACTGAAGACATCCTAGAGATTGAATCAAAAATTTATTACTAATCAGGGTTAATCATATAAGAAAATAGGACAGTATTGGTCCAATATCTTCAGCAAATACTTATGCATGCCGACTGTAATTTGCCTATCAACTCATACCTTGATAAACCCATCACTTAGGACATAGGTCTCTCCCACAATAAGTGCTTTATTAGACTGTCATCAAAATTAAAATATTATATTAGACTGTAACCAAAATAAGAAAATCATATATAAAAAGAGCAGATATATAAACCCGGTACCAGGCAGATAACTTAATGGTCTGAGATGTCACCTTTAGTGCTGACTGAAAAGACGGGCACAGGGACAAAATCTTATATGCATCTTGCGAATCACATAAGGAGGGTAGTACTGTGAGTGAGTCAATCCTGTAACAATTCAATAGTCAAGCAATCAAGCCTAATTAAAAGTTAAGAAGCCCATAGAGGCTATGATTGTTACGTATTACACCAAACCAAGATACAAATCCAGAAACAATTGAAGTAAAGAGCTAAACTAATAAGGAATCCCAAATCTCTAATGTTAGTGCTAAGTTCCCAAACAAACTGTTCTTTCGCTGGAACTTCTACAAATCGATTGGGGTACATGGACCAGACTGACTGAGATCACTGACCAAGAAGATAATACAGCAGTGAAGTGCTACAGTAATTGCAATATCATACACATTCATGGGTGCTCTAAAGATACAGTTACCGGTCACTGAAGGCAGATGTTATCATGCAAATCAAACCGATCCTTAAGTCGAAAGGAATATTGATCTAAAACATACCTCCTTACAAACTGAAACTGCCAACACAGATTATCGAAGTCATGATTTATCTTAACAGAGTAGAAAGTCATCGGAATCGCACGACTGATAGCATTTCCCTAGTTACCAGGCACGGGTTTCAGAACACTTGCTTGCTGGAAACCCAGACGGCCCAGAACAGATAGCAAAAAAAAGCATTTGTAGCTCAGCATCAGCCTGCTGATCATCTTCCCTAAAAGTGCTTAAGCTATAGAAAATTGCGTTCCATGAATGACGAAACTATATATTTCAAGAAACCAGATGCACCATTAAGATCTTATAGCAAAATACAGATGCTTACCAGCTATTACGTTCAATTGCATCATCAACAGATGCATCCAACATCTCAATCATTGAGGGATGAATGAACATGGTGATTAATGGAACACCTTCAGGATATCTGGACTACATTCAGGAGTCAGAACACAACAATTAAGAACTGTAGGGGGGTGAATTGATTAATATAGGCACCTGTAAACAAATATTGCTGCTATATACCTGCAAGTACTGCATAGGCTGGGGTATTCCTAATTTATGAAGAGAGTCATAGCTTATGAAGGAATTCTGCAAAATTAGTGAAAGACACTATGAGATGTACAACTACAATGCAAAATCGGTTCATCAATCATCAGCAAGTACAAAAATAGAGGTTCCCATTTATCTAATTCATGTTCTATACCGTTCTCCATTAGGAAATTAATTCCACACCCATGAACTATCAGAAACAACTGCTATCAGTGAACCAGAGTCATTCCTTAATGCTCAAAATTTAATTGAGTTTATTACAGTTCGACTTAAAATATTATGACAGTGGATATGATACGAAGAGATTTGAGCAACTACGGTTATCCAAGCTCATGTTTTCACTCATTATATTCAAATCCATTAACATGACACAGTTTATATCCCTAAGGACGCCATATGACAGAAACTCTTATAGCTACTTTCAAGCACAAAGGCATATATAATGTTACAGTAAGGTGCATTATACAATCAAGAGTATTGCAGTGACAACCAACCTATCTTGTTAAGGAAAAGGTAAATGCAGAACAAAATCATTTTTGCTAAGCTTATCACCTGTGAAAGAAAAGAATCAACAAATTCCTTTTGAGCAGAAGCAAACACCTGGGACAAAACGACAGAAAACAAATAAAAAACATTACCATCATCGATCAAACATTAATCAGAAGTTAAAAACAAAATACAATTGAAACTTCCAAAGCAAAAAACAGGTGTAGAAAAGCATGAACAAAAACCAGGAAATGTTGATCCTTACGGCAGGTGTCCAGTGGACTCCAGCACGAAGAGAGCCAAGGATCTCCACCTCCTTCACTAACACATTAAACAATGATTGGAAGAACGAATTATCCATAGCCACACCAGTAGCTCCTTCCATTCCCTGTAGTAGCTGCTGCAAAGAACTCCACAATGCAGACAAATTCATAGGAACTGTTATACCCCTCGCAGCACCACGAACCATTGCATTCACACGTGCAACATACGCTGGGGTGTACAATTGCCCGCCTTCAAGCCTACCTTTTATCTACACACCTCACATCAACATAAAACAACACGTGGGTATGAAAAAACCAAACTACCATAAGGATGGGCAAGAAAAAATCAGACTGAAAACAGAAGGCCATCATACCAAAGTCCCAAGCCTCGACTCCAACATGGAAGAGACCAGCTCAGACCCGACTTGCAACTGCGCAGCAAGGTCGGCCAAAGCAATCTGACTGCACTCTTGAAGCCTCTCATTGATTTCTTCAGCAACCGTGTCCCAATACGAATTGGAAATTATTTCCCCTTGTACAAACATAAGCTCAGAATCATCCGAAACCGCAACTTGAGCTTGCTTCTCGACATGGTACAAATCAACACCAGTACTATCGGCTAGATCAATCAAAGACGCGCGCCCTAGCCTCCTAACCTCTCCTACAATTTCCAGCCGTAATTGTTCCTAATGCAACAACGCAACAATAAGACTCCACTAACTAATATAATCATTCCTTCCGTCTCGATCATTTATTTACCTTTTTGCCAGCGGTATTTTAATCAAACCTAAACAAATGACTAGGACGGAGGGAGTAACTCGTAAAACCCTAAACCTCGACGACATAAAATGATGCAATCAAGCAGAATAATAATAAATCAATCAGAAGGAGGAAATGAATGAATGAATTGAATACAGGAGTGATGAATTCTTTGCCGGAGACGGTATGAAGAAGATCAAATTGAATGATATGAAGATCATGAAGTTTCTGAACTAATTCAACAACATTTCTTTCTGATAATCGGATGCTTGATTTGGCTTCTTGTGCGATTTCAAATTGTTTCTGCAATTCAAGCAATTCTTCATCCATCTTCGATTTCAATTCAATCACAGACTTGCTTCACAATTTCGAACTAAACGTTTTAAAGATGTTCGTTTATTTAGAGTAAACTTCCCAACTCGGATCACCTACCGAGGGGAAAGTCTAACGTAAAATCGTGTTAAATCTTTTACGTAAGTATTATTGGCTAGGTAAAACCGTCTTTTATACTACTCGTACTATTAGAACATCTTTTGCGTAAGTATTATTACCTAGGTAAAACCGTCTTTTATATTACCTGTAATATTAAAACACGAGAATGCAGGTGGGAGTCTCACATTTAAAATTGTTAAATTTGAGAATTGACCTCAACCGCCGCGGCATAAAAGGTCAGGCACGAACCATTATGCAAGCAATAAAGTACTGATTCATAAATTGTAAGCTTGAAACGGACTTGCCCATTTGTAACCTTCATAGTTGGATTCTACAGTGTTAAGTTAAAGAAGTAACATTGATCGCAAAAGGTTTATCTTTTATAATCTACAGAAAAATCTGATGCAGCCATTTACAAATGATGATCATGATCATCAAGGATAGAGTAAGAATATACATTAGGCTGTGATGCAAACATCAGTAGTTAGAGCTACTATGCTTTAGAAAAATACAGCATATATATATAGCTTCATATTGCATACATCTTCTTAAACTTCTCACCATGTAGCTCTGAATCTGACATGGCAGAAACCGAATAAGACCGTGATTTGCTATCTAATGACGATTTCCTCAGGCTCCTTAGATTTCTAGTCTCCATTCGATGTTGAATAACCCAATAACACATTGTACCCAAAGTAGTAACCATGATTGTCGTTCCAATGATGGTCACCCCAATGGCTAGCCATCTCTCCTTGGCTCCTACTACAATAAAAGATAATGCCAAAAACGACACCGAGATGAGAACACATGCTAGCCACATTAGCTTGTTTATGATCGCCATCATTTGTTTCTTCGCCTTGCTCTCTATAACTACCACCGAGGTTTGGACTACAACGACAGCAAGAGAGATGAAAAGGGCAATTGAGTCGAAAACAAAAAAGATCAAAAACGCGGGTGTTGGAGCAATATTTGCTTCTCCTAGGGAACTACCAGGTGGAATGTTATTAGGGTCATCCACATATTGACCGGGAACAGTGAAGATGGCTGCAAAAGCAACGGTGGCTATCAGAACGGCAACAACAGTAGTGGAGTTGATTGCGTTATTGAGTCCCTCGGCATGCATCTTGTTGAGCCGCTTTGCAATGCCTTGCACTCGCTTTCGGGTTTGTCTGGTGTGTTCTAGCTGGTAATGGACTTCATGTTTTATGTCACTCACAGTCTGCTTAAGCTCGCGATTAGTACTGGTCACTGGGGGTTTGATGACTTTGGCGCTTTGAACCCCTTGCTCACGGAGGATTGTTGCAATGTCTGGATGATTCATTTTCTCTGCTGTGTCAAGGGCCGTTTCACCTGCCCTGTTCACTGCGGTTGTGTCTGTTCCTTTTTCTGCTAATAATCTCAAGACAATCTGCAGGCACCATATTGGATTCAGATTCCATATGACTAACAATCTTAACACAGCAACTACAAACGCATATACTAAGTCAGTCAACACTCAACAGCACCCCAGTCCCCAGGACAGTTCCATTAATTGTCCAAGTATTCAAAGATTCACAGGACAAAGCTGATAGGACCAATACGACAATAAATAAAAGGTCCAGAAGGGGATCAATAACAAAATTCCGGGAAATTTGGGATGGTAGAAGTGTCTATACATCTCCTTCAATTAGAAAGTACAGATTTTTGTGTTCGGACTCTGTGAAAGGATAAACTTGTGACTATTCAACACTTCATTCTCATTCACCGATATACCCACCCCTACAGACCACGAATCATCAAAAATAAGGTATAGAAGAATTATGACAGAAAATGAAACTAACCGGACCCCTGCCTTTTCTGGAAGCTATATGCAATGCTGTATTGCTTTTAGTATCAACCATATTGATCAAAGAAGGATCTGACTTAATAAGCTCCTCCACCACCTCAAGATTCTGACCCTTGACCGCCATGTGAAGTGCAGTCTGGCCCTTCTTGTCTGTTCTTGTAGTGATTCCAGGCTCTTTTTCCAAGAGCGCTTTCACCACAGCCACGTGCCCATTCCTAGCGGCAGCGTGCAAGGCCGTTTTACCATTACTTCTACCAATGGTAGCCAGTCCACTTCCCGACTCCAAGAGGAAATTCACCACCTCGGTGTGCCCTTGAGTCGCAGCTGTCTGCAATGCTGTGGTGTTGGATGTGTCATACGTCATTGAGAGATCAGGGTGTACGTCCATCAGAACTTCCAATATTTCTGTCACGTCACTCAAACAATGTCAGGTTCAACCACAAGTACATCAGGAAATCACAAATTACAAGCAGCCCTTCTGTGTTACGGTGTAGGTTTATAGCTGAGCACATTTCAACCCTTTTATCGCCGTCCCATTTGTCAGTCAGGGACCAAAACAGAAGCGCAACCTATACTAGTTTTGGAAATAACATTTGTACAAGCGATCTAATCTACAAAAAAGAAAAAAGAAAAAAGAAAAAAGAACATACCCAAATCCCCTTGCTTGGCGGCAATGTGGAATGCATCATAACCATTTTTAGCCTTGATACTAGCAGCAATAGGATCATAATAATTGATCATCTCCCTAATAACATCAACCTGCCCATATTCGGAAGCAGAATAGAGAGCCGTTTCCCCTGCCTGATTTTGTTTTTCAAGCAATTCCTTCAATTCTTCCTCATCAGTATTATTCAATATATGCATCACCTCATCTAAGTTTCCAGCTCTTGCTGCAGCATGAAGTTTGGTGTCATCCCTCTTCCCTGTCAATTGCTTTGTCATCTTCTTCTGCGGAGCATTCGGCTGCCCTTGGTTTTCCATGGGTGTCACCATTTTTTATCTCAAATTTTGTTCCTCACCTCACCTCACCTCACCTCACATAAAACATACACTAATCTTTCACAAATCCATATTCTTTCCTAAATTTCAAGTCTCTGAAATTGACACCCTCAGAAAATCACCTGATGCAGCGAAATTCAACAAAACTAAAATTACCAACTTGGTTGTTTTATAACATTGCACATACCATTACCATGGTCCATAAAACATGAAATTCTTAAATTACCAATATGTTTTTAAAAAAATAAAAAAAAATAAAATCATAAGATGACAAAAGATGAAAGAAATATGTGATGGGTTACAACTAAAAAGAATGAAGAAAAGAGATAACCTGAAGATTAAGGAAACAGCTACTTTTACTCTCAACCATACAAAATCAGAATAGCCAAATAATTTAGGAACTAGACATTGTAGATTAATGTGTATAAAGAGCTTTTTTGCATAAGATTTGAAAGGCTCTTTTGAACTGTTGTTTTTTATATCATGCGGAATATAAAAGATGAACAAATGATGGGACGGAATATATAAATCATGCACATGTAAGCAACAAACAATAAGGATGCATAACAAGAAGAATGTAATAAAAAAAAATGTATGTAAGGATGAAAGACAATATAAAAAGATGGATTGTTTTTATGAAAAGCTTGATTAGATTTGCAATCAGAAAATGGGAGGGAAAGGGAGACAGTGAGAGAGAATAAGGTGGTAAAGGCCAAAAACAATCCACTGTTGAATGTCTGGTTTTATAATTGCTAATTGCTAATGAATGCCTCACAATTCACAATCACATTTCCCTCCTCCTTACCACGCGCTGTATTCCCCACCTCCATTTTGCATTTTTTACAATTTCCGAGATAGATAACCATTAGACGTATAAACAATATGAGTTATACGGCCTAGCCAGGGAGCATAAGTAAGATCTATAGAAATATGAGCATGGCAAATTACTATGTTATATTTGCGGTCTCTTTAAAAAAATCGTCGTATCCACGCTACCTCAAAGTTTTAATAATCTTACTAATGAAACTATGATCAAGTAATTAGTTTCTTAATCAATGAACACACAATGCGAATATACTGGTCGTAAGTGCATTTCTTTGAACGATGTCTTGGGTAGACATTATTTGGCAATGTTGAGTTTCAGTGGATTGTTTTTTGGATTCGGTTTCAATTTTTCCATTACTTATGTCCTAAATCATAATTAGTGGTATGTGATATGATTCGACTTACATAATTGAGAGTATGGACCATAATTTATACAATTAAACCCTAACTTATCCATGATTGAATTTATAATTAGATTGGCATAATAATACTCTACACATTATTGGATATTTGCATGCATGCATATGCCACTATGACTACAAATTGAGGAATTGGCATCAACCCTATGATTGCGGGGCTGCATTTACCTCAGCCCATGCTTCCGTCACTTTCTCAAATCAAAGAATTTTGCTTATGACGGTCTTTTTGAAGAGACCTCTCACAACCCTTTTTTCACTTAACTTCCCACTTAAGACATTTCAAGTATTTTCAAAGTGACAGATTTTATCCGTCACAAACAAATAGAATAATATGTATTTTGACATTAAGTTAAATTAGTTAATTTGTAACGGAATTTATTGAAAAACTAGGGAGAAGATGTTTTAAGCACACGTGCAAAAGTGCACGTGGTTTAGCGGACAAACGAACTTGATATAGAATCATATGAGTCAGCTCATCCACTATCCATGCAACATTCAACGTTACAAGTCTTTTTCACAACCACCATTATTATAATGCCCTTCTTTTTCAGGGCATCTATTTCCACCTTTTTTTCACTCAAAAACTATAAAAAAAAAAAAAAAAATGCATAAAAAGTAAAGTAAAGAGATGACTTGGTGATAGTCACAATTCACAAACTCACAATTCACTATACGTCTTACGAAAGGGAAATTAGCCGACTCGCATTCAAAAACCAGTTATTTTCACCAAAGCAATTTTAACTTGGTTCAGGTCATGTCCGAGTCCAAATAGTCGAATACCCTAACCTGCTACCACATATACTTCCTAACAGTTGACACGGAAACATAAATAAATGTCTAGATTTAACAATGCTTTACATAATCACTTGTTTAGTTGATTGATGTGTACTTTAATGGTTTACGTAAGGGGAATGCAACATTTGATCATTTTTCAAAGGCAAGTTATGCTGGATTTTTTTAATTTGGTTTTGAGTTGACAATGACGAGACTTATTACAGCGGTGTCAACACGGTTATATCACAATGCCAATGATACCGATTCATGAATGGGTCAAGGCGAAATGTCGACATCGTTGTATTCATGAATCGGTATCATTGGCATTGTGATATAACCATGTCGATATCGTTGTAATAAGTCAGTCAATGAATTCTTGGCCTGGTGCTCCAGTGAGTTAAATCACTTGTATAAATGTTTTGATATTGACGCTTCAAGATGAAAAATAGAATCACACAGCATACCAATGACAACTAGAATAAGAAAAAGCATAATGTCAGTAGAATCATTGATTTTTCCACAAAAACCATGTAGAAAACACAAATTACATTCCGCGAGGAATGAAAACTGACCGTTTCATGATAAATAATTTCAATGTAAGGCTATATCAAGAAAATCTGTAAAGAAAAAAAGGACAATCTCATGGGAATAATTGATTCTCTCATAATGTCAAGGCATGAGGAAAGTTCATTGAACAAAAAACTGACTATCTGAAACTGTTCAATTCAAACAGGGAATGTTGTACCAACTAAAGGTAGGCCTCTGATTTATTATGAAAGTGACAAAGGTCAAGGTTGTGTACCCTCAAAAATACATAAATTCGGGCATCAAAAGTCTTCGAGCTTTATCCAATGCTGTGTTGTGGTAGCTAAGATGTCTGCATCCTACATGAATATTGAATAACCATGCCGGTGGTTTATTCAGTCAATAAGAATATAAGATGCCAAAGAGTCGTTGGCCACCCCTCAACCCTTCTTTTTTACTTTTAATTATTTTATCAGGGTCAAAATGACTCAGGTATAACAAAACCCATGACACTAATATGCCACTTAGTGTAAACAGCACTTCCTACTTCCGTTTACTCCTGACTCTCAACTGTGCCGAGAGCAGATTCTTCGCACCATTTTGTGTCTCCTGTCCCACGACCTCCATATCTTTACAATACAACTATTAAACATGAAAATTAATTGTGTATATTATAGTATTACGAAGGTGATGTGTCAAAGCAAAGTATCATGCTATCATATTACTGGATTCCCCAACTTTTCTAGGGCTGCACAGGTTAACCAAGTCTTCTAATTAGTTCACATGAATCACAATATCACATATGATAAACTGACCAAAGATGTGTTCATTCCCAGAGACCCACACAGAGGGAGAAGGAAAACTAAGCTATAAATTCTGCCTTTTCTGGTTACAAGGCATGAGGTTACAGGTTTGATAAAAGTAAAGATGACTATATTAATCAGAGGCGGCCTATGGATATTACGGGTTCAGATAGGAAAGTTCAAAGGCAAAATGACTAGCCACTTAAGATATAAATTCCTTGGGATAAAATAAGTGATGTTCGGTATAAATATTCATACAGCTCTAAATGGTAGACAATAGTCTAAAGAATATCTCAGACTGTAACAGCAGCTTGAATTATAAAATTATCAATCTACCAGTTCAACTGGAAGAAACCCATGAATGCTGGAAAAATCTAACGTGTGATTCTTGAGAAAGAATAAAATGACCATTTAAGATACAGGTCTGTACCTTATGATTTAGTGGCATCCACCATCAGTCTGAACAAAGCATAACCTCCATGGTGGCAACCAGGCATTTTCCATGCCATGGTCTCTAGTTCAGCCTGCATTAAAATTTACATTTCAAAGGCCTTGCTAGTAAACTACTATCCCTGAAAACCATTACAGAAAGGAATCACAATGTTTTGAAAATATCATCTATGCTATTTTCCATCCAAAGTTACTAATATACTGTCTCCATCATAGTTCACGTAAATGAAGTATACACATTTGAACTGTATGCCAGATTTTCACCGTCAAAAGATACAAAAGAAACATTGTCGAAAGCATTATAGGCATGAGAACCAAGAAGCCGAGCACATAAGCACGCCACAAAATCAAAGAGAATGAGGTAACTAACCATTGAAACTGTGTGTAGTTGAGTTGACTCGAAACCATCCTGAGCAGAGCCATATAACTTCTGAACTTCTTCGGACTGAAGCGAGCATTTCACGAAGAAGAAAGCAGTTGGTCGCACATTCAACTCCCTTCTTGATATCCCAATAAAAACTGGTTCATGCTGTGTAGAAAGCAGAACCACTATAAATATCATAATAGGACAATAAAATAAATAGTAATGAGCCAAATAACAGATAACTTGAATAATCTAACAAAAATATCCCATAATTTTTTAAAAAAAATATATTGCACTCAGTTTTCATCTATAAAGCCAAAACAGCACCTCATAAATGAAAATTCTGACTAACCAGGGATTCTTTTGGTACTCCAGTTTCCTCTACTACTTCACGAATGATACTGTCGAACATCTCCTCAGCAACTTTCCTGTGTAGAACTGCTGGTTCCAGAGTGTCATGAGAGATAATTCCAATCTCTTCTGGCTGGAGAAAATAAATGAGTAGAGTACATTATTAACATCTGTTTTAAGTATTTGCGATTCCAAACATTCCGTTTTTTTTGTTTTTTCAAAAGAAGGTACTATTTAGCAGCCAGGTCAATATCAACAAACCAGTGTAACAGCACATAATTGGGATTTGGGAACAATGGGTCAAATACATAACACCAAAATTTTCACTCGCAGACTACTTAGATCAAGCAGCCTTGAAGATTCTAACAGTAGATTTTGTGCTAGAATGTAATTTGTAACTACCTCCGGATGACCTCCAGGGAAAACAAAGTGTCCCGGAAACTCTCCCACATTATTGCTGCGCCTCAGCACAAGAATTTTGCCATCAGTGGTCTCGACAATAGCACCATTGCCTAGAGGGTTTGAAGTGTGTTGACATCGCACAGTTTCATCTGTAAAATTGACCAGCAATCCAGTTACATGTGATAGTGATAGTTATCCGAAAATCTTATTTACTGAATATAACAAATGGATGAAACTAAGATGATGGCATGACAATCAGAAACTTGAAGTTGCAATGGATTTTAAGTAAGTAATACAAGAAAGATGTAACATGACAAGCTTGCAGGAAGACAGCCATTTCTTCACAATTGAACAACTTGCATTAGCTGCATCCGCAAAAAAAATTCCCAAGGAAATATTTGAAGAAGCAACAAATGTGCAAAATTATGTGATGGTTATATTTAGCACTATTTAATTATGTACTATATGAAGTATAACTACGAACATGGATGCAAAATTTCCACATTAGTCCAAACAGCACGAGCATCAAAAAGAAAAATCATTAATAAGCTACCTTCTGACTGAACTAGAAATTTTTCCCACAACGCATTTAGATTGGTCCCCATGAATGTTCTGTATGAATTAAATCAGAGCATTTGTTAGTAAGAGAACAGCCCTCAAAACAATACCACTGACTAAGAGAGCACAGCAGAAACATCGGAGGCAGTTTAACTACCTAGATTAGGGACGTAAAGACTGAAACCTAAGCCAGTTTGTCATGTGAAACAATCCTATTACTGAATGTGGCAGCAACAAGAAAGTGTATAAGTGATATCCTAGACTCCTAGTCCTTCAGGATCCAGAGATGGTATAAAAACAGCAGGCTGGAGAAGGCAAAATGTAAATTGACAAAGTAGTATGGGTCTACTCGTTAGATGCAAAGCACCACACATCTGATGATAAGGACCTCCCATCACAGCAATCAACATAGAGTATCTGGAATATACACGATATCCTAAAGCTAATACACGGCACAAATCACATGACGTTTGAAACTTAAATTTGTACTCAATGTGCAAGTAACTGGAATGACGCTAGCGAGAGAGAAGGAGAGTAACTCACTAACTTGTAATCCGTCAAACCAAGGTGCAAAGAAACATGGCCGTTTTGCATTTGACTTGCAGCACCATCCTTTACAAGATGCCCCCCATACTGCAAAACACTTTTCATTAGCTCAGTCCAACACACATGAACGTCTCCAACAAGATTAACAAAGCAAAAGGACTAAACATAGAGGAAACTACACTAAAATTGAAGTCAAAACCAAATGTAGCATTGTCCAAGTCGAGAAGCGACATACTCTGAACTTGGTTCCGTTATACAGCGATGGGTTACTTTGTGCCTTCTGTTCCCATATCTATCATATATAGACAAGTACAAAAACCAACCACAGTCATGTATATAGCAATTTTCCAGAAATGCAAAACTGAAAACTGAAAAACACTCGAGTTTGGACGCAATAAGGTAATATAGTTAAATAAAATATTTAGGTTCCACAACGGAAGTATAGAGTAGACAGCAGACAGTGCTATGAAATTGGAATTCTGTATGAAATCAATTAGTCCTTGGGTCTTAATCATTTGTTTACCTTTTATATCATAATTAAAGTAGTTAAAGAAACGATTGGGGGTTGGGAATTGGGAAAACCTGATTGATTGAATTGTCGAGAATAATGTCAGGATGCGGTATCCTATCGTATGCTTTATCGAACACTACTGACACCTTCATTCACCAAAATGAAACAAATTGAAAACCCATATTAATTATTAATCACATTTCAAGTAGTGTATTTACCTTTAATTAAAATACATATAAAACGTAAATAAATGAGAGTGAAGGAAGAAAGAAGGGAAAGGAAACCTGAGAGGAAGTGAGACCAAATGGAGAAGAGAGCATGAGGGTGTAAGAATGAGCATTGGTGACGTCAACTCGCTCAGTGTCCTCCATTATCATGATTCATGCACACCTCCGTTGATGTTGATGTTGATGTTGATGTTGCCTTGAATCGAAGTGAGTATTCTGTTGGGCTAATGGGCTTCAACGATCTTCTTAATTTCATAATGTAATGCAATGCAATGCAATGCAATGGGCTTTTATATTTGTGGTCTAACTCTATAATCCGAACCAAACTTTTAAAACTCATACTTGATCCACTACGTCCAAATCCATTATTAGAAAGCAAACCCCATCCAAATATCATTATTACTTTATTAAATTTGTGTCAATTATTGGGAATCCAAATTCAAAGGTGTTACAAATAAACTTTAAGTTTTAAAAGAAATCCTACTTATGTGTTTTATAATGTATGTGATAATTCCTGTCTTTTAAGTGTATTAAGTATTTAAGTATGTAAAACAAGAGTGATGCACCTATTATGGTATGTATGTAGTTGAGTTTGTTATGTGTAATATTAATATTAATATTAATGTAAGTAAAGGTTATGGTTTAATGAGCTCTGAAGGGTGTAATAAACATAAAGTTATATATAATCCGTTCAAATACTGGCAACCCAATCAGATCGATCAGAACTCACAGTCAAGTCAGAAGTGATGAGTACTTAATGCATGAGAAGTGGTGATGATAGATTGATGGTATTATAAAAGATGCATGTGTCTTAAATGAATGCTAAGCAATTAGGTTGTTATTACGTTGGGATTATGACTGCATCCATTCAATTACAACTTACAACAAACAGTAGCTACCACTTAGCTAGCGAGTAAATAACTAAGCCTTCTTGTTCAATTCCTAGCATCTACGAAGTACTTCGTAATTAGTTTGATCCCCAATCCCCATGTATGTATGTATGTATGTATGTATGTATGTATGTATGTATGTTGTGCATTTTCACATGCCATTGTTACGTTAGGATGGAGTCTATCAATCAATCTGGTATCATGCATTATCAACCTAAATCAATACTTTAATGCAACCTTTTATAAATATATACCTCACTCAAACCTATCTTTAAACTATTTCCTAGCCTTTTACTCAAAGTTGAATTATTAGAGAATAAAATAGGTAGGAAATTAATTAAGCTTATTAATAAATAATAAACAATCATTATTGGGATAATAAACTAAATAAAGTATACAAATAGTATGTATTTGTTTCATATATAGTTGGATGAATCAATCAATCAATTGAATGGTTAGTTTAACTTACAATCAAGCATGCATATTGCATGTGCTACGTAAATGATACAGTAATAATAATTAATTAAATGCAACAAAAGTCATGATTCAAGTACATACATATTATATATACGAAGTATGTTGATTTGGTTAGCCGGCCGATAGTGAATGAAGATGATTAATGGTATTATTAGCTTGTGTTTAAAGGAACCAACTTTGTTCACAATTGACGTATCATCAGATTTGGACGTTAACCCAACTTCACAAACACCTCCTTAATCATACATTATTCATACATTACTACACTCTTCTTCGATCGTCTCTATCAACATAACTCATACCAATAAATCATATCTAGTGTCCATCATTTCTATGCTCAATTATTCTAAACCTTTACCATCTCCTACGTACACCTTCTCATTTTTTCTATCTTGCTTTTCTATATTCTTCTTCTTTTCAACCCTCAATTCCCTCTACTTCTTCTTACTATTTTTACTCAATATATCTTCTAATTAATATTGCTTTATTATAACCCTTCTTTTCGTGTACCTTAGGTTAGTTATACGTTACAACATTTGCTTCCAGATTTTAATTACAAAAAACGTAAATATTAATTAAAAGTAGCAATAATATTGAGTCTATATGCAAGCAAGATTAGATAGAACCATCATTTATAATACGGAATACAAGTTAACAAAACAAGTTTTATTCTAATACACAAAATCTCATTGACTCTAATAACCGTGTTTATTCACAAATATTAGTAGCAGTTATATATGATGTGCCCTTAGGATGTTGACATCTTTTAAAAGTTATTTTTATTGGAGTTGGTAGAGTTTATGATGCGACAGGAATAAAAGATAAGATAGTGATCTTTGAAATTCAACACATAAATGTAAAAAATGAACTCTCATATAACTTTACAATAGTATTGTTTTCACACCTCTCATCATCGGTCATCAAACTCTTCTTGTAACCACGACCAGCATACTCCGAATATAGAGACAAAAGAACATGCCCTAAGTTTGTTAATTTTCACATCTCACATTTCCGACACGCAATGAAGTTCCTTCAAGCCTGATTTCAATAATTCCGATAAGCATAGCCTCGGATAGCCATGTTATTAACTCACATGCATGTAGCTTTACAATAATAATAATAATAATAATAATAATAATAATAATAATAATAATAATAATAATAATAATAATGTATAGGCAATGCGAGCATATAATACATCAATTACATAATTAATTCATGAATAGCTTACACATGGTGTTGGATACATCATATATAGAAAGCTATTGCGATGAACTGTGGGCTACTTTCTTCTGCCCATCGAACCAACAAAATTAGTAAGTAGTAGTAAATCGTGATAATTCATTTACTGATTTATCGCTAAAAGAGAGATACGACGACTCTTACTTTCAAAATTCCTGGACATTCTAAACATGTTACGTCGACCTAAATTAATAAGTCCCGTACTGGTTACAGATTAACTGTTAACTTATACTGATTGCTTATCATCGCTTTGTTGCATTATTGTATCAAAACCGAAAACACTCTTGTTGATACAAGTGGAAAAACAAGTAAGAGAGAGCTTATGAGACGTGATACAAGTGGAAAAACAAGTAAGAGAGAGCTTATGAGACGTGACAAGCACAAATTTTGACTCCCGAGAAATGTGAGTCCTAACTCCTGATCTTAATATACAAGACCTACCAAATAATAATGGTTGAGCTCATCAGTGGCAAAGGCTCTGACCTTTGACTCATATACTTAAAGACTATTGGTAGAAGAATTCAAGAAATAGTTGACTTGGGGTCATCATGGACATGTATAAATTAAACGTACTACCACACGCCACACTATATAGTTTTGCATTTCAGTTAGCATTCAATACCATTTAATAAATATACTACTCACTATTAGTGCTTTTGAATTTCAATTTCAGCAATTATGAAGTACTAAAATTAATGGCAACCAATTTTATAAAGGTACATTTATTATTTATTTATGCATTTTCATGCAAAGCTTCTTTCAATAGGAGTAAATGCTATAAGTCGTACACTCTAGAGTCACTTAAATAGTAAAGGAAGGTAACCGTCCAACAATTTAAAGAGAGGAAAAGAAAGATAGTTGACCTGATATACGTAAATTGCAAGTTATCACATAGACTGATATACCTTATAAAATAGTTCTATAATAATTCATATTTTTCCCAAACTATAGAAATGTATACATTCAAATAAATGGTACTGATAGTACATACAAATCACACAATTGTAACGGTAACTTAGTAAAATGGTATACATGGATTAAATAAAACAATAAAATGACCTTCAGACCTTAAAATGCTTCACAATTATCCCAATTTAATCCTTTAATAGGATTATCATGAACACGACAAAATCCGTCATGTTAAAAAGAAAAGACCACCAGTCGGACTTAAAAAAATAGATGATGTTACGAGTATTTGATTTACCAAATAATGTGCAGCTTAGTGTTGTGTAGTGTAGTTATTAAATTCTTGTGGAATTTTGAAAGTGTCAATATCTTCATTTTGGATCCAACCATACTTCTCCAAGAAAGGATTAAGCATTGTTTTAGGAGGATAATCCTTAATACAATCCATCCACACATTGTCACACCCATCTAAGTCCCTTACCACTTCCCACAAACAACTATTACACTTAAACCCTGCTCCAAAACTTAGCATTAATACCCTTTCTCCCTTCTTCAGCCTTTTCTTAGCTTCCATGTAGCTCAACACATACCATAAGCTACTCGCGGACGTGTTCCCAAATCGATGGAGAGTCATCCTCGCTGGTTCCAGATCAGAGTCTGTCAGCTTTAAGTTTTCGCCTATACCGTCAATCACGGCCTTACCACCCGTGTGTAAACAGAAATGTTCTACCCCGGTTTTGAAATTAATGACCGGCTTTTTACTAGGCTCACCCATACCAATACCAGTACCAGTACCCATTTTGTTATGTCGGGTTGCATAGTTTCTAGCCATAACAACTAACATGAATCGAACAAGTTCTCTCATAGGTAATATTTTCGGGGCTAACACTTTAAGATTGTCAACCAAACACCTTGCCGCGGACTTGGGAAGGTCTTTACTTAAATGAAAACCAACCCGTCCTTTGGAGTCCTCGGTTTGGATACAACATCCATAAGACTCGTCTCGTGCCCCGTGGTGGGTACGTACCAGATGCTTGAGCTTGAACATAGCCCGCTTCCTTAAGGACCATTTGTTGGTCAATAAAATGGCGCACCCACCGGACCTAAATAGGCAATTCGATAGGATCATGGACCGGTCATTCCCGGAATACCAATTTGGGCTTAAGGATTCCGATGTAATAACCAAAGCGTAACGCTCCTTCTCGTGTTTAAACACGCTTTGGGCTACATTAATCGAAATTAAGCTAGCACTACAGCCCATTCCGCTAAGGTTATAAGTTTTAATATCATCCCTCATTTTGTAATGATTCACTATCCTTGAGGCTAGGGATGGTACGGAAGCAAACATGGAAACATTAACAACCAAAACATCGATTTCTTGAGGAGAAATCCCAAATTTGGACAAGAGTTTTTCCACGCTATCTTGGAAAAACTCGTCCATCTCGGAATGACTGTCTTCCAAAGTTGGGCTTTCTTCACGGCCCATGAGCACGTTCCTTGGGCCGTAAGTATGCTCACCAATACCCGAATTCACAATCGCTTTGAGAAGGAACTTGAACTCATTTAAACCCAAATTCTTGTTCCGGACCAAGATATCGCCGCAGAATTGAGTGCTCACCATTCTATCATCACTAGGCTTGTAGCATTCATAGCCCAATATGTAACATTCTTGATGCCTACACACCACAAACCATCTGAGAAAATGGAATAAAAGATAAAAACAGGGGATTGAAAACAAAAACACCAAGATCAAAAACTCCATAATAGGAACTACAGTGATGTTTATGTGTTGTTTTGGGTAGAGAAATCGGGAAACAAAACGGGTCGAGAATTAGAAATTGTTTGGAGTAGAAGCTTAACGAAAGGAAGTATTTAAAAGCGAAAAAAGGAGAGGGATTTGGTAAGAGTAGTTGTTAATAGACACTAGACAGCACAACTTCTACCAGTAAAAATAATGGATGTTTAGAGTTTAGACATGTGAAAATGTGGATGACGAAGAAAGGAGCTTCAAGAATGAGGTATATATTAATGGCGGGGGGGCCATCTTCAACGCTCATTATGTTTTAAAACTTTCCATTTTTGAACATTGTTTTTGGGAAAGCCGCTTAATATTGAGCTAAAGACATGAATTAATCATACTTATTCTTGTTTAGCCAAACTTATCCATCATCAATGGTAGTTGTCGTTTAAATTGTTTGTAGACCAAAGTAAAGTTTATGGTATATTCGTTTTGTAACGAATAAAGACGTAAAAAAACCCGTTGAGATGGTGTAATTTATAAGTGAAAATAGGTGTCATTTATAATAGTGTGTAGCAGGTAAGAAAAGTGGTATACGTATTGTGCACTTATTACACTATTAATGCATGTAAGAAAAGTAGAATTTGTAAATGACAACAATCTAATACGAAATAAATGATTTCATGTACCGTCACGTAAATTTGAATAGACGATGGACCACGTAACAGATTCAAGGAAACAAAAACTACGGGTTCGCAATTATTAATCTCAAATGTTTGGCAACATCAGATTACAACATTCATTATATTAATTAGCATATATTAATAGGCGGCGTTTACTCATTTAATCGGTAAAATTATGAGCGGAACTATGAGCGATTAATACTTGGGAGTCTTTTGGTTGATTAGGGAAGTTAATTTTCCTAGAAACTTACAATTCATGGAAAATAAGTTCCCACGTCCAATTCGGGTGAATTTGAGAAAAGTGTTTGGTTGCGCATGTAGGAATTAAATTCCACAGGAACTTCGAATGACCGAGGGGAGTAGGTAAGCAAGTTCCTACATTATGTAGGCATTGAAAGTTCCTAGGAACTTCTAATTCCCCCATTTTACAAAAATTATGTCAACCAAACAACCCATGCTTTTGCAAATCATGGGATTTTGCAATTCACGTGTTTTCAAAGTGTCAACCAAACAACCCCTTAGTCCATTACTAGTTCAATCATAATTACTTTTAATTCCTTAAAGATTTAAAGCTATTTTTACATCATAAGCCGTATAAATAAGTACTTGTAATATTTCTGGGTTCAGGCAAAATCACATACAATAACCAAATTTCCAGAAATAGCACAATGAGCATGAATATACAGAGCATAGTTAGGTGCCATTTCAATGGTGCTACCAAAAGTGGTTGCATTACAACTAAAACTGCTTAATACTACAATTATTTGTACACAACCTTTTCCTAACATTACAATTATACTTTTTTTTTTTTTTTTGCGATAAACATTACAATTATACTACTACTGTATAAATAGGGAAACCTAACTAGTATCAAAGAGTAACACTCACTCTCCCAAACCTCCAAAAAAGAGTTAAGATTATCGATTTTTGCTATCTTAAAATATATGGAAAGTTAATATAAGCGTAAAATAACATTTGGATAATTTACTACTCCAAAATTTTATTTTTAGGATCACCCCTTATTCAAAGTATTCATTTACATTAAGACAATTAACAACCATTATTGAATGATTGTTGAAAATGATTTGACTCAAAACTTAAATAAACTGTGTACGTTAGCGATCAGATTTCTCGGTTAAGGTGACGATGTATGCCAAAGTACGATTGAGCCTTAATTTATCATTGGTTTTGGTTAACTACTCTTCAAAATCTCACTAATAAACAACCTTCTAAAGGGCATTCAAATGAAGGGACTTCGCTCATAGTTATTGGACCGTAAAGCTGCTAATTACGGAGCTCGAAAAATAACTATTGGTTTAATCGGACTTCAAAATCTGATAAATGAAACTTTAGCTTTGAGAAGATTACGAAAACTAAACCAGAAATTAAGTAACAGTTGATAAATTATGAGAGGTGATATTTATGACCTGAGCTCAATTCCCGTAAGTATCAAAATTGCGGTTATAAGACATCTAATAAAAAGCCTAGTATAATGGTTTTAAAACTGAAAACCAAACAACAGAAATAGGAGTATACTATAACAGAAATAGAGTGAATATGCAAAGATGGTATTGGAAAATAAGGCCGTGACTTCACTGTTGACGGATGAGGAGAAGAAGACGCCTACGACGTCGTTGCAAGCCAGGAGTCTCTGAAGCACCTTCGGACGAGATTTCTGCAGCAGCACATGAGACGGGATCGTCAGCGTCAGGACCATCCAAGAGGTCGGACAAGTAATTCTCCAAATCTTCGGGCGTAAACTTGACGACAGACTCAATCTTCCCTCGCTCCCTATTCTTAGCCAAGAGTATCCTATATTTCTCGTACACCTTCCGATATCTTGCATCAACCTTTTTCCTTACGGACGACTTAATCTCTTCTCGTAGTTTTGCATCTTGTACGACCCAGTCTACCTGCTTGCGATACTCCTCTTCAAACTCTGAATTAAATCTTTTAAAACTCTCCTTTACTTTATCTACCGGAATCTCCACTGTTAGATCACATGGTAATGCCGCGATCACTCTTCCCCAACTGTTTCTCTCGTAATTTGCTGCGTACTGTGACACCTTCGCACCGTGTTTCGTCATCCATTTTTCACCCAGCACGGTAAATAGTTTCGTTCCTCTTACTTTTTTCACCACATACTGTAAATTATTCGCCAGGAATAGATAAGACAGTGACACATCCTTGTACAGCTCAGATTTCGCATCTAGTTTACAGAGTAATACTAATATTAACCACGCGAAATGCAAGGCCACTGGAGACGTTGTTGTTTCACCTTCAAAGTAACTCTCAGGTAACGGCGACTGTAAACTCGCAGGATAATCAGCCAATATTTTATCCAACGCAGCAGTGTGGTGAATTAAATTGGAAAAATAAGTCATAACATGGCGTGTTAGCTGGTGGACACCGCCTCCTGGGACGATGTTCTTGGAACTGTCCTTCTGAATCGACCCTTCAAAATCGGCCAGCGTTGTTCGGACAGCTTCAGTGATACGGCTAGCAGATGATCTCGCTTGTGCTCGAACAGATGAGGTTAACTCAGAAGCAAAGATTCGTTCAACTTCAGCTGACAGCTCTGCGATGGTTTCATACAGTTCGAGAAATTTGAACAGTTTATCCGGAGTTTTCTTGGAATGCTTGGCAAGCTTCCCTGGAATCCGAAACAGAAGCAACGCAGAATCTTTGCAAACATCAGAGAAAATAGATTCAGTGACAAGAGACGGTTGACAACATGTCGAAAAAAGATGATCACAAACGATCTTTTCACCAGAAAAGATGTGCATCACAGCGTATCTAATAGAACTCATCCAGTTATTCATTTTGGCTTCAATTGTATCCCAATCCATTTTCACAACCTGTGATTTCTTAAGCTTCCGAACTCCAAGCCTTAGAACGGCGTCCTCAACAAACGACTTTCTCGCTAGTCTGTACACTTTCAAGCATTTTTTAGTAAATCCAGCGCTCATCATGCAATCTGCAATCAATTTGAGGTCGGCCATAGCTGAGACGTCTTTTGAAGTGACATCATCTTCATCAGAGGATATAGTATAGACATTATTATTATTATTATTATTATTGTTATTGTGGTCGTCAGTGAAGCGAGTATGATCATACTTAGAATATAATTGGTCTTTGTTAGTCTTAAGAAGAGAGAAAAACTCGCGGCTGAGACGTTTTCTGGACATACGCAAAAGGTTCTGTCCAGAGACGATTTTCTTATTAGAGGTGGTGTTAGCGGAGTTGGCAGAGGTGAGGAACTGAAGGGAGGCCTGAAGGTCTTTAACTGCACGCATAAAGTCGAGGACTTCCTCACGGCTATGGTAGTTAAAAAGGGAGGTGTTGGGACAGTAGTCGGACGAGGCCTCGTAGCTCTCCCATTTTGAAATTATTCTTACTGCTTCATCCAAGCTTTCTTCCATCCCCAATTAAGGTCTCGCTATTCTTGTTTTTATTACGATTTAAGAAAAACAACAAGAAGATGATTTGAAGAGGAGAAAATGAGAAATGTCATTATTTGTGTAGTCATTTAGAGAATAATAATTAGAGGGATATGATAGAGAAGAGATTATGGGAGGGAGTACGTAGAGTTAGGAACAAAGGATGGAGCTGAGGATATTAAGGAACCAACATAAGTAATCATCACAAAATTCCATTTTTTGTAAAAATAAATTAAATCACAATGTTTAATTTGGAAAATAATTATTTTCTACATATAATTAGAAAATCATTTAAGCGTTGCACCTGAATCGAATTCCATTGGAAAAAATATTACTCATAACCTGAATCGAATTCTTTTGCAAACAAATACAAATTCAGATGCCTAATCTACATATTTGACTAATCATCTTAAACTATAGTTGCACCCATGTTTGCCATTTAGTCGTTTTATTATATGAGTTTAACGTTAAATTAATTGGTACAAGTTTTAGTCAATAAGCAAAAAAAATCATTAATTTCTCTACTGGTAGCCGGCTAAACGGCCGGTTGGCCTGCGAATTTGAATATAGATTAAGGAGGAGTCAGAATAATCGAAAACTTTAGTTGATCAAATGTTGGAAAACCCAAGTATTTATACATGCATGTCAAAACAGCAATTTATGCATTCTCATAATTGTTTCTAATCTCAAAACAAAATTTTCTTTAAATCGATTACCACATAAGTTTCAATCGCCGTTTGCAGGTAAACCACACAATAATATGCTTATTTGGTTTCTATAATTATCTGATTCTCGTGTTTGCGACCACATATTTAGTCTTATGTCGGAGTATTTGTTTTAGTTATATCTTGAGCAGGAATGACGCAAAAGATGAGAAGCAGCATCAAGGTAGATGAAGGCAAGCTAGAGAATGAAGGTGTCACTTTAAGGGAAATACGTCAAGTGGCCGAGGCCAACCGGTTGAGCCTCCAGCAACTGGAGCAATCGGTAGCTAGTTTGACAAGCATTTGCAATGCACTGAGGAATGAGATGAGCTCTTTGGGGGCTAATTCGGTTCAAAAGGAGGAACCAGAGGAAAATGAGGTTAAACTGCACTCTACTCCGTCAAGTTCACCAGGAGGACTCGACATGAAGAATCAAATGTTGGAGCTTAAGATGCAGCAACTAGTTGACCAAGCAGCGGCTCTAGCCATCTTTAAAGAAGCCGATACCACAACTACTGGTGTTTCAGGTCAATATCCTTTTTCTTATTTACCATTTTTGTTTCTACGGTTCTTTGCGCTCATACCGACCAACAGACTAGTTAAGCTAAATTCCATATTGTTGCTACTCATCAACCCCTTCGCCTTTTGGCTATAATAAAATAACCGAAAAGGAAGAGTAATGAACAACCAACTTTGGATCAACCAGGCCGCCGCACCCCCTAAACTTGTTATAGACGAAGCCGTAAACGGCTTTTTTTTAAAGAAGTTTGATTATATATTTATATATATCTAGACAGTCTACTAAAGTTAATTGGATTTAGCCTTTCTAAAGTTGCTAAAGTTGAAGTTGCCCAAATGCTAGTGTTGCCCGGGCACGTGAAGAACACCATTGCACAAATAGGGACGGAATCAAAGAACATGCAATCAACAACAAAAACAATACAGAAAAGTTCCACCAAACCACCGATCCAAAGTAAGGAATCAGCCACACAGAAGAAAATATGCTCGAAATTAAGCGCAGTCAACAACATGGAACCAACAAAACCTAAAGCCAGAAGTTGTCCACAAAGCCCCGAAAAAACAAACAAGGGTACGACTACAGCAAAAGTCTTTGTCAAATCAACCGTGGAAAAGACTAGAACAACAATTTCACAGGTTAGCGTGAACAACAAAAGCCAGGAAATGTCCAGATCAAACATATCAGTGAAATCATTAGTACAGAATGTTCAAACAATCGATCGCAAAGCTTCTGTTAAAATGACAATTCAGTCTAGTCAGGGTGACAAAACACAAAATGGAGCTACAACGGTTGCTGAACCAGACCTCAAACCTCGCAGGAGATGGAGCACAACTACACGCATCACTTTTATCAAGTAAAACCGTGTCAAGAACGTACTATATTATGATCTTGCTCAGCTGAAACTGCTGAAAAAATTGGTTCTCGCTTTCCATATACTATTACTAACAATTACACTTTTGACACTCGGTCTTACGGTCATTTTGTGAAACTGATTCAATTAATTGTGAAACCGATCCAATTAATTATAGACCTTTTTCTTATGTCCCATAACTCATCAACTCAAGTATTAAGTCCCAAATTTAAGTATCATATATAGGTCCATCACATCTAATAGTATTATCACAAGACTATTCACTACCCAATTTATGCCCAAGTTAAAAACAGAGTTTGTTGAGATACACGACAATACACCATGAAATTGTAATCCTCGCAAAGAGAAGCAACACAGCAAATAATAAGTGCAAGTACATTTCAATTTTCATAGATACCAAACCCAAGTCAACAGGATGAGAAAAGTTAAAAAGAATGAAAATAAAATGTCTTAAAAAAACTCAACCATAAAACAGCAGTCCGAAAATCCACGAACAAAACAGAAATCACAACTAATGCTAGAATTTTACTGATTGCATTGCTTGTTAAAATGTTAAAATTCAATACATACTACCAATAACAGTCGAACAAAATATTAATCTGCCACAATATTCTCAATGTTAGGTTGGAAGAAATCAAATGCAACCATGTTTTTTTTCTCAGCAAGTTCTTCTATGAATAGTTCTACATTTGTTCTACTGAGTCTCCAATAAAATAAGGTGCCAAATTAGCAAAAAAAAATCAAGGGAAACTGAGATTGAAGTTCCACAACAGAGTACAGACCTCGAAGCATCCAATAGGGTAAGACTCTGCTGATAGAAACCATTTTTCTCACTCTGCCTTGGTTTTAGGAATTCTTCCTGTTTGTGATCTCTGCAATCCAGAAGTACACCGTCCAATGAACTTAAGAATTTCGTCAATTAATATAACTGGAAGAGAACAAAGCAACACGAGCAGCCATTCGTTCAAGCTGAGAGGAACAATGCCAAAAACTTTGGCAAAGAACGGCACATATAGGATCATGAAATGCAGCCCGAAGGAGATGGACATAGCTAGAAGCAGCCATGGGTTAACCCATGGAGGCATAGTCACTAGGCTGCCATCCTCAGAAAGAGCATTTAGAGAATTAAACATCTCAATGGCAACCAACACGGAGAGGGATAAGGTCATAGCTTTGATTTTCCCAGATTCGAAGTAGTCACAAGGATTTGCATCAAATGTGAAAGTTTGAGCTCCAGCCGTGAAAGGTGAAGCTGTGAAATTCTCCCATGAACGGCATTGACCCCAATTTGCAAGCTGAGAATAGGTCACTAGACTGTGACCATCTTGGCTAAGGTCAACACCCATGAATGATCCGTGGGTGTACCAAATGATGAATATACCAACAGTTGCCAACCCCACATAAAGCCCAATCACCTGCATTTAAATAAAAACTAATTAACAAAAACTACAGTCAAATTAGTTTGGGGCAACTCCATATTTACCACTCAGAGTGGATTACTGGAAGCAGAAAGGCAGACCACTTACCAAGTAGCGGAATAGAGTCCAGGCATTGATTAAGGAGTCGTCACTTCTTCGTGGAGCTTTCTTCATTATATCTTTGTCAGGGGGATTGAATCCCAAAGCCGTGGCTGGGGGACCGTCAGTAACAAGGTTGACCCACAAAAGCTGAACAGGGATAAGACCTTCCGGAATTCCCAGAGCAGCTGTGAGGAAAATTGATGCAACCTCGCCAATATTTGACGATATCATATACCTGTCATTGCATGGAAAGAAATTATTAGAGAACAAAAAGGTAATCGCTTCATCTCGTATTTATTGTCTATATTCATGTATATCAGAAGAGAGACAAAGAATGGCATGACTAAGCTCCGAGACAAGCACATTTTTCATTTGCAAATGAACCTATAGATCAAAGCAAAGCTCGATAGGGGACTTGGGAGACAACGCAAGATGCCTACAAGCCTCCTAAGTCCTAAGGCTTCAGTAATTCTCAGAAATTGTTAAAATGTAAGCACTAGCAGTAACACTGATCATTTCTTTTATAGCTTAAAAGCACCAAGTCAGATGTGCACATAGTCACCTGGTAAGTAACTGATGACAAAATCGTTTTACTAGTAACTCATTTTACCACCATTAACAACTTCAAACTTATTCTCCAATGATGTGACGGTTTATGAGTGCATCAGACAAAAAAAAATTAAAAAAAAAAGGAAAAAAAACAGTACTAATAGAAATGGTACCTAATGAATGCTTTCATGTTATTATAAATTGATCGTCCTTCAGCCACAGCAGAAACAATCGTACTGAAATTGTCATCTGCCAGCACCATGTCAGAGGCTTCTTTTGCAACCTGGTGAAGTAGGGAAAGGATTGGAAAATAAATAAGGAATCATTTCTAAAAGCCTCGAACCATGATCTCAAAGTAAATGTTGGTGAACTTTGGCCTGGATGCTGGCACGAACTTTTGCTGAGATAAAGGCTTAAGTAGCAAGACAAAGCAGAAAAAAGGAAGAAATCTATCTTCATCCGCACAAGGGAGTAAAACATAGCAAGAGTGCAAGACTTGAATCATGTGTTTTTATTAAAAAAATATTCTTTTAAGAGACTTGAATGAGATAAACACACAAACCTCGGTTCCAGCAATACCCATAGCTATTCCAATATCAGCAAGCTTCAATGCTGGTGCATCGTTCACTCCATCACCAGTCATTGCAACCACTTCACCATCCTCTTTCAGCAACCTTACAATGTCTTGCTTATGTCTCGGCTCAGCCCTGGAGAAAAGCAAACCACCAGACTTTCTCAGATGATTTTTCTTGTCATTAAGCTCCATGAACTCTCTTCCTGTAAAGCTTCTTGAACTAATGTCTTCATGAGAATCAAAAACACCAATTTCTCGACAGATAGCCTCTGCTGTATTCTTGTTATCCCCTGTGATCACCATCACTCTAATACCAGCAGCTCTGCAGTCCTCGATAGCTTGACGCACCTCTTTACGTGGAGGATCCTTTTTAAAAAATGATAACGTCAGAGTCAATTATATAGCTTCCAAAATGGACCTGAAAAAAAATTGCAATCTCAGATTTGGTATCATGAGCCAAAACATACTCTTAAGCCAGCAAAACCAACAAAGACGAGGTTGCTCTCAATGGCAGGGTAGTTGGATGGATTGAGCAAAAGGTCATGGGCTGGGTGATCATCGCCATCATAAGCGGCAAATTCAGCAAGGTCATCCTTGTAAGCAAATCCAAGACAACGCAAGGCGCTGCTGGACATTTCATGTAAACTGTCCAATATTGCACGTTTTGTATTCTGGTCCAATGCTAGAATAGAGCCATCAATCAACTGTATAAAGGAGCTTCTCTCTAATAAATTCTCCACAGCACCCTGCCAGAACAATATTTAACAGTACAGTTAACGTCTCTCAGTATATCTACAAGGCTCAATGATAAATTCTCTTTTCCCTACAGACGTCCGCAGTATAACATGGAAAAAGGTTTCAGTAAATCAATGATTTAGATGAGGGGACAAAAGTATGTGGAGTATGGTTTCTCTTGAAAAATTATCGAGTGGCGTACAAATTATGAAAATTATTGTACAATAAGAAGGTTAAGGAAGCAGAGCATTTAAGAACAACCATAAAACATCAAGAGGTTCAATCAACAAGCTTCTAGCAACCCAAAAGAGCCTAACTTGAGCCTTCTGAACTTTACATGCCATCCTCTTCAGTGATTCATTTTATAATAAGGTGTACAGTTTTGTTATAAGATATACAAAACACAGAAATTTATAACAATTAACAGCAATGTGCAAAATCAGGTACCTTTACTAGCAACGTATTCTTCCCAGAGCCTGAAGCAACAATGACACCCATTGACTTCCTATCACGGTCAAACTCAAGAGTGGCAATACGACGCTCAGAAGAACTCCATGATCGGCAGCAGGCTTCAATAAACCCAAGTGAAACATACAGTTAGCGTATCAAAATGAAATCATAAAACAACGAGCATTAAGTAAACCAACAAAAATCACAATCACATACATAGCAAATCGTCAGAACTTGAAGACAACCGCGCCAATCCTTCAGGCAGACTCATTTTCTCAACCATTACCTGATAAAAAACCAGAAAACGTCATATTTAGCTCCATACTATTCTACATAGATAGTACATATGTGTTCTTGCGCGAACCCAGACACAAATAACAGGAACAAAGAAAAAATCACTCAGTGATCCACCTCAAAATTCAACTCTCAATACTTTCAGAAGAGAGCTTTGGCCTCATTTAGTTAGCATTTAGATTCACAAAAGGTCACATTTGGTCGTGTCAACTGTCATTAGTGTAAATAAAAATAAGCAAAAAAGCCAAAAGGTATATCAAAAGTTTGGTAGTCTCACCTTTAATGCAGCCTCAGTAGGCATACCGCTGGCAACGAAGTGACTATCAGATTGTTCGACCCCAGCATCGTTGCAAATAGCTGCAACTTTAGCAATCATTTGAAGATTTTCATCCATATTGCTAGGCCAATCCTGTATCCCTCCATCAGCAGGATTATAGGTGGTCCCCTCCACATTGAAGGTCCTAAGAGCATCTCCCCTTGGACCCATGGCAACGAGTTTTGACACCGCCATCTGATTGGTGGTCAAAGTACCGGTCTTGTCTGAACAAATGACAGTTGTGCAACCCAGGGTCTCAACACTTGGCAACTTTCTAACCAAAGCATTCTTCTGAGCCATCTTTCGTGTTCCAAGGGCTAAGCAAGTCGTAATAACTGCAGGTAACCCTTCAGGGATTGCAGCAACAGCAAGTGCTACAGCAATCTCAAAATAATAAGTACACTTCTCAAATGAGAATTTGAAGTTTGTGGGCCACCACCCATCATCGACATATTCCCAGGTAAGGAAATACTTGACATTGATCATCCAAACCAATGCACAAATGACACCAATTATCGCAGTCAACATTTCACCGAATTCATTCAGCTTCTTCTTTAACGGAGTGTCTTCCTCATTCTCCGCAGCCTCTTGTATTTGGGAATGCACCTTCCCAATTTCAGTGCTCATACCCGTATTTGTAACCAAACAAATACAATTCCCATTCACAACAGTAGTCCCAGCGAAAACCATACATTTTTTACCCTGAATATCTGTGTCTTCTGACACGGGTTTCACAGTCTTACTCACGGCTTCACTCTCACCTGTCAACGAACCCTGCTCAATCCTCAAAGTGGAGCTAATCAAACCAATAACCCGCATATCAGCAGGCACCTTATCACCGACCCTAAGCTCAACAATATCACCAGGAACCAACTCTTTGGCAGGTAAATTAGCAGCCTTTCTCCCATTCCGAATAACAGAAGCATGTTCAGATTGAATCTCCTTCAACGCCTCCAACGCTTTCTCGGCGTTACTCTCTTGCCAGACACCAACAAAGGCATTAACAATCAAGATCAGGAATATAACCAAGGGCTCAACAAATGCCGTAATCCCCATCTCTCCACCTTCATCACCATCATACCAAGCCAAGACAAACGAAACCACGGCAGCACATAGCAAAATCCTAACTAAAGTATCATTAAACTGATCTAAAATCAACCTCCAAATCGACGGCCCGTCGTGTTTATCCAATTCATTTAATCCGTAAATTTCCTTCCTTTTTTCGACCTCATCGCTCGATAATCCGACACGACGACTAACTCCAAACTTATCCTCACACTCTTTGACATCTCTAGCCCACGCCGGAAACAAATCGCTAGATTTAACTAACTTTTCACTCGAATCGTCGCGTTTTTTAACATTATCCTCCCCTCCTTTCCCCATTTACTCCTGTAAATTAACCGAATTCAATCAATCAATCAGTCAATCAGTTAATCACGAGATCTGCAAAATTCATAAACCCTAGACTAAAATTAAACACAAAAAGACGAAATCATAACAATACGAAAAGCAATAATCAAATTAAAAGTAAAAAGCAGAGTGAGTGGAATTGAGAATTACCTGAGACTTGATGGTGAAATCGAGATGGAAGATGAAAAGTCAAATTAAAAATAGTGATAATAACTGAATTGAATAGAATTAAGAGTAATGAAGGTTGGAATAATTCATAAAAATCTGAAATAATTAGAAATAGTGATTGTGATTTGTGAAGTGATTAAGTGAAGGAGGAGATCCGGATTTATAAGAGAATAAACCCGGAATAGCAATAGGTTGAGTGGGCTACTTGGGTTCTGTTTCCGGGTTCACATCAAATCTTCAGTGTCGTGCTAAATATAATGTTTGTTTAATTTATTGTTATATTTCCACGGGTTTGGGTTTCCATTTTCCAAGCTTAAAGGGGAAACCAAATCGATGTCAACCACTCATATAGTCATATTCTCATACACATTACTTACTCCGTGCCGCCTAGCCGCCTACTTGGGGGGGGGTTTGGTTTGTGTTTCTGTTGTCAACCCGGCTCATTTAAGTATCACTAATAATTATGTGAGACCGTTTTATTTTTTGGGATGGATTTTTTATGTAAAAATATAGTTATTTTAAAGTAAAATGGCTTATAGATTTGATTAATTTGAAACAGGTTGTTACTTGTCACAGTTCTAAGTTAAGACGGTTTTAATCAAAAACAACAATCATAAAAAAAATAATAAACAATTAATTGAAACGAAGGTAGTATAACATAAAAATAGTAATGATTTAACGAAAAAATTTGATTTAGAATTGACATATTTGTTTTAATTTAAAAGTAGGAATTGCCAAAATTTCTTTCAACGAGTAATAATTAAATTCGTTTTAAAGTTAAAATAGGTACAGTTGAATCTGTTTTAAACAAGAGTAATTGTGTTTAGTTATGAAAATAGATGATATTTGTATTTATTATTGGTGCTTACTAGGAAATGTTGGGTTGTAAAAGATATGTGTTCATCATTGTTAAAGTCGATTGTGCAAATAAAATATCCTTAATTATTAGTGACAAATAAAAGAGTTTAGGCAATAAGCATGCATTCTTTGATACCAACGACGTAATGCATAATAAATGAACATCGGCAAGTCAACATTTTGTAAATACATTATTCACACGTACGTACAAGTGCTATGTAAAAAAGTATGGAAATAGAACATTTCCTTGTAATTTCTTTGCTTCTTCTAACTAATGTGAATGATTTCTTATTACATAAGACTATTCCAGACAATGTAAATACTTAATTAATACGACAGTACTCGTAATAATGCACCAAATACAAGAACAATAATTAATAATTTATTAGTTTATTCTCATTTAGTTGTTTAAATTATCAAGTCATGTAAAGGAGTAAAATGACACTCATATCTATTTAGAATCGAGAGATATATAATAATTCATTTTAAATATTTGATTGACATAACAATAGAGTAACTTAAAAAATAAAACTAAAAACTTGGATTTTGTCAATATTATATTGAACGGGATGACCAACCATGCTAACCCCTCTTGGCGCTCCATCACTTAATATTTTATGATAATTATAAGAGATTACTTAATAGCAGTTATTTTAAATTACACAAAATATGAATTAGATCAATAGTGACAGCAGAATTTGAATAATCTATCTCGTTGAAGTAGTACTTCTATAACATATACATATTAACATACAATAATAATTGAATTTTGAATGGAAATGTTGAAATAAAGAGCATGTGAAGGAAGGAAGAGAGTAAAGGAAGGAGGTTGCAGAGTTGCAAATAAGGAAAGTTGGATGTTGGTTCAACGACGCACAAAGAAATAAAGAAAAGAGAATAGTATTAGCACGTAGCAGTAGACATTAGCTTAGTAGTGTGGTGTAGTGGAGTGGGAGCTCTTTTGCATCATACATAGTGTCTCGTGCAATTCCTTCCACATTAGGCAGATCCATATCCTCGCACTACCCTCGTCTAATCTTTTTTTTTTTATTTTTTAATTATGGAATATTTTATTAGCAAAACAACAGATCTGTTTTCACATGCATTCTACTTAGCTCTCAATAACTTCAATCTTTGTTTCTTTACCAACATTTCTATGAACCTCCCACGAATGTTCTTCATCCTCTTCCAATTCTACACTTCTACGCCTACCCGGCCCCATCTAGGCATCTATTACTGCACAACTTCTTCACTCTTTATTCTTTCATTTTATTTAATTACTTCTAATCCTCAATTACTCATTTCTCCTAAATTCTTGAAAACTCCTCTTATTTTGTTTAATAGTTTAAATTTCAACCCCAATTAAACAAAAATATCGCTACAAATACTTATATACTCATATTTCATACTAGTTTGTAATTTGTTTGTCAAGCCGTGTACAATAAGTGACTATAATATGTCTTTTTACAGGTATCAACCTACGCCTAAATAGAATAATCTACTCATTTTAATTTGTGACAATTTACAGTTTGACTCGTCTCCAAATTTTAAGATGAATATCTTATTACCACCATTAAAGTCCTATTTTTTCGGCTGAAACAAGTTTAGCTAAATAGAACTAAACTAGAACTGAACGAGAGTGATCTGAAATTGAATTGAAGTGAATAAAATGAAATTAAAACGGAATCAAACAAATAAAACAAGGTGAGCAAACTAAACATACAAGTAGATTGAAGTAGTCCATGCAACGACTATTGATACGGCGTAAATGAAACAAACAGATTTTATCCACAAACAATATAGCATACACGATGGACAGTCCATATTGCACTGGTTCCGCCCACCAACACAACCTTTACTTCATCACTTCATAGACTTCATTTTTCATTGGCCCATTGGCCACCAACTATGGGCTATTTGGCAACACAAGGCCCAAAAGGTGATCAAACATACAAGGTCTACACAAAAATAGATAAGTAAATAAATAAATAAAATATTGCATAATACCACTTTATGAGCTTCTACAAAAACATTTTAATGCGATTATCTAATACTCTGTCTTTTATATCAATAACTTGCATATTTAATAAAGTATGTTGTTATTTGTCATAAAATAAAATGTTTGTTAGGTAAATTTGTTGGATTTATTCTTATTTCGCTAGTCTTGGATCATATACTTTTTTGTGTAACGAAATACACATTTAGTTGCATTACAATAAGGGAGATGATGAGAGAATTTCATTGTAGAGAAATATCTCTTTTTTAACCACTAGACTAAGATATTTTCGTGTACATGAAAACATTAATGTTATGGCATGTTCCTCAGCTCCAATTCAGCTATTTTCAACCCATACAATTTAGCTCAATTTAAGTTCATTCAACTCGATTCAATCAATTTAGTTTTATTTAGCTCAAGTTAACAAAAGCTTACTTATAAATCACACTTTGTAAGAAAATAAGATCACCTTTTTTCACATTATTAATTTATTACTTGTGTAATACGAGTATGAAAAAATAAAGGGCCACGCCAATAAATGATAATTATGGATTAGTTTAGTACTGCGTAGAAGGGAATGGTGTGATTAAAGTTTAAACGCGTGACAATAAAGAAGGCCGAGATATAATATGGCACTGTCCCACTCCAAGTACTTGTAAAATATATTGCAAACATAATGATGGACCAGCCCAAAGTGTGCACAATGATACTTAAAAACAAACCCACCATGTTTCTTGGTTTGACATTGAAAATTTGCAATGGATAAGGAAAAGTAATATGCTAAGTTTGTAGAGTTATGGGATGTGATAGACGAGTTTTCAGATAAATTAGGTAAAAGAAAGTGGCAAGGCGATCAACTTCCTTGACGATGTTTTTCTGGCTTTTTTCAGTTTTATTCAGTTATGTTGAACGTCGGACGGTAAGTTTAATTCAGCTCAATTAAGCGGAGAAGAAAAGGGCAAAAGAAGTGAATGATAGCAATTGAAGAGAGAGTCACGAGAGTTGTTGCAAAATAAAGAGTGAAGAAGAGGCATTAAATGTAGAGAATTTAGTAGTCGCATCTGTTTGGTTAAAAATGATGCTAAGAAATGAATGATGCAATGAATTAACAAAATTAACGTATGTATCTGAAGCCACAACAGTACAACACAACCATCAGTCAAGTATAAAAACTTGTCCTCGTATTTGTCAGAATGTCTAACAGATAACACTAATTCATACCCTTCACCACTTGTTACTTGTTACTTTCATGCCACTCTGTTTTCTATCTTCTCTATAAACTATGTCTCGAGAGTCTGAGACGGTTTTATATTCTGAAACGGTCACACGTTACGAGAGATAGCAGTAGTTAAATTCATACCTTGGATATGCAGTAGTTACTTTCATGGTACTGTGTTTTCTAGCTTCTCTTGGACAATGCCGTTTATGTTCACGTGCTTCTACTTCTGACTTCTTGTTATTACCTGTAGTTTTCACTTATTCAACGCCTCTTTTCTGCATCATATAACTTACAAGACGCCAATACAGGTAAATATATTTATTGCATGACCACGACTAACAACAGTTTTCTCTAAATTTCACATCTAACATCGATCAAAATGTATGTGTATTTACATATATATTGTTTCTTGTTTAAAACGGTAATAGATGAAACAAAGAAAACATAATTAGGTTCTAATGCAATGTTTGTCCTATATAACAGTTTGGACATATTTAGCCCTCTTTTATCTTACGATAGATACTGTCGTTTTAAAATAGGTTTCAAAGAAATTTCACTACTTGAGAGTATATATCTGACCCACCAAATAGTCATTTTTGTTATACGATTTAACCGAAGATTTAATATATATTTGTTAAATAGTATTCTTGTTAAATTTAAAATTGATGATAAATTCACACTTATATATGCATAATTAAAATTAATATCTATTAAGGTAGTATTTCTTCTTTTAAATTCTTATATGGAGTAATACAATCTTAAGAGTTGTATTTTTATGGGACATATTTGATGTATTTGATCAATTGTGTGTATTCCTTAATTGTTAGGAAATTATACTCCCTCAAAAAAGAACAAAAAATCAAATCAAGAACTAGTAGAAAGGGTAAAAAAAATATAGAAATACATGTCAGACTGACCATTTGACCGTTTCTTTGTCTAGGGCAATTCATTCTCTCTGAGGACAAGGTTTTTATTTACCTAATCTACTTGCACGGTTCTTGTATTTATTCTTTTATATCTTTAATTAATTAATACATATAAAAAGCTAAGCCAAGCAATAAAAAACCTTTAATTCTTACAGTATATCGTTTCAATGTCTTTATCTGATTATTTATTGGTATGCACCCAATTTTCTGAATTCACCAAAAGTCATTGAAATTGAGTAAATATACCAAGGCAAATCCAAATAATAGTTTGGACCATTGCAAAACCAATTCTATAAAGAATTAAATATCAGGCCCATGTTTTTATGACTAAAATTGGTTTTTTCTTCATATGTTGTAATAAACATGCATTCGGCCACATCCAAATATGATTTTTAAATATCTCGATAATAATTGTATAGTCACGTTCATGGGTGGTCGAATTTCTACATATGTTGTAAATTAGGATGACTTTACTAGTGTAAGTTAAATTGAGCTAATAAAAAAAAATGCATATATTTGTCTTTCTACTTATTTTTTTTATTAGTCTTACTTAAAACAATCACAAACTTATACTCCTAACTTTGAAATATACTTCATGTAGTTATTTTGTAACACAAAATAGCTGGTCATCTTAAGCTTAAACGCTCTAAATATAATATTCTGTAATCGATAACTTTTTTATATCGTTTGATCAATTTGATGTAGCTACATTAAAATTGAACTAACCTAAAAGTATATAAAGGAGGGTTCCAAGAAAAAACGAAAAAGGCAGGTAGGTTAATTATCAAACTCATCATCAATAATAATCTAGTTCAACAATGATATGTTAATCATCAAATTATTAGGTATTTTTAGAGAGAAAGGCACTTAAAACTTGTAGCTTTTGTGTATATAGTGGCAAAATTGTAATGATTATGCCTCCAAATATTATTTCCATATCATAACTTTATTGTCACCTCCTTAATTAAAATAACTAAAGATTAGGGCACACAACACCATTGAAGGTCGAGATTAATCAGGAATATGCATCTTTTGATGGTAAAAGCATGAAATTATTAAACTTTATGGTAGGTCATTGCCAAAAACATATTTCTATAGAATATACTAGTTATTTTATTTCGTAAAAAGCAATTTTTTTTAAAGATAGACCTTGTTAGTTTTGATGTTGGTAAGATTCAAATATAGATCCAATTGTCGCCTTTAATTGCATAGAAACTCAAACTTTAGAAGTATAATTGAGTGTTGATTCAAAAAAAATCAAATCTTTTTTTATAAATTCATTTGAGTTTGAAAATTTTGGTTTGACTCATTATGTGAAAGAATTCGTCAATTTATAGGGATTATCAATTATTTAAGCTGAATAAAAAGATGATTTTCCTTATTTACATAATTAAAAGTCGGTAACTAATCACAAGCATGCTGCATGTATATATAAAGAGTAATGTGAATTTACTATACTCCATTTATTTAATACTTAACAACGGTACTCATTTGTTTATTTTTTATTTATTTTTGTTGTCGGATATTTTAATCAAAATATAAACTAATACTCAGTAATTAAGATGCATGGATGAATACCTCTTCTTCCATGTATATAGTTCAGGTAGCTAGATTTTTCATTTTATGAGGTAACACTTTAAAAATGTAATCTATATATAGCTAAATGATCCTACGGACCTATGAAATCCTATTATATCGATTTGATCATATCCAACCTAATAATTCTAAGCAGAATTCCGATCTTAATAACCTCGTTTATTACTATATTCTATAATTAAATGATAAGATTAGTTAAAGTTGATAGCACCAGAAGTTAGTAGTGGCTGTAATGATGATGTTAAGCACTGAATATTACCCAAATATTCAGGTAAATATATAAAATATGAAAACATTAAAAAACTGAAAGAGAAAGTTTGGCACCACTTGGTAGTTGAAAGGTACTCTTACTGATAAAGGGAGAAAAAACCAAAGTATTTAGATCACCTTGTTGGAATTTTTCAAATATTCACGTCATGTCTATTTTCTAAGCATTACATGTATGATACGTTGCATTCTTTCCTCCTTTTGCCCAAGTATTCTGCCTCTTTTTCATTTTCATACAACTTGGATTCTTGTACAATAATAATCCCGATAATATCGCCATTATTTATTAGTAGTTATCGTCAAAAAATTAACTATTTGTATGATATACATAAAAACCCTAATAGGGTAGTTTAGTAACTTTCATCCTTTATACCGATTCCTCAATATATGTAAGACTTTTGTACCGACCGTGTACGGGGGCTCACCTCACCTACTAAAGCTTTTGATCACTTATTTACCAACTGACATATATATGATATATTGATTGGTAGATATATTTATCGACCAAATTTAAACAATTGATATATTTAGCTGGTCAGTTAATCGGTTGATAATTTTTACTGATTGATTTTTAGTGTTACCACATACTACTAGTAAATAGCGTTGTTCTTATAGTGTATTGTAATTATATACGTCCCTTAATTAGTTTGTACATAAACACCCATCGAATATGTCATTTTATCCAAAAATATTATGAATGAATATAGGAGACGATTTCTCTAATTTAGTTAACAAAATTCAGGTGCTAATTACACTGCAATTCTGTTGTATTAAGTTGTGTATCAATCTTTAATTGAACCGCCAAAATTTCTATCTACTTATTTATTTCCAACAACATCATTATATAATTACGAAATTATTGCAAATAATCTGCTAAGCTAACAAGATAAAATAAATGATCACATGACTAGACACGTAAAACAATTGATGTATGGCATAATTATAAATGTGACAATAATGTAATGGGTATATGTCATCTTCATTTCATTATTATTGCATTGTTCATAAGAATTTATAGTATCATCTTTACTCTTGGCCTAATGTCTTAAACTTTCCTTTAAAGGATATCTTAATTGCATTCCTAATCAAACATTCAAAGATGTATTTAATTAGGTTTTAATGGTCATGTCATTTTCTACTCATTTAAAATTTTGGGAATGAAATAAATCATATACTTTAATTAATCAATGATGAGACAATTGTGTGACTAAAATGGTTTAATTATTTTATGGTATATGGGCACATTATTTAATACAATTATAATTTTATTTGTTTCAATCAAGCTAGGTTCTATGTAATTATTCACGTTGGTTCGTTTAACTCTTTTTTATATGTAAATACGTTAATTGTGGACTATGTCATATGGACATTTGATTATAATATAGTATACTTAACTGTTTTTTACAAAACAATTTACATTTGATTATTTAAGATGGACAATCGAATGTAAAAGTTTACTTTGTCAACTAAAATTGTTCACGAGTTTTAGTTCAATTCAATATTAAATATTGTTCACGAGTTTTAGTTCAATTCAATGTTTAACACGTAGGCTTTTTTTAAAGAAAAAACACTAGCTCAAAATCATTGGTTGATGCAATGCAGAGTAGCGACACATCAAGTTTTCTCTGTTAAAAAGTTTTACAATTGTTTTGCCTAAATTAAAAAATAAAATGATAAGTAAAATGAGAAATTATGAATAATCACAAATTTAGTGACGGTTACAAACAACACTAATCTATCTCTATAAAAGAAATAGATTTTAAAGGCTTCTGATTGGCTGCTTATAATTAGGAAGGTATAGGCCCACAACTTTTACACAGATTTAATTCACCTCTCTCCTAAATTCAGAATTAATTCCGATGTTTACTCTTCCCTAATTACGTATTCTGATATTTCCTCATTCTTAATTAAGAAATCGATTGCAGTATTACATTTCATCTTATCATAATAAAATACGATATGATCAAATTACTGTTAATCGAAATTTTAAATAACAATATACAACGGTCAAATTAAATACAATATTTAACGGTCCAAAATTAAATCCGAAAAAACAAAAAATTACAAACAACAAAAATAATTAAAATCCAATATTTAACTTACATTATATTTTCCAATCAAATCAAATAAATTAAGATACGAAACAAGATAAAATACGGTAAAATACGATATACAAAGGTCCGATATATATTAAAATGATCATATTTTGCCAAAGTCGTCATAAAAATCCCTTATTGAAAAAAACAAAAATCATGTATATCAGCACAATCAGAATCACCCCGATCTTTTTCGTCTTCAAGGCTTTCAATCCAACCCAACGATACAAAACTATCTATCTATATTATTAAAGGAAGCTTTTTTCCGATCGACATGATTGGTTGAATAATATAATAATAGGTTTCAAAATAAATATAGTAAACGATAATATATAGAAAAAGATAAAATCTAAAATGTTTTTAATTTTTTCAAGGTGATTTGGTAAAATACAAACAACTGAAATAGTCGAAACTAGAGCTATAACACATAAAAAAAATTAAAAAAAAAAGGCATGAAATTACGTTAGAGATAAATATGATAAAAATACAATTGTTACTTATTCTTTTCTTATAGGATTTTCACGTAACGTAAAATCCCTTATCTATAAAAGAATAACTTTTCCTATTTTTTCATTGGTTGCTTACTTTTAGGAAGTTAAAAACCTTCTTTCTCACCATGTCCCACCACTTACACAACAGAGGTTTAGTTTTTCTTCATTTTGCTTTTCTCCATTTAACATTCTAAAGTTACAAATAGTTTTTATCTCCATAATAAAAAAAGCAACTTTACTCCAAATTCGAAAATAAAAAAATCACTAAAATTTTACCCTGAAACATAAAATTCAACAATATTAAAAAAAGTTGGACAATTAGATGTAATTAACAAATAGTTAGAGGTATGAAAAACGAAAAAAATTATACAAAGAGTTAAAAATTAACAAACATATGTATATCTAAAAAAATGAAAACAATACACGAGGAGATAAAAATTAACAAAAAAACTTAGATTAAAAAATGAAAAAGACGTAGATCAAAGATTTTTGAATAAGATCAAATAAACCCAACATGTAAAATTAACAAAAAAAATTATAAATCTACGATTTTCGAGAAAATATAACAACGTTCGAGAATTAGTCAATTAAAACTAGGTTAACATCGAGTAAAAAAGTTGGTCTTAATAACAAGACATTATTATTTTCTTTATAAAATCATCCACATATTTTTATATTATAAAAGCTACAGATTTTAAGAGACTGCTATTAGAAACGTTTCTAGCATTTTACTTTCATTTAGAGAGTAAGTTTTTTGAAGGGTAAAATATAGAAGTACAATACAATTTCTTTATCTATTTTATATGGTTCAAATTTATTTTATAAATTTTGATTATTTATTTTAATTTATAATAATCATTAAAAAAAATTAATTATACCGGTAAATCATCAATTATTTGAAGTCAAATTCATCCCCGAATTCATAATTTCTATATTTCTAATTTAAGTTCATATTGAATTATATTTGCACTAATTTTTTAATATATTTACGAAATTTTTAAAAGCAGACCCGTACATTTTTTGTACGGGCATAAAACTAGTTGATATTAAAGTAATACAAAATCATCCTTTGTAGGGAGAAGGTATCAAAGTTACACACAAATTTCATGTTTTATTTACCTAAATCAAAAGTGAATGATGATTTGATAGATGATCTCACTAGCCAAGTATGTAGACTACCGTGCTATAATATCATTGAGTCTTGCTTGTAACGGGCTAATTCTGTCACAAGTTTGTAATCTCTCGCAAAAAAAACAAGGGACAAAGTGAGACATCTTTCATATGTTTTGCACTCATTTATCATGAATATTTTATGAAAATAAAGGTATCCGTCACAAGCTTGTGACGGATACCGCATACGGTCAAAACTTGATTGACCCATAACATTATTGGACCCACCTTATTATTATCCTTAATTTATACTCCTATTATCTCCTCCCTATATTATTCCTCATTTCCCAAGTCCCAACCCCTCCAACCCTCCCTACTTCTTTATAAACCTAATAACTAGCTTCTCTCCCTTTCAAACTTCCCCCCCCCCCCCCTCCTTAAAACTCTCCTCAAAATTCACCTAAATCCATACTCATATACCGTAATCAATTTATCAATTACCCTTGGAAATAAAAATGCCTTTGAAAATTAAGAACATGAAAGGCATAGACCTTTCTTGTGCCTCACCATCATCAACTGCTATTTGTTCTAGCATGGACCAACGTTCTGTCATCAAAAACAGCACCAAATCATTTCAACGTTTAAATTCTTACTTAGGTGATCATTACAAAACCTTAACCAATAACAATAACAATAACAATAATAATAATAATATTAATCCTTATTATTCTCCTCCAAGAGCTCCTTGCATTTCTGAACTACCCTTCACTCCAAGGCCATCTTCCTTCTCTAGCTACCGCGATAAAACCCGTAAATCTACGTCCGAGGTTAAGCACAGTGATGTTGTTACTAGAAGGAGACGAAGTTCAGTTGAGTTCAGGGATATCAAGCATTATAACAACACTAATCGTCACGAGTATAGTAATTCTTCAAGGTATCTCTTAGCTGAGTCCAGATATCTTGACTCGCTATACGGGTCGAAAAGTACGAGAAGTAATGTTACCTCCAGTACTACTCCGGTGTTTGGTTCTGAGGGAAGGAGGAGTACGAGTCGGGTTGAAACGAAGCGTTTTGGGTCAATGTTGGATGATGAGAAGGACAAGATTAGGCAACATTTTTCATTGATTGATGTTAGTGATGATGATCATAGGAGGGGTAAATCTGGAATTAAGCAGAGGAATTCAGAGGAATCGGAATATGAAGGTCAAAGTCAAAGTCAAAGGCAGAGGAGTATGGGTATGGGATCTTCCCGTTCTCCTAACCAGGTAAATTACTTTAATCTTCGTAAATCGTGTTTACGCTATTACTCCTATATAAAACGATTTTACATGTATATAACAACGCTTTAATTTGAAATTTCGTTTCATTTGTATCAATTGGTACGAGATATTCACCCTGAAACTCCATATAATTAAGGTCAGATTTGAATTTATGACTTGATGTAACTGAATGTTAGCAACATGTCAAGACCACTAACATATTCATGCAACAAAAAAAATACTGTATAAAACCGTGTTACACAATTGTTATTATAGTATTATTGTTCTATAGTAAATTGGTTTACTTATAAAACCGATTTATAGAAGATTGACTTCAGACGATCTGAAATAAAACGGACAAAATACTGTCATTTTTTTTCATTTAACTACAAAATGTTAATGATTACATTTTATCAAAAAATAATTACAATTTATTGTAAATGACTATATTTGATCTATCTTATTTCAAACGGAAATAAGCGGTTTGAAGCGAGAATTTGCGTACTTTAATTTAATTAGTATAGCCAACATGAGAATCTTAGATGCTTTAATTGTTTTATTTAGAAAAACATAAAAGCTGTTATTATGATGCATATGGTAACGGGCATCTGATGGTCAGATATTAATTAGAGTAATAAGTAGTAATTAAAGCTAATAATGTGGTCAGATGTTGGAGTTAAAGCCTTGATGGAGGAGTATATAGTATATACTACACTATAGTACAAATTTGACAGTTCACACAGTGTTACATGAAGTATTACTTATATGACATGGGGGTAGAACTTTGATGATGTTGTCTCTTCCTGTCCTTTTTTCAATACTTTTATTCTGTGAGACGGTTTATACTCAATGATCGTCTTACCGTATGAGACTGTTATTCTGTAATCCGTATACTCGTTTTTATGGTTTGTTGGGTCATGCAACAGGTAGTTGTATTGAGGGTGTCATTGCATTGCAAAGGTTGTGAAAAAAAGCTCAGGAATCATCTTTCTAAAATGGAAGGTAATTTTTGTTTCATTTATATTGAAATCACGCATTGAAAGCTTAACGGAATTAATTGGTTTTAATTAACGCAGGAGTGAGTTCGTATAATATAGATATGGAAACGAAAAAGGTAACTGTTATGGGATATGTGACGCCGGTAGAGGTACTAGCAAGTATATCCAAGGTAAAGAATGCACAATTCTGGCCTTCTCAAGTTTCGTCTTCATCAAATTCGACATCAACAACAACATCATCGACTTCTTCATCAAGCTCTTCCACGATAGACCTAAACTAACAAATTAAAAGTAATGAAGAATGAATGAATGAATGAATGAATGGTTAATTTGATGTAAAATTTAGCAGTAATAGTAGTTTGAGGTTTTTATAGTGCATGCATCAGGCTGCAGCAGTCATGTATTTCTGTGATTTAGTTGTTGGCAAAAAGGTGTTATTTTTGTGTGCTTGTATTTGTTTGAGATGATACAATGCGTTTTTGGCTATTGTTTACTCTTTGCTTAGTGATCGATTATCATTAATTTTGATTATTCGTTTGAAACCGTCTCCTAAAAAATTTAGTCGCGTATGAAAGCTTATGATTCGTCCCTTGTGGTAAATAATGAAATGGGGTCGTACAAATTAATTGATACACATATGAACAAAATGGTATAGTGGTAGCATGTAGATGATTATGACAAGAGAAGCAAACCCATGATCCAATAATAGTAGTAGTTGCATCAATATTTGAGCATGCGTCAATCTTCTATTTAACTCGCGTCGCATTCAGAGATGACTCAGTCTAATAACATCCATGATCATCATTCGTTTACGTCTTGTATTAAAAATGACTCAATGTAGTATGTATTCCAACCTTGAAATTTTAGTAAATTTGAATTTGGCTTATATCTTTTAGATTACTTTAAAGTTATACTAACCTTTATTTTTGTGTCTCCTTGGTTGGTGTAAAAATAACTACTCCCCAGCTAAAGAATATGCTACACATTACTAGCGATTAATTTTATCAGTAGTTTTCATGTACGACGGTTTTATCCTGTGTCTTTTTACAAAATGTGACCATTTTGTGGTAAAAAATGACAACTTTTTGATAAATAGTGACTATTTTTTACAAATAGGTCATTTTTTAAACAAAAAATAATCACTATTTAATTAAAGTGATCACTACTTATCAAAATGTGATCACTTTTCTACACTGGTCGTATTTACGACCGTCATTGAGTAGAATTTGTGTAAATTTTATTTATGATGACGAGAATAGGATAACCCAAATCATAATAAGAATAGGGTGTTTATGACATCAAAGTTTATCATTCAATTTGTGTCCTAAAACAAAAGCCGCTTCACCCATCTAACACTTAAAACGAAAATGATGACCGTCTTACGAGTTACGAGAGCATCAAATCAACTCAAAAAAATAAAAAATGCTAGTACAAAACATGAAGATTCTATTTAAATTTTTCAAAATGAAAAGTCTAGAACTTTATATATCCAATATTTGAATAAGTCTATGTTTTAGATGTAAAAGTTTATAAGTAAGGTCCACAATAGAAGTCTTTAGTGAGAGTGTTTTATGCTTTTAGGGAACGATCAAGAATAATAATGCGCCTTAAAAATCCACAAAAATAAAGGCAGAAAAGAAGTAGAATGTCTTGACTATGAGTACTTAATTTTGGAAGCATGCAAATGAAAACGCCATTTTTTATCCACATTTTTCATCATGTCATTCATTATTTGTCCCCTCTTTTTCTTACTTTTTTTCGTTTTCTTATCTATTTTGTTCGGTATTTGGTAGTTTTGGACGGCTGGAACGAAAAATACGTGAAAATTTTAAAGTAGAAAATCATGCATTCACCTACTAAAGAGGTTGGATTGGATTATTTTGCATAATTACATTTATGACTTCCTTAATCAATGCTTTTTAGGTTGATTTCGACCGGCGCACCATGGATGGTGGATGCCTATGTTATAGTCAGTTGCCGAGTCATAATTTACGATTAGGGGACAAATAAGTAATGCTACAAGGCAATTGAACTAAGTTTTCAACTTTTCATTGTCTAGCGGAGTTGATGATCCTACTTAACACCTTTCTATATCCGTCGTTGGTTATAATTTATATATATGTATACCAAAGAGGTTTTAGCCAATCTTAATTACGGGTTTGATATTCTAGACCCTTAGACGGGATTTCAAATTAAATAAGGCGAGTATAAGATTTTTAGTTGGTTTCATCATATTTGTACACGGTCTAGAACTCGAATAAATTAGATGGTGGAAACTAAGCCTATTAACAAAGTCATGTGACCCGGTGATCTGATCAGAACTTGACTAGACCACGAATTGTCCAGACCTTATATAAACTGACTCAAATGTCTATTGTTGGAAACTCATCGCTTTTTCTAAATAACTTAATAATAACAAAAGCGAAATTACCCGAATTGGAATAACCAGGCCTAACCTAATCAGAATTCTCGTGAAACCAACCAGAACGACCCGTTTTCCTTTTCTAATACAAACTCAAAGCTATGCAACATGATATAGCACAAAATCATGCAACCATATGTGATGAAATTGGTTCAAAGAAATGATATAATCTGATAGTAAGTCTTACTTGCGACGGGTCACCATTTGTGACGGATATTTTGTGAGATAAAATCGATACAAAATGAGTTAGTGGAAAAAGGGGACCACATGAATAGTGTTGTAGAGAGAGAAAAAGTGGGTATTTTGTGAGTGAAAACGGTATCCGTCGCAAGCTTGCGACGGATAGTGCCGTTGCAAATAAGAATTTGTGATAATCTGATGTAGTGAAGTTGCACGTCGACCATTATTAGAAAACCGTATGATTGAAATGGTAAGGAATGAAAAGGATGGAAGGAGTAAAGAAGGTTCAAAATGGGTCCATGGATTGAGGCCTGAAAATGATAGTTGCGGTGGAAAATGGATCCTTGCCCGGATAAAGTTGGATCGCATGCTACTTTAAGCCCACATAAAGTTAACTTTGTCCATCACTTTCTATTCAAGATTATTAATTTTAGATATTTGTATATTTTGATGACTAATTGGCTTATCATTGTCCTTAAACATTCAAATATCTTTCAAGTTTCAATTAACTGCAAAGCATTACAGTTTATTTTAAAGATATAATATTGAAATATCTCTCAGGTTCTGTGTATGGACTACAAGTTGGGATTTTCCTACTTTAATCTCATCTCAAATGTTTCAATTAAAGTAACAGTCTAGATATTTCGAAACTCCGGTGTTACATTCGTCATATAGATAACTACATTCAGTTACAGGGGTCGCTGCGATCTATATGGTCATCTTCAGGTTCCGGATTCCATGACCACGGAGGGCGACTATGGCAGAACCATTAACAAGACCCATTTCGCCTGTAAAAAGATGATTCCACAAAACCAAATGAAAATAACACCTATTAAAAATACAGTATGATGTTTGCTAGGACAGGGCTTCATTGAATTGATACTTAAAATTAGGAAAGCAATTCTCTGTTTTACAAGGTAATCATAGTTTACATAAAACTCCGAAACTAAAACCAAACGCCACATAATTTAAAATCATGTACACAATTTACTGAGTAAGGAAGACATTAAACTCAAGGACCGTCTCCAATCCATCGGTCTCGTGCTGAGCAACAGGAAGTGTTTTCACAAGGGCAGATCCCTTGGCACTCACATATTTCCCGGTTCCACCTATAACTGCAATCAAAGACTCGGAAACAGATGTCTGGTGCACCCCAAAGAAGTTGAGGCTGTCAACGTAGCCACCTTCTTGGAACATTGTTGTGAAAGCCATTGTCTGGGTCTTCCCATCAACCGAGCTGTACACATAATACCCTTGGGCCCGCCCAATCATGCCTGAACCAAGGTCATGGCTTTCAGTCAACTCGTCGTCAATTGCTATCATTGTCCCGAACATGAGCTGTTGCAGGGAGGTCTGTGCAGAGAGCTGACCACCATTCACAACTGGAAATCCGTACCCTCCTACGAAGTTGTTGTTGTTGTTACCATTGTTTTGCATTACATTTGGGTTGACACCACCAAGCCCGGTTAGGAAAGGAACATTGTTGTTGTTAATGATCCCGTTGTTGCCATTGTTTTGTGGGAGCCCATTACTTGTGGGAAGGACAGCACCGTTGGGCTTAGCAAAAGGGACCTGGCCATTTACAGCCGGGTTCGTCACAATGCCAGTGATAGCTTTGGCTGAAGGGTTTGTCCCACCTAGAATGTCGTGCATGAAAAAGGTTAAATCAGGGTGGGCACCATCTGGTACAACACTTGCACCGGCTCCGGCTCCAGCTCCAACACCAGCAGCTCCTCCATTAGAAACAGTACTCGCACCAGAATCCCCATCATCTGGTGAAACACTTCCACCGGCTCCACTACCAGAGACTGTAGCAGCACCGGAGGCTCCACCACCAGTGGTTGCGGCAGAAGCAGAACCAGAAGCCCCACCACCGTTTGTGGTGGCAGTACCAGAACCCAAAGCCCCACCACCATTGATAGTGGCAGTACCAGAAGCCCCTCCACCACTGATGGCAGCAGTACCAGAAGACCCACTCACAGGGGCAACAGCATCATCATCAACTGGGCTGTATGGTTCGGGGACAGGAGAGATTGTTTCATCGAGGATTCGAGCTGAGGCAGTAAATGTAATAAGTAAGGCTAGGGTAAGATGAACGATTTGGGACATGATGGAGATTGCCATTGGTGATTTTAAAATTAGTGCTGCAACAAGAAGAGGTGCTTGTTAATCAGGCTTGCTTCGGAGATTGGATGATGAAAGTGAGAGTGTACCATTTGAGTTTATATAAAGAAGCTAAAACCTAGAAAAGCCGAAAGAATAATAAGATGGAGTTGATAGAGTGGAGTAGTTCCTCTTCTATGCATTCAATATCAGGTGAATTGGTTAGAACTGGAAAACCTAAACCTCAAAATGCCAACTGCTAAAGACACCAACTCATCAATCATTATTCATTATTATCATCAAAAAATGCAAGGGACAAAGGAGTACTTGGGAAGTTCTTGTTAAGTAAAATTACGGGTTGCTGCTTCAAACCTATGAATGGACCGAAGAAAGTTCACTTACAAGCGCATTAGTATCATCGCTAACAGCACAGACATCACCAACCATAGATTCCCAAGTTTCAAGTTGACATCTCATATTCCTCTTTTCCATTTCTTCCAATAGAAAACAAGCCTCATCCAACTTCCCACCCCTAATCAACCCCGACACTAAAGTATTAAAGCTTTCCAAACGAGGGCAATGCCGACTCATCAACATTGCATGAAGAATACCCAAACTCCTCTCATATTCACCCACTCGACAAAACCCGTCCACCAACATCCTATACGTCGCTGCATTAGGCTCACATCCTTTCATTTGCATTTCAACTAGCACCTTATAACCCTCCTTAGCTTTACCTTCCTTACACAAAAAGTTCACCAAGATATTATAAATCACAACATCCGCCTTAAGCTTCTTTTTCTTCTTCATTTCAAGAATAAAACTTTTTGCTTCATCAAATTTTCCTTTTCGAGCAAGATCAGTAACCAAAACCCCCAAATTCACAGTCTTTGGTTTACACGCTCTATACTCCATATCAAACATCATCTTCTTCGCTTCACCATACTTCCCCAAAGAACACAACCCTTCCATCACTAAAGCATACGTAACCGCATTCGGATGCCTCCCTTTCTTAATCATATCATCAAGCAACTTAATCCCCTTCTCCACATCACCCTTTTTACACAAAAACCCAATCAAACTATTATAACTCACAACACTTGGCTCAACTAGTCTCTCAAGCATTTCTTCAAACACCTTCCACGCATTACCCAAATCACCTCTCCCTAGCCAACTCTTCATCATCACATTATACGAAACAGAGTTCAGCCGAAAACCCAGTTCCCTACTCTTCCTAAACAAACCTTCCGCATCGGAAAACCGACCGTTATCAACAAGTAAATTAAGCAAAGTATTAAACGACACCAAACTCCGTTTACAATTAAACTTGGGCATATCATAATACAACTTAATCGCCCTATCAACTAACCCGCATTTCGCATAATTCTGCATTAATCCAATAAACAACGATTCACTGCAACGAACATTCCGACGATTGATAAGATTAAGAAGATTATCTACAAGATGGAAGCTTCTAGAACGAGCTAGTTTATATAGAAGACAAGAATAAGAAGGGTAATCATGTTTTATACCCCTTTTAGAGTATTCGTGGAGAAGAGAGATAGCTTCATCTGGGTTGTCCAGTTGCTTCACATCTAAAATGAAGGCTATGGGTATCGGTTTCGGTTTCAGTTTGCGTCGTTTCAGCCATGGATCGTCAGCTCGAGTCCGAGTCTGATTCTGAGTCTGAGTCTGAGTCTGAGTCCGAGTCTGAGTTCGGGTGCGAGTTCGAGGACGGAGTCGAGCACGGTCTCGCGTACGGGTGGTTACTGTTCGGACTTGGGTGGAAAGTAATTGTAGTTTGAGGACGCGGAGCTGCAACATGATTTGTGTGTTTAAGCGTGTGTGTGATTTCTGAGGTAGGCAACACATTTATATGTTTTGATCCGGTTCTCAAGTTTGTTAAATGGGCGGGTTTTTTACTGTCGCGGGTTGGTTGGTCTGAGTAGGGTCTGAAATTTAAACTCTAAAGGATCTTAACATGTAAAAATAGCACTCCGTTTACAGACAAAAAGTGCTAGAAAGTAGAAACTATTCACATGTGGATGATGAGTTGGTGACTATTTTACTTTCCTTCCGACGAGAATTAATCCATATGTTAGTTAGCTCAGATGAGAAACGAGAACAATGAAAAGACAACAAAGACATGTTAGAAAAACCGTAAATAAATAAGCAAGCCAATAAAGTGTGAAGCAAGAATCATATTGAGAAAAAACTCTTATTATAAGACGAAGTTAATTACTCCGTCGCACTTAAAAATCCAATGTAAGTAAACTAAAGAAGCCAGCAGATGAAAAGGCTGGTTCAAAATTCACATTATTTATTTACTAGCTAATTGCAGTATTATAAGACTGCTAAATCCTACGTTTTCTAATAGAATACTGTTTTGATTAATTCTCTAATTAGGAGGGAAGAAGATGGCATCAGAAGTCCTCTTTGATCGGAACTGCTTCTCCGCATCTGCAGGCACATTGAAAGCAGCCTCCAGCACCTCTGACGACAACGCCTTCCACACTGAAGTCCTTCCTGCTAAGTGTGTGAACACCGGGCTGCCATAACATCAAACCACCATATTAATCAGTCATATATAATCAGAACTATAATTAGCTCACAATTTAGCGAGTTGCTTTGAAAAAAGATGAATATGTGGGAAAGTTTGAGAATCCTTACTCAGGGGTAGAGATGATGGAGAACCAGTGCATGCCATCATTGTCAGCAATCTTCGAAACTACAAAGAACCTAGGCACGATGAACAAGTCGCCAGCCTTAAGGGTTGTTTCCAAGACCCTCTTGCCATCAACCCCAACAACTTGGACTCGTCCACTTCCCCTTAGAATGTAAGTAACTTGGAGGGCAGAATCACAAGAAAACCCAGGAGAGCACATCGACTTTCCATCAATCTGGACAAGATCAGCCCCTAGGCCAACCTCCCCAACCAAAGGCAAGTTCTTAGTGTTCAACACCACCACTCTTCCACCATTCTTGATATCGACATCCAATGGTGCTTCCAAACAGTTCAATGCCATACCCTCACGGTGCTCCTTCTTAGGCTCGGGCATTTTGTGAGATGCGGAAAGCTGGACGATGCCATTTCCTGATTGCTTGCTGACCAAGTTCTGAACGACATCTTCAGGCAAGTCCCATGCCCGGCTCACAAACTCAGTCGAGAATCCATTAAAGATTCCATTAGTGCCAGTAAGGAAAAAGTCGGTGAATTGACCGGCCTTGTGTCCCTTAGAGGTATCACCCAAGAAGAGTACAGTTAATTCGGTGTCAACCATGTTGTACCACCAGGTAACAACACCGAAAGGAAGAGCAATTGTATCTCCCTCCTTGATCTCAATCACCTTCTCCTCTTGCTCAGGAAGAACAATTCCTGCTACTCCTTGTCCTACAAGAATCCAAAATCAAAACTTTAATATCTCATTAACCATTAAAGCATACGTACACCATAAAAGTAGTTTACGAACCAAGCGACATCAGTCAATGTGATTTATTCACAAGATCAAAGCACAATAATTCCATGATCAATCAAGGAAACAAATTTTTTTTTGGTACATAATCAAATAAACAAAGTAGAATTGCATTAAGCAAACGATCTACAAGACTAAAACCAAAGATCATTAAACAGACAAGAAGCATAGTAAATATTGACCAGATAACAATATAAAGTTGATCAATGTCAAGATGCCACCAAAAAAATCTCTCCTTTTTTCAATCTAGTTGTTTATCTGTAAGGCCTCAAGGATCCGTTTACAAACTTCTTGTGTAAGACAGTTTTAACACGGATTTATATTTTCAATCAACGATCAACAAATAACTAAAACTAGCACTATCAAAAAAAATTCCCTCACAATAAATACAAAAGGTAAACAAAGATTGAGACGGAAAGAGCTCCAGAGATATGATAAAGTGAAGAAAAGATGATACCTTGAAGAACATAAGCAACCTTGGAAGAATCAGAATAACGAGGAAGAGCAAAACCAAACTTGTTGAGACAAAGTTTAGCAGCACCAACGTTACCATTCTTAAGCATTGGGAGCTCATTAGGGCACCAACTGTGGTAGGATCCACCTTCTCCTCCATAAACCTTCTTTGCTATCTTTGGTGTTAGATCAAGCTCCATCTTTCCTTTCTTTTTTTTTATTTCTTTGACTTTGTTTTCGAGTATTTTATTTGCTGAAAATTGAAAGCTGAGAATTGTGTGAGAAAAAGAGAGAATTGAGGTGTGTATTTATAGTATTGAGGAAATAGAGTTTGACTGGAATTAAACTTCGTTTGTGATTATGATTTATTTTTATCCAATTTTATCCGATTTTTATTAAGAATAGGACAGGATGGATTAGTGTTTGGATAATATACAATTATCAGATGAAACAGATGTCTGATGCACCCCAAAGAAGTTGAGACCGTCAACGTACCTACCGTCTTCCCATCAACCGAGCTGTACACATAATACCCTTGCGCTCGACCAACCATGACTGAACCAAGGTCATGGCTTTCAGTCAACTTGTCGTCAATTGCTATCATTGTCCCGAACATGAGCTCGCAGAGAGGTCAGTGCAGAGAGCTGAGCACCATTCACAACCGGAAATCTGTACCCTCCTACAAAATTGTTGTTATAATGTTACCATTGTTCTGCATTACATTTGGGTTGACATCACCAAACCCGGTAAGAAAAGGAACATCATTGCTGTTATGATCCCGTTGTTGCCATTGTTTTGTGGTAGCCTATTACTCGTGGGAAGGACAGCACCATTGGGCTTAGCAAAAGGAACCTGACCGTTTACAGCTGGGTTGGTCATAAACTCATAATGCCAGTGATAGCTTTGGCTGAAAGATTGCTCCCAAATAGGATGTCGTGCATCAAAAAGGTTAAATCAGGATGGCAGCCATCTGGTACAACACTTACCAGTGTTGGTGCCAGTATCAAAACTAGAAGCCGCACCTCCAGCGGTGGTGGCAGAACCAGAAAATCAGAACACCCAAATTCACAATCTTTGATTTACACCCTCTAGACTACAGATCAAACATCATCTTCTTCTCCTCACTATACTTCCCAAAGAACACAACCCTTCCCATCACCATTCACCAACGCATACGTAACCACATTCGGATGCCTCCCTTGCTTAACCATATCATCAAGCAACTTAAATCCCTTCTCCACATCACCCTTCCAGCAAAAAAACAAATCAAACTATTATGACTCCCAACATTAGACCCCATTTGCCAGTTGTCTCTCAAGCATTTCATCAAACACCTTCTATACATTAACTAAATTACTTCTCCCCAACAACCAACGCTTGATCATCACATTATATGAAACCGAATTTAACCAAAAACCGACCGTTATCCACAAGTAAATTAAGCAAAGTATTAAACGAACCCAAACTCCATTGACCATTAAACTCGGGCATATCATTAAACAACGTAATGGCCTTATCAGCTAAACCACATTTTCCATAATGTTGCATTAATCCAATAAACAACGATTTCCTGCAACGAAAAATAATGGTGGTTTTTGAGCGCGGAACTTGAACATAATGTGTGTCTGTGTGACTGTGTTATGACTTATTGATTGTTTAATTTGTGAAAGAATGTTCGTTAAAAGGTGCGAGCTTTTACCTCGGCGAGTTGGTTCAGTTTAAGTCGGGTTTGGGTATGGGCCTTGGAGAGTCATAAATCACTTTATCAACTCCGGGATTTAAACTCCAAAGGATCTTAACACGTAAAATTAGCACCCATTCTAAGGCGGAGCGCTAGCAACTACTCAGATATGGATTGATGAGACGAGTAAGGGTGACGGTGACTAATCTGTATGTTAACAATGATAAGCCAAAAGGAACATTTGCTCTTACGGAGTAATCCATTATATGTTAAAGATCAGACAGTCCTGGAATAAGGATCATGATTCATAAATAAGCAAAGGAATAACCATGAAGGCAAGAGTTATATTAAGAAAAAATTCATTCTTATTTATATATAATAATAATATAAGAAGTAATTAAACTAATTAATCCGTAACACTTAAAAATCTATGTAAATAAAACTAAAAAAGCCAGCAGATGATAATGCTGCTTCGAAATCCACACATTATTTATTAGTACCATAACACTGCAAAATCCTACTTAATATACGGAGTACTTCCTAATGGAATACAGTTAATTATTTGGGGGGAAGAAGATAGCATCAGAAGTCCTCTTTGACCGGAACTGCTTCTCCGCATCTGCAGGCACGTTGAAAGCAGCCTCCAGCACCTCTGATGACAACGCCTTCCAGACTGAAGTCCTTCCTGCTAAGTGTGTGAACACCGGGCTGCCATAACATCAAACAACCATATTAATCAATCAATCTTATATAAATAAATAAATCAGAATTATTTTAATATATCCCAACTTACTCAGGAGTTGAAATGATCGAGAACCAATGCATGCCATCATTGTCAGCAATCTTCGAAACAACAAAGAACCTTGGCACAATGAACAAATCACCCGCCTTTAGAGTCGTTTCCATCACCCTTTTACCATCAACCCCAACAACTTGAACACGTCCACTTCCCCTCAGAATGTAAGTAACCTGAAGGGCAGAATCACAAGAAAACCCGGGAGAGCACATCGACTTTCCATCAATTCTAACAAGATCAGCCCCTAGACCAACCTCCCCGACCAAAGGCAAGTTCTTAGTGTTCAACACCACAACTCTTCCACCATTCTTAATATCAACATCCAATGGCGCTTCCAAACAGTTCAATGCCATACCCTCACGGTGCTCCTTCTTAGGCTCAGGCATTTTATGAGACGCAGAAAGCTGCACAATGCCGTTTCCTGATTGCTTGCTGACCAAATTCTGGACCACATCTTCAGGCAAGTCCCATGCCCGGCTAACAAACTCAGTCGAGAATCCAGTAAAGATTCCATTAGTGCCAGTAAGGAAAAAGTCGGTAAATTGACCGGCTTTGTGTCCCTTAGAGGTATCACCCAAGAACAGAACAGTTAATTCAGTGTCTACCGTGTTGTACCACCAGGTAACAACACCAAAAGGAAGAGCAATCGTATCTCCCTCCTTGATCTCAATCACCTTCTCCTCTTGCTCAGGAACAACAATTCCCGCTACTCCTTGGCCTACAGGAACCCAAAATCAAAACTTTAATTATCTCATTAACCATTAAAGCATAATTTGATCAATGCCAAGATGCCATTAAAAAAAATCTCTCCTTTCAATGAAAAAGCAGTTATAAAAAGGATCCGTTTTACAAATTCTTATGTAAGACCGTCAAATCCGGTATGATAACTACGGAACAATATAAAAGGTAAATAAATGAATGATACGAAAAGACGATACCTTGGAGGACATAGGCAACCTTAGCAGAATCAGAATAACGAGGAAGAGCAAAACCAAACTTGTTCAAACAAAGCTTAGCAGCACCAATGTTACCATTCTTAAGCATTGGAAGCTCATTTGGGCACCAACTGTAGTAGGATCCACCTTCTCCTCCATAAACCTTCTTTGCTACCTTTGGTGTTAGATCAAGCTCCATCTTTCCTTTTCTTTTTTTTTGATTTCTTTGACTTTGTTTTCTGAGTATTTTATTTGCTGAAAATTGAGAGTTGAGAATATTTGTGAGAAAAAGAGAGAATTGAGGTGTGTATTTATAGTATTGAGGAATATAGAGTTTGCATGGAATTAAACTTCTATTCTTATTAAGATTTAGCGTTATCCAATTTTATCCAATTTTTGTTAAGATTGGATGGATTAGTGTTTGGATTATATTTAGATAAATATAAATATATAAAAATTATTATTATGCAAATTAATAGGAGACCTATGATTACGGAAACTCAAATATTCAACTCCGTAAAATAATTAGTCAGTAAAAAAAATAAGTTATCTACCGAATTTTATTGCAAAATCTTATCTTTTATTATCGGCTTAGGATTACTTTCAAAAGATTTATCCTTTAATATAAGAAAAATTGAATTAAGATAAAAGTAGATAATGTTATCTGCAATTTATGTTCTCTAGAGTTGTAGTGAAGATAGACCCAAATACATGCTCTAATAGAAAGGAATCCTGGATGATGTGCATGTAAGTCGTTCTTGTTTGTTTAATGTATTATTTTCTTGTGTAAAATCATTTATAAAAACATTTGTTTTGGTGTAAAGGATTCATAAAGTCGATTCTAATATAATCCATATCAAAATCACATGAGTATCACCTTTAATAACTCTACGGACTTGACATACATTTTTTACAGTAATTTGAGCGAGGTATGGAATATCACTTTTCAATCAATATACCAAATAAGAGACGACAGATAGATTACATGCAAACCCAACGTGCATCTGCGTCAGCTAGCTGTTTGTGCAACAAAACAAACTATATTAATGACAAAATGTGCCTCTCAAGCGTACAACTACTCCAATAAATTGCTTTAGTAATTAATATCCCAATCCGTCACCGGACGATATCGAGTTTTGGATACAGGGTCTTGTTTGACAACAAGAATTTTTGGGTGTCACTCTCTCCTTACATGTTGTATGTAAGAGTATGGCAACGGGACTCGGTAGCGCCCAATAATATTTCATTTTTCATTTCAATAGGAATACAATCAGCTAACATAAAGAACGATACTAGGGAACCATCAGGTAGAACCCTGAAAACGCCTATTAGGGTTCCGAAGAGTACTCGAGTACGTATATCATTGGCTAGTGGCCGGGGATAATCTAAAAAATGACGGGATACAGGGAGTACTTAATAGCAAGAAATCAATATAAATAATCAAGCGAAGATAAGATAAAATACGAATGGGTTGCTAAAGCCAACTCAACTAACAAACAACCTTCCAAATCATCAATTAAGTCATCTGGCCTCTACTAATAAATTAAACTAGCCTAATTGGCCGGTAGAGCGACGACTTAGATCAATCAATCATTCATCACTAATAATTTTGGCCGGTTATCAAAACGACTCTCTACCGTTAGATTGACATCTATGCCACATGTCAAGACGGGAATGATTCCGAGGTCTAAAATATTAGTAAAGCTCAAACTGGACATCAACATCATGCAGCCCTAATGACATAATTTCACGTTGTTGGCCTTAAAATATGCTAATTTGGTTCCAAAAGCCCTCTAAATGTTAAGGGTATATAAGAGACACTGAACTGTGGCTGTGCATCAGATAACTAAGGACAACAAGCAAAAGCAACTGCCTTAAAGTCTATAAAGGTGAGTGAGTATAAGCTTAGTGTGACAAGCTTCCTTACTATCTTAAGAATGGCGGTCCCCAGAATCGATGTTGGCTCAGCCGCGGAGGCTAGCCACCCATCAACATTCAAGGCTGCATTGGCTGAGTTCATCTCCATGCTCATTTTTGTTTTCGCTGGACAAGGCTCTGGCATGGCTTTTGGTAAGTTTCACTCATCCATGCTAGCTCTCACAAGTCAAGTGTATGTACTACGTTGCTCGCCACTCTTTAACTTTTCACGAGTACATGTCTCGGATAATTTACACACGGACACACACTCGTGTCAGGGTCTACATGCCCCCTCTATTTTAGTCAATAAGCAACTCCAGAGAGAACGACAAATAATTAGGACCATAGAAACTTACTCATGTATATGGTGTGTTTCTTGGATAATCAGGCAAGCTTACAGATAATGGTGCCGCAACCCCAGCTGGACTTGTAGCAGCAGCATTGTCTCATGGATTCGCACTTTTTGTAGCCGTCTCCGTTGGTGCTAACATTTCAGGTGGACATGTAAACCCTGCTGTCACCTTTGGTGCTTTGCTTGGAGGTAAAATCTCCTTTGTCAAGGCTATCTTCTACTGGATTGCCCAGTGCCTAGGTGCCGTGATTGCTTGCCTCCTCCTGCAATTCGCCACCGGTGGACTGGTATGTACTCCTTTCATGTTCCTCCCCGAGTTCGATCTCCTCCTGAGTTGCTCATAAACTAATTGTATTGGATTTCAATTTCCGTACTGCAGCCAACATCAGCATTCGCTCTGTCCTCAGGAATAACCGTCTGGAACGCTCTAGTTTTCGAGATTGTTATGACCTTTGGACTTGTCTACACTGTCTATGCCACTGCTGTGGACCCCAAGAAGGGTGACATCGGCATCATTGCTCCCTTGGCCATCGGTCTCATTGTTGGAGCCAACATCCTGGCTGGAGGTGCCTTTGATGGTGCATCCATGAACCCTGCTGTCTCCTTTGGCCCAGCTGTTGTCAGCTGGACCTGGTCCAACCACTGGGTCTACTGGCTTGGCCCTTTTGTCGGTGCTGCTATCGCTGCTCTCCTCTACCATATTGTCTTCATTCAGTCAGACGACTATCAAGAGCTTCCCTCCTCAGCCCGTTAAAAATTCCCGCCCTTTCTAACCCAATTACAAAATCTGTTGTTTGAAAGCCCTGGGTGTACATGTCTCCAAATTTCTCCTTGTTTGATTGTTTCTTTGACGTTTGTAATTTCCCCCATTTCTTACTTCAATGAATTGCTATTTGCGTATTGTTACTTTGCTCGGAAAATTTATATAGATAACTGGAAAGATGAAAACTGACCATGATAACTACCCTTCGCAAGCTAAAAGTCTAAAATACCATGAACGACTTTTTTCCTATCTAGACCAGTAAATCTTACGACAAATTTGGTTTAAACATCAGGTCGCAAGTTGCTGCAGACAAAATTGCTCATCACATAAAGTTTAATGAATGAAATAAGATCAAATAATATGCAGAGATGTGAAAAAAAATTACTAATCATAAAAGGCATGAGTGTTGGTAATTAGGGTGAATCCGGCATCAACATTACAGGACGCATATAAAATACTAACGGATGGAAATGATCAATAACTGATCCTACGTGAGAATCTGAAACGCGGAACAAGCATACAAACCTTCAGTGTCTCTTCATTCCATGACGTGTACGCAGCTTGGACTCTCTTTGCTTCAGTAAATGCATATATAGCTTCAACCAAAGAAATGGATAGCAAACGAGTATTGCCTAACAAAATAGTCCACTGTCAAATTTGTTTTAATCATATAAAATCATGTGTAGAACTAAACAGACAGCAAGTTTAATCATAAGATGAGTCATATACGCCATTCAAGTCATGTTTAGCAGGCCATGCTTAACACCGTTCAGGTTTTATCTCCAAAACGCTTGTCCAATCCCGATATAAAACCGGGCCAGATGTGAAAGGCCTCCTGGGGGGGACGGCTCAAGAATAGCTCTATGCAGAAATGGAATTTTCTGAATGCAAGATTAACATGATACACCGAATATATGATATGTTACCTGAACAACAGTGCTATAGCTAAAAGGCAGGGCACTGAATAAGTTGCCGTAGAGGTCTTTATTCTTTATGTATGGAAGTGCACAGTACATGAGCCACACTGCAACACATCAATCGCTAATCATTTGTACACAATAAAGCAAATAAAATGACTATTTGTATACAAAATAGAGCGTAGCCTGTACACTTCTTTTAAAATATTGAAAAGGATGTTTGAATTCAGCAAAACTTACTTTCACCAGCGAGTCCCGAAGGATATATTGGGATGAATGCTGTATACCTGAGATATAAGTATTTGAAAACAAGGTACAAAAAAGGAAATTAGTTACCCTTCTCCGTTCATCTATCTGCTGTAAGAAGACTAGATAGTTCAAGTGAGCAAACCTTATAAAGGTAGACCAACCCGGACAATTTCCGAAGCAATACAGAGAATAGTATGAGTACCTAACAAACTGCAATCAACGAAATCAACCACAAAGATAAAGAATTTCTTCTGTAGGATGCACAACTGCACAAGTACAAAGCATTCCCAGAAAGAACAGACGAAATGGCAGACAAGAGGTGGTGCCAATACATAGGTCCATGGTTACTGTGTACATTAGCCTTAGAAATGAGAAGGCTCAGATGAAGATCGGCTAGTATCGTCTGTAAGTCGTAGTATGACATACTAAAACAGAAACTGGATGTGAAGATGACAATCATACTGGTGCAACGAGCATAGCTTTCTACCTCATAAATCTACTTTTCCCTAAGGTGGGAGGGAAAGTAACCATATAGGCATATAGTAATGCATCATGAGTAATGTGGCCCAATTTTGAGAGAATATGTTTGTTACTTTTTGGCGGAAATCTAACCGATACAGGATGCTAATAGCACCATTAATTCAAGATAAACCGATACCTACTTCCAAAGTTTAATGTTATAACCAATAACACTCTAGTTTAGAAACCCTTTAAAGCTGGTTCAGTTCACGCGTGGACTTTAGCTTAGTTACTGTTGTGATTAAGAAATGCCTTCTTAATAAGGGTACTCTTCAAGCTCCAAATCAACAAGAAAATTCCCTCATTTCAATGTAATTTCAAACAGATTCGGAGTTGAGTTTCGACTTTAGGGAGAGGGGAGAAAAATTCAAGTAGGGGTGAACTACTAATGCAATAGAGTAAAACCAGGAAAAAAAATCGAAAAAATTCAAGAAATTGTCAACTTTTCCATTGTTCAGCAGGGGAACCGTCCCTGCTAGCCCCTGTCCGGCTCCGCCACTGATTTCAAGTGGCCCAATCTAGAATTCAAAATGACAGTGGGAACCCCAATTTAATTAGACAATATGACATGATAACCTCAATTACTACTCATAAACCATTGTGTTCAGTTATCTACACGCGACAAATCTACTGATAAGTGAGGAACAGATAAAGGCAAGCGAAAGCAACTCACTTCACCAATACACCAGCCAAAGAAAGTTGTGAAAATGGATGGTGATTCTTGCACCTGCACAGATCAAAGATAGCAGGAACAAACAGTCATAAACTCCCATGATAAAAAATTACAATAGTAAGATGATCAAACATGGAAGTGTTCAAAAACTCAAACCTCGGTAATGTTCCGAATAATTGCCAGAAGGTAATGAGATTTTCCTCCCCATTGCAGCAGCGGAAGCAACACTCCACTTGGGACAATACCTTCATTTCCCCATCATACAATAATTAATTAACATCATCGATAAGAATCACGACAGTATGAACAGATGCCCCCCACCACACACAGACAGACATACACAAGCTATTTAATGTGACAAGTCACCATCAATTGGACAGTAGATCTGGTTGGATTTAATGATAGCTACAAGTTTGCAACATAATGCATTCCCTGACCATAGGTCCACCGTCCGCGGACACCTATAAAACACTTTGGGTCCGCCACTGGCTCAAAATAATTTGCATAATAAATTTACTTAATACTCCATCCGTCTCAATGTCTTATTCATTTGTTTACCTTTTTATTCTTCGTGGGTGTTTTAATAGAAGATAAACAAATGATCCACATAGAGATGCATGCCAATTATTACAACAAAATAGATAATTGCTTGCATAATTAACTCACTGTATGCAAACCAATTCACACCATTGCATTTCTGCATGAGTGGTATGACTATAAGCAATGTTATTTACACAAATTAAAACATACGGTGTAATACAATTGCATTATTGTTGTATTACTGTATAGTACAGTGTTAATTTCAGTGTGATTAACAAAACAATTAAGACAAAATTAGTAAAATGTGGGATGACTTACCCAATGCTCCATGGATAACTTCCAAGAACGCAACTTTTTGCAATAAACCTTAATAACCCACATGAAGAATCAGGTAATTAGAGAATATTCTCACAAATTAAATATTGTTTCAGCCAAACAATAGGTCTTGTTTAAAACCGTCTTAAGTTAAGACATCATGTTAAACAAAGAAGGTAAAGAGATTGAAGAGCTTACAAACAAGTTCGCCAGAAGAGGCATAAGCTCCATTCAAGGACTTATTAGCTAAGAAGCCTACTATAATTCTATAAAATGCCACTGCCCTAAATCATATAACAAACAAATGGTTATAACTTATAAATTGCATGTAACAATATTACCCGCTTGCCCCGCTAAGTTTAAATCCTGATTCCGCTATTCCGCTAATAATAATGTAAAGATGAGAGCAGAATGTACAAACCAGCCAATGGCTTGAGCAGAGTTGTATATGAAGAGATATAAGTTTGATAATCCGCGCATTTGAGAAGTTGCTGCCATTGATGCCAAGCTTTAATTTGAAGAATGAATAAAATTACTTGAGCTTTAAAGTTTCAACAATACGGAGTAGTTGCTACTTGATGCTGCCTCATTTACTTCCCTGCTGTAGTACTAACAGCCAAGTACATTATTGGCCCATCCTCCTCGTACTCCGCAATCTATCTGCTCATTTTTTTCTTGCTAGGTTCATGGATTACAAAAATGAAACCGGTTGTACTAAATTATCCCCATAATTTAAGTACTGGGTGCAAATTAATTCTTAAGCTTTACTTCTATCAAATTAATCTCATACGGAGTATTCAATTCTGCAATTTCATACCATTTTTTACCAAAACATCTTTTACAAAATAAAATAATATTTTGAAAAACCCCACATATACCGATACTCTTGAAGAGGGGTTTTCTTATTAATTTATAAAAAAATCGTATTTTTAAAGTTTTTGTGTTAAGAGTATTTCATTCTTCTCTTTTTTTTACCCAAAATGATAAGTGATCTATTTTTTTTTTTTTTTTTACAGGTGATGACGGTTTTGTTGATGATTTATCGAAAAACCGTCTTTTTAAAGTCTTTGAGCTAAAAGTAGGTCATGCATTGATATTTGATTGAATTTTTTACACTAATGATAAGTTAATTATTGGTTCATTTGTTAATGGTGTGATTATTCCGAGTTGAACTAAGATAGATGTTTTCAATTAGAATAACTTTTTTACTTAAGAAGTTAAATCGGAAAAATATTACTCCATAGAATGGATGATTGCCTACAAAATCTTACAATTTGCTGTGAATGAGGGTAAAATACATTGAGAATGACTTGTTTGATATGAGGGAATGAACTGCCGTAATATGACAAACAACCATTTGGTCACATTTTCAACCGATTAGGGATTTTACTTTCAGCGGATTAGGGATTTAGCAAGTCATATACGGGGCTGGTTGGGGTCGTCAACTAAGGGTAAGTTTATTCCAATTTGCAAAAATATGGGGTCAAATTGTTTTATTTCACGGGGGAAAATTCTTAAGTGTATTATTGTTAAATCACTTCAAAATAATAGTTAAAATAACATGCGATAATAGACATTTGAATCATGGGTTGTCGTTTTGGGATGGAACTTGGTAGTAAAATTCAAGTATTTTGTTTGGCGACAGCCGATTAAGATTTAAGTAATTCCGGTGAGAACATTAGAATCAGAACAGCATTTCTTATAATTGTTTTACATACACCTTCATTCCACCCGCACCTAAAACTTGTGTTGCATAGTGCCTATTTGAACCATCCAACTAACATTCTTACTTAATATTTAGGGCATTACAAAATGACAAGTGATAAACTAAATGTTAGAATGTCAAACAATTACCACACTACTAAGAGAAAATCTTTGGCTTAAAATCGCTTGATTAATATTTCATTACCAATTTAAAATAACAATTCAAATAAGACAATCTTATAATAAGATATTTAATATACATCACACAAGTTTTATAAATGTCAACTACTTAAATCCCATCAACATCAAAATCGTATTTACAGATCCACGTACACAAGAATTACTCATAACATCTTGCACATCTCTTGAGGTGACCAAACATATGAAGGGCCAAAATGGGCTTGGGATCTATGGGCGGCCGAGCGTTCAAGCAATAGGCCAAAACCGCCACAATTGACATAACAAATCAGCCCAAATAATTGAACCCGGAAATTTACGCGGGAACCGTTTCACTATTTCAGTTCATCATTCCACAAATCACATTATTGATGCGAAATCAAAAGTTCAAAACCCTAAGCTATGAAATCGCTTCCAACTAAATTACTCTTAGCATTTCAGCTTGATCAGTTGTTTACCTTTTATATAATCGTAAATGCGATTTTAAGAACAGGTAAACAAACGATTGACATGTAGGAGTATCACTTTTAATTCTCCCAATCGGTTCGTTCACTTTGAAGTTTGATCTCTCCAATTTTCTAGTATTATTTATTGTTTATATCAATCTAACTTGAATTTCACTTTAATTGTTCAAATATCAGGTTCTAAGCAAGCTTTAATGCCGAATTCTGCAATATATTTGTGAGATTTTGATTAGCGCCTATTTAATTCTGGTAATTTCCTGTTTATTTTGATCGATTTACTGTTTAATTGTTTATAATTGCTATTCGTTTTTTTGTAATAAGTATTTTCCGTTTTTCAGCTGTAATCGGTTGTAGAATTTGAAGAACTATACATATGCAAATTTATGTGATAAAATCATAGCAGTATATGTAAAATAGTGAATCAGTCAGAAGATATCCATTCTAATGGCGATTTTACAATGGCGGAATTGATTGTTACTGTGTTGTTTTGTGTTGTGTTGTGTGTTCGTAGGATATATACTCTTTATATAGTGATCAGTTATGAGAATAGCGATTCTTAATTTCTGATTGTGATTTTATGACACGGAATAGATTGTTATTGTGTTGTGTGTTCGTAGGGGAGACTTATATAGTACATTTGCTCTAACAAAAGGATAGTGAAACTGGACGTTTTTCGATGTGAAGGTGTAGGATATATACTTAGTATAATGCGTTTGAAATCACTAAGATGTTAGGGATCTTTGAATATAAAATTTATAGTGGTAAACTGGTAAGAGTCTAAAGAAGAAATGAGCAAATAAATCTATAGCTATTTCATATTGTTTTCATATGGAGGTAAGAGTATATAGAATAGAGCAATTTGTTTAATTGGTTTTTTGTCAAAAGCTACTTTTTATTTAGGGGTATTTGTAAAAACACTACCTTACATTAATTTTTTTTGTTATCAACTACCTTTGTTTTCCTTATTTTTTGCTTGTAACTACCCACGCTAAGAGTCTAAACATATTTGGTCACTTTTTCAGCTTTAACGTATCTCATATGACTCTCTTATGTTCTAATCTTGGTTATGTCCGACTTTGGGATGTCATGATGTACTTAACTTCAGTAAATGTTCGTGGTTATTATTGAAATGTGAAAATATAAATTTTGCTTATATGAAGGTAAATTATAGTTTGGACGCGGTTGCTCATTGTTGTTTGATGTTAAGAAAGTCATGAGATATAGGTTAATGTTGCTAAGTTTGCCTGATTTTCAGCATATTTAGTTTTGACCAAATAAGGAGATAATAAAGGTAGTCTAAAACAAGAAAAATAATATAAGGTAGTGTTTTTACAAATACTCCTAAATTTAAGGTAGTTTTTCACTCAAAAAAACCCTTGTTTAATTGAGTAGAAATTCATCATGCTTCTTTAAAGTGATTTGCTCTTAGATACCTTCCTTTTCCACTAGTTTTTTAAGTGTGGTGTCAAAAAATGAAGTAAACTAAGGTTTTAAATTTGCCTATTCTTATTCTGAGTTACTGTTTTAATATTCTCCTTACAGTTGACTAACCATAGTGGGATAATTTTCATGTCGGCTGGGTGTTCTGTGAATCTTTGAAACTCAGAGTGTGTTTGAGAAGATTACCATTTTGTTGGTTGCTATCCCACTTTTTTCTATTTACTAGTTGGACGAATTATAAACAAAATTACACTGTTTTTGATATTTTACCCGTTACAGTTGTAGTAGGCAGTAAAATAGTTTTGTACTGGATTTTGAACATGGTGAAACTTTTGCTCGTTCAGGTCATTTCTATAGAAGTTAATCAGCGCTGAGTTAATAGCGTATCATGGTATCGACTATTGTGTCCTGTTCGTAACTCATAGAACTAGGGTACAATTTGTTTGGGTTTATTGATGTTTGGAATGGATAATAAGAGATGAGATTTTCTGTTCTCTAGTTTTGACTAAAGAGAAATCGAGAATTGAAATGATTATTACTTTCTCTCACCGGTCTATGAATAGTTGCAATGTAGTCGTTTTGTTCGACTTATCGAGACATTACCACAATATATAGCATGATAACTGAGATATGCCAAGTTACCTTGGAAGGGAATTATCTTACATGCTTGTACTCTGATCTGGATTTAATAGAATAGACAGAATTTTTTTTATGGAAGCTGATATTGTTATCTTATGTTCTCATTTGTGTCTGTAGGGATTTCTTGGCAGCTCACAGTATATGCTATGGTTATCAGCCCAATCAGCAAATTGATTTTCTTAAGGTAAAACTCATTCAAATACGATGTACGTGACTTGAGTTTTTTTTTTTTTTTTTTTTTTAATCTAGTTATATAAACGCATAGTGAAGGTTTCATCATTTATTTGCATTTCATCAAACATATTTGCTTTCTTGGCTACAATATTTTGTTAAAACCGTCAAATACGCTTAATTAATACCTATATCATGTAACTCTTATTTTTAAACTACGATAGGCCTAGTAAAGTAATGGAGGTGGAAATTGGATTAGAGCTAATTACGAGTATATGTTGTGCCAACAAACAGCGTTGCTTCTAAGTATGATCCTTCCAAGCTTCCCATTGGATGAGACAAGTAGCTCAACTAGAGATGTACTCATGATAAGTCTTGTGTGGTTAACTCTGTGCTGCAGTCTTGATGAGAAGTGGGACAATCAGAAAAAGAAAATAGTGCTTGCTCTGTGTGTTTTGGTGTTCTTAGATATGAGTTTCATATTGCTTTGAGTGAGCCTAATAACGTACTAAAAACTAAATTACTCCTTGCATTTCATTTTTATTTCCCTCATTTCCATATTAGATATTGTAATGTTCTGAAATTTAGACGAATACATCAAGGCATGACCTCCCTATCAATCCAATACCATTTCAGGAAATATTGTGTCAAGCGAGGATAGGGGGCTATTAAAAGCAATCTACTATCTAGTGGCTTGTTGAAGGACTCTACATGAAATATACGTCGTACTATTTTCTGTTTCTTTCCCAAGCATCATTCAGTTGGGGATTGTGTTATATCTGACCATCTCCTCATCCTCCACATCTCTAGTATTCATATACTCGTTATATGACGTGATAATAATGAATTAGTACTATTTGACATTTATACAGCGTATGAGCATGTTAGTAGCACACATGTATGAAGGGAACAAAGATAAGATATTGGGAGAGTATCTGATGAAATACTAGGGTAATTTTAATAGACTTTAGTAATCATTTTGTATACATGACATTGGCAAACACGCTACTTGAAAGATTTTGATGATAAATTAATCTAGAAAGTGAAAGCATGCACCATACTGCCTAGAGACTCTATGTAATGATGCTTGAAATGATACAATGCTGACAATACTACTAAATTACAACGAAAGCAAAATCTACTATGATATCATGCTATACAGGCAAGAGAATTTTCATGACATGATATTGTTGAAGCTGGCATAGATATTACTAAAACTTACTAGAGTTATAGACATTACAATCTTGATAGCAGGGAACAAACTGATCATTATCAGAACAAAGGATCTTAGTTTCATCTTCCTCCATTCTCCATAACGTGTGCGGACTATATTCCCACAAGGGAGAAGTGATTGGAGGGCATGAAAAACTGCTTCCTTCACTGTACCCATCATAAACTGGCTTTATTGGTTCATCTGAAGTTATATCTTTCCATATGTCATCCAGGGAGTACACTTCTTCATCCTTATTCTCACCTTTTTGATACTTATTTTCCTGCAGGGCTGATCTATCAGGAGTTCCCTTGCTCTGAAAACTGGTTGTCTCAGTGGCAGTAATTGAATCCACTGCTGAACTGTTTAATGAAGAGGAATATGAATTCAGTGAATATGAGGATGATGTTGATTGCGATATTTCTTGTTTCTTCTCCTGTGCTTGCTTTCGCATATGTGTTCTCCAGTAGTTCTTGATCTCATTATCCGTTCTACCAGGTAATCTTCGAGCAATCCGTGACCATCTGCATTTAGTCATAAATAAGCCATAAGTCTGTGTCCTAAATTTATTTGGGGTCAGTTGGTATGAAATTCTGAATATCATATGCAAGCATTTGTTTTATTAATCAAAGATCTAAGAAGATTAATCTCATACAATGAGAAAGGTTAAGATGATGTATTTTCACTTTAGCATGCTTGTGTTCATACCTGTTTCCCCACTGTGAATGAAGTTCAAGGACAAGTTTCTCTTCATGAGGAGTCATCTTGCCTCTCTTAAGTCCTGGATGCAAATAATTAATCCATCGTAGCCGGCAACTTTTACCTGTTCTTTTCAAACCTACAAGAAAACTGCGGTTAAAAACAGATGCTCTTGGCAAATGTTTGCCATGCTCCAAACAAGCATACCTATCACGTGTCTCCCGCCACCTTCAAACCTGAAACTTTAGCTATGAAATCCCATCGTCGGTCCCCAAATAATCCCACAAAGCAGACTAGCTGAACATCTTCTTGTTCTGTCCATGGACCCTTCCGGAATTCCTCCTGAACCATGCTGTGCTGTTTTTATCTTTTCAGTATTAACTTCTGTAAGATGGATGCTTCTAGTTATGGTTTCCTGGATGGAAGGAGAGTTGCTTCATATGGCTAATTTATATAAACCAATTTGATAATTTTCTAACCTATGAGATAATCCTGATATTGTTAGAATAATGTTAAAGTTGATCGTCACCGTACATGTGTTCCCCACCCTTTCTTGTCTTATGATGGCTACCTTATCAAATGATGTAAGCCACTTTAATACAATTGTAGTTTAATATAAAGGATTGATATGTTTCCCCGATTATGCGTATATCTTTTTCTCTAAACACATTAGCCACAGTGTTTTTTTTCATGCTTGAAATCTGGATGGCAGGTTAAACTTTTGTATAATCTAATCCATTACATTATTTATTTTTTGTTTTTTTTATTCTGTTTCTCCTATAGGAAATGGTGGATGATTGGATGCTTAATATTGGCAGTAATCTATTTGGTTATATACTCCGTATGAAAATGGGTGGTCATTAATTAATTAGATTATATCTGAATTTGAAAGAAAGCTTGGTGTAGGATGTTTGTCTGTTTAAGGTGTACTAATAATCTCTCTTCCCATACACATTGAGATATGCTGGCTGAGTGCCTTTAAATTTTGGTGGAGGCCACTAATATGAAAAAAAGGTGCTAGAAAAAGAACAAATGAACAAGTGTTTGTCTTATTAAAAGACTTTCTATGAAGATACTATTACCTACATGTCCATATTTGATAAAATTTGAAAGGTGCGCGAAAATATAGGGGGCAGAGGCTTTGAACAGTATTTGAACTTGTGTCAGAATATATATTCATGCTACTCAATTTCCATGGTTGCTACTTGCTAGTCTAGTTTGCAAATATCATGATTATTTCGGCGACTCAATAGTTATTCAGTTTTGAAGCCAGCTGTTAATATGACTGGACATGTTTGTGTGGCTGATGAAGGTTGATTTCCGAATGTCCGACTTGTTCATGCTTCAGATTCTGATCAATTAGAACTGGTTACTCATTTGTAGGGCTACTTTGATCCTAGTGCTTTGTTATTAACCCTCGAATTTCTTCTTCTTCTTTTCTCAACTAATATGTTGTTTAATAGATAAGCTGAGATACTTCACCTTGCATTCTTTTAATACCTAAAGTGCTAGAGACGTCCAAGTTTATCTTATTACATTGACATTTGTCCCTTTTCTCTTGCCCTTCAATTGCTGAGAATTATCAAGTGCACTATAGTGCTTTGATGTCATTCATTATCTTAAATAGAGATACCTGGCTAAAAACAGAGCATAGTATGTGGTCCTCTATCATTTAAAAATAATCTTGTGGATATGCAAAATTACCTTTCACCTTCATAAGTTCTTTATTACAGCAATGTCAATAGCACTAAGAAAACAGTTAGATTAGTAGATATTTAAGCGTGCCGGATATGTTTGTTTATATGTCAGTGGTTTCTGGTGTAGTTATCAATATTATGTTTGTGGTAAGAGATGCTTATACTGTACCCAGCATTTTACAGGTGACGTGAACCAAAGATTGATTTGTGTGATAATATTTCCTTGCTTTAGGGTCTAACGTATTAGTGGAATGAGAACGGAAGCCTTTGCAAATGGATGAACCACAGAACCCGCGTGACGTGTAAACACAAGTATGTGACTCCTGCTTGGTCTAGACTTGATTTTTGACATCCTGTTAAAATTTAGTTAGAATTATGACAGTCCTTTTGCTTTCCCTCCAAGTATCAGCTGTTTTTAGCATTGTCAAAAAAAATTGCAAAGAGAACAATTATAATGATTTATTATATATTTACAGTAGTATGATGCTTGTCTGCGTCTACTTCTTTCCCTTGTTTAATCAGTTGATCCATTTGATTGCTTTGTCTGATTGTGATTAGAGCCTTAGAAGGCATAGTTAGAGCCTTGTGCAGTTAATGTTGTAAATCGTGTAAACTTTACTCTTAGTAATCCCTTGATTATATTAATATCCAGCTTGAAATCTAGAGAACAGCAAGACTGGACACTTGCTTTTCCAAAAGGTACGCATTATATTTCCGAGATTAGAGATGAGATGATATCATATTATAATATCACGTAACTTTGTTGGATCATAATCTGCCCTTCTTATTTGATTGTGCCCATTGAGGATAAAATGTTTGATTTATTTCGCTGATTCTGAGTTGGTACTGCTATATACTTGTACGGGAGAGCATTTGTGTCAGCACCACCTGCTGTGAAGCCATACCTTTGCATGTCTGGATCACAAGGCTTGGTTTATCACACGATGTAACATCGGTGTTAGTTAGGGGTGATATCGAGCAGTGTTAGCCTGGGGATGTTTGGCCTCAAGCTGGAACGCCTGCTCGCTCGAGCTTGACGAGCTCGAAAATAAAGGGCTGGGGCTCGACATTGGAGGTGTGGCACGAGCTCGGCTTGTGGCTTGAGTTGAACTCGCCTTAAGCAAGCCAAAAATGCTTATAGTAGGTTTTGAACTCTGGTCACATGCTTGGAATAAAAAGTTAGGACCAACCCACCCACTTCACCATGTTGATAATTTAGTTATTAAGCGTGATTTATCTTATTGAATTGAGGTCTTAAGACCCCACTATACTAACATGCCAACATGGCTATGCCACTAGACTCGATACTCTATTTTTTTTAGATTATTTTATTTTCATGAATTAAATTTAAACTCAAATAAAGGATTGTAAAAGTGTAAATTTTAGCATTAAAGAAGTAAATTATAGCTTTCTGAGCCGAGCTTGGCCCTACTCGGCTTAACTCGCAAAGTACGCAAGCCGAGCCGGAGCTCGACTCAAGTTGCTTGTGAACGGTCCTGTCTCATTACCACTCTTATTATTTGTAGTATTTTTTCGTTTGAAGAAATGAGTTTTGATAGGGACATTCAATACATGCATCATTTTTTGCAACCTTGGTGTTTTAATCATGATTAGAGGAAAGAGAGAACTGGTAATAGCCTATGTGTTCATAGAATCCAAGGAGGTGACATGCTATGCTGGTTATCAACGTGTAATTGTCACACTATTTTCCTCCCGCTCCTCTCTCCATCACCACCACCGCCACGACCTCAGGCTTTTGTTATTTCGGTAGTGGGATATGTTACGACTTACAATTGCCATAAAAGAATGTAGTAAGCGCTTTGTGTTTATAGACACTATCTTTTAGTTTGGACTGATGGAAGAAAAGAATTGTCGATCACCTTGTTTCCTCCAATGCAAACCTGCAACCACAGCCTTTTATCCTCCACCAGTTCATACACCTTATCTCTCCTCCCCAAGAGAACCCAAACAGCCGCACCACTGCGTCCCCCTTCTTTGCCAAATGTTGCCTCACTTCTTCCCCACTCCCTTCCTACCTTCTATTTCATCTCATCTCCCAGACTCCCACCCCAACCACATTCTATCTTTTCTTCCCTACCGCAACTTGCTAATACCTTGTTTGCGTCGTTTTTAAGTTGATAAGAGGGGATGAGATGAAGGGAAAATTGGGGTTAATCGTAGTTATAAGATCTTATCAAAATAAATTGACGTAATCTTACTTTCTTTTCCTCTGAAAGTTAGTTGGTACCTTTAGACAAAAAATGTTACAATTGTAGGTATCCTTGGGAAAAACTTAAAACAGTAGGTACTAGAATTTCAGTTACATATATGTTAAATACCTTTTGACAAAAATCCTTACATAAAATCGAGATTTTAAGGTTTAATTTAATATTAAGTTTTAAGCTATCTCACTATTAATCAAAGAGTTGTCACCCTTTCCCTTTACTGGAAGGGTCTAGCTCTTGAGCTTTTGATGCGTGAGAAACTTTCCGTTCAATAGAAGTCCTTTTTTCTCACATATTTGACAGCAAAAAAATTGTTTTTTGCTGATTTAAACCTGTATTTCATCTTTAGAGAGGATGACTGTTTGAACCAATGCCCATGGCTTCTCTATAAAATCATGTTTCTTGGTGATGTGGTTGGCATAAGAGACCAAAGCGAAGTTCGGTGTACGAGTGTTGTTCATGTAGTGTACATTTTAATACTCCCTCCACACATTAATGTTCGTCTCATTTCTCTATTATATGTGAGTAGTATTTTAATGAAATAGGAACAACATAAGTGTGTGAAGGGAGGGAGTATATATTTAGCCGAGAGGGTGTTTGAAGTCTGCCGAATGAATGTCATATAGAAACACATGGTTTCCAATATTATTTTTTCAAACTTTGAAATCTACAAAATGACTTCCAAAATTTCAATTTCGTTCATTTTCACATTAGCTCAAAATTCCTAGCAAATAACTTATAGTCTAAGAACTTCATATTATCTTGTTTAATTCTCGATGAAATAAAAATTCATTAAGTTAAAGGTAAAATTATTTTAATATTCCGACTTGGTTTTATAGTGTTGGGTTTTGAGGTGAAGGCAAAACGGTAGCATCCCAAATGTAAATCGGCTCTTCTGCAACAGTAGAGCCAATGATGGAAACCCTCTTGCCATAATTATAGTACCTTAGAATTTACAAAGTATTCGTGATAAGTAGTGCTTTGACGGTCTATATACTATAGTTTACAATGTACCGTAATGTCACTCTCACAAGTCACAACTTGTTAATAAGATAAGTGCTGCATGATAATTTGTCATTGATCTAAATGCCAATTAGTGCAATTTTGGCAAAGTGCACGTAAGCATTTACATCAAAAGCTACGAGTTTTATTTCATGAAAGATGCTGGTGGGTGCGGGTCCCATTTCTATAATATGCATGTCGACTTGGATGGGGCATGGATATGAAAAATTGGCAATTAAATTGTGGAGTGAAGACACCCAATGATAAGGGGGTAAATGACCGTAAATCCTATCTACCTTTTCTTTTCTACCTTCTTCAACATTGAAGTTTTTGCATAAATAGTGCTTAAAAACAAACTATTTAACAAAGTAGGGTCGGTTTCAAACTATTTACCGAAAATGGTTCCACGTCATCATTTCTATTTTTTTTTATTTTTTTTGGAAAATGGAACTAGTCGCTGTCCAGGACAGCGACATGTTCCTTAGCAAAATACGGAGCTCGACAAGCTATATTCATGTCCTCCGTTCTCTTTGCTCCGGCCATCAAATTACGAACTATCACATTCATTCTCTCCTCCTCACTTCTCTTATCATATTCACATATTTGTTTCAGTCATTAGGTTCCTGATTTGCACAAAAAACAACCCGCAAAATCCCTTGTCACTACCGTTTTCGGTTTCGCGAAACTGTGACTCGAAATGATTTCTTCCTACTGCAACCTAAGATAATGTTCATTAGGATGCTCATATGATGTATGCTCCTTCATGTCACATACTAGTGGCAGTAATAATACAGAGAGTAGCAGTAGTTAATCTAGTTTACCTAACACCGTAATAGAATAACAGAATGTAAATAACCAAGCTAATGTCGAGCATCTGAAGGTATGTCGATGAGTGAATGTTCATAGGAGAAATATTTATGTTAGAATGCCTGTGAGTTCATTTGAAAAATATTCATGTTAGAATGCATATCATTGATATTTATATGTCTCACCAAACTTTCTCTATTGCACTATAAGTCTATAACCACTGCCTGCTACTTCTTCGCACTTAGCAGCACTAGAGGTATAAGTCACTTTTTTTCCTGCTCCAACAGAGTTATTCTATTGTTACTTCCATTACAATGATTACTCAATTTAATTGTTCTGTAATGTGATGTATGCTATTGTTTCAATTACTTGTAACCTTAGTTGTTACTTAATGCAAACAGGCCAGCGATTTATTGCAGTAGTAGTATTAGCCAACTGAGCATAGTTTCGCGAAACCGAAATCGGTAGTGACAAGCGATATTGCGTGTTGTTTTTTGTGCAAATCAGGAACCTAATGACTGAAACAAATAAGTGAATATGGTAAGGGAAGTGAGGAGGAGAGAATGAATGTGATAGTTCGTAATTTGATGGTCGGAGCAAAGAGAACGGAGACCATGAATATAGCTTGTCGAGGTCTGTATTTTGCTAAGGAACATGTCGCTGTCCTGGACAGCGACTAGTTCCATTTTCCAAAAAAAAAAATAAAAAAAATAGAAATGATGACGTGGAACCATTTTCGGTAAATAGTTTGAAACCGACCCTACTTTGTTAAATAGTTTGCTTTTAAGCGCCATTTATGCAAAAACTTCTTCAACATTCTCCTCTCCTAGACTAATAACAGTAATTCATTTATCGTCTTGTATCCCAATTGTTGATTGGAAAATATATTTTATTTAATCGTTCTATTAGAAGATAAGGTTGAAGAGAAAATTGGAAGGAGAATGTTTTTAGCAAAACTCATCAAAGAGATATGGAATGGGAGAATGACATTTAGCACTCCCTTATTGGGTTTTATTATATTTTGTCACCGACTATTTTCTATGGCAGAGGTTGAATAAATGATTTTGATGACATAGGAATATAGGATACAATCATTGAAGTATAAGAAAGAGGAAAAGTCCCTTATTAGAGAGTACTCCCTCCGTCCCGGTCATTTGTTATCTATTATGTTATACACAAAGACCAAGGAAATGTTGAAAAGTACAAAAAAAAACAATAAATAAAGAACAAAAGACTTACTTGCAGAATAATTAAATAAAGAACATTTGACCCACTTGCCCCAACTTACCCTATTTAGAAATAGATAACAATTCATTGATACACCCATTTAAAGAAATAGATAACAAATGACCGGGACGGAGGGAGTATTTTATTTGAATTTTCAGCCCTTTGATAATGGAAACTACACCAAGAGTGACCAAGACTAGAGCTTCCTTCAGCCCAATTTTCGATTAATTTCACTTATTTTGAAAAATGTTTCATAACAAGAAAGAAAGAGATAAGGTGTCTTCATCTTATTAGTAGGATATTTGTAGGATCATTTTCGGTATACGAGGAAGTACGAAAATACTCCTACTCCTTGGTCTCTTACATATTCTAAAAATGTCTTGAATTAGAAAATTTAAGTTTCGATTAACTTTATATTGCGCAAATCGAGATGATGTAAAACTTATTATTGTATGTATGGGGTTAAACTATGAAAGGAGATGGTCCGGAGTGATACCACTGCCTTGCTATTGACAAACACAATTGGCCATTGTGTTTGATAAAAACTCCACTGTTCCTTAATTATTGTATGAAGGAATATGATTGAGCACTTTGTCATTATTCAGGTTAGAAGTGATGCATGAGACCATTGTCCGATTATCTACCCACATTAGGAGATTTGGCTGTTTGGCTGTCAAGGGAAGGTGTCATGGACCCATGGGTTAAGCTTACACATTAGATTCGATGCGTTGGTCATCTTGACTAGCCTTTAAAGGGAATCGTGGCAGCGAATCCCTTGTGTATTGTTGCCATGGTCTACTTAGATTCTATATATTTCATCTTGGGAACAAATTAAATATATGCTCTTGTAGTAGAGGTCTGACTTTCTTACCATTTCTTCTAGTCGTCCCTTTCCCAAATCTTTGAAATAAGGAGTAATATTCAGGATAGCAAGACTAACATTGACATGTGGAGGCTCTGAAACACTGAGTAATAAGAGTGTACTTGCAATCTTGCATAATTACGTAGAACAATTTGTTAAACTAATTTTTGTAAATGAGTTTACGTAGGATAAAATGGTAAAATCGGTGTTTTGCCTGTACTGCCTGTAAAACTGTTGTGTTAAGAAGCAGCTTTGCTTTTGACTGAAATCAAAACAAGCCTCCTTCACCGGAGATAACACGAGCCTTGAACTAACTGATGTTTGTTGAGGCGCAAAACTGGTTTTTCAACCAGCAATTTTAAGCATAACTGTTTTGATCTCAGTTAGACCGGAGTTCTTTGGTCCCGGAAGATTGACTTAGTGATGAAAATAGTTTCTTAGTGTTGCATCAAGAATCCAAGTCCAAAAGCATTGAAGCATGTGTAACTATAGTTTGTCATTCCCCTTTAAAAGAAAAACTGTTGCTTGTCATGCGCTAGCGTAGGCTTTTATTTGCCCAAATCATCCATTCGCTGTAGTTCTTTTCCCAATCATTAGTTTGGCATATGATGAAAACAAGTACGGAGTACTCAACTTGCTAAAGACGTTTGAAGAATAGGTCTTATCTACGGGTATATTAGCTCACAAATTCTCATTTGTGACGGACATCCTCCGCCACAAATTTGTGACAGGTCAAATAATACTCACATGGGTAGATAAATACGAATCATTTATGACTCTCTAGACACTTTGTTTTTTTTTTCTTTATCATATCTACCCTTGTGGCTAACCCATCACAAGGAAGACTTGTTGATATTATTAGTTTAAGGAAGACTTGTTGATATTATTAGTTTAGAACTTTGTTGTATCTACCTGAACACATTTCTAGTTTTCTACTTGGTAAATACTCAATGCTTGTTAATCCTTGTCAATTTGTTGCTATATAGGACCTCATTTGGTTTAACCTTATTATGGGGTCATCAAATTGGGTAGTTTTGTCACTGAACTCTAGAACTTCTACGATTCAGTTTCATCTCTATTTTTTTCTTAAATTCACTTTCGTCTTTTTATTTATTTACTTATTTTTATTTTATTTTTTTGACACTAGTAACAAATTTATATTTTGAGGGCGTCCATGTCAATGTCCTTAGGTAATTACTAATATTAATAGTGTAGTAATATTTGTATTTTATGTTTGACTTTTAAAATAGAGAATTGGATACAAAAGTTGATCTCGATAATGAAAACATGCCTAAATTAGGTGAAGCTAAGGCATAATTATTTTTTGAAATTGAAGAATGTGATTTGTATTCTATGTCTATTACTCACAACAGTTAGTCTTGCTTGTGACGGGTCGGATGGAGAGACGGATAATGACACTCACAAAGCGAATAGGGGACAAGGTGGGGCACCCCCATGTGCTTTCCTCTCTCTTCTCTAAATGGGCATTTTGTGAGACAAAATGGTATCCGTCTTCTTCTTGTGACGGATACCCTCCGTCTACAATGAGAATTTGTGTACTCACAATTCACAAAATAATCTTAAAAGCAAAGAGTAAAAACATTTACTTCATATATTATGTGAAAAGTGTGTGGTTTTCATGGGCCAGTAGTCTTGCTATGATTGGACTTCTCATTTTAATGTACATATGGACTGTAACCTCGTTAGACTGCTGTCAAATTCCTTAAAAATTGAATGCAAGCCTAGCCTACTAAAGTTATGTCATGAATATAGGTACTTGGAAAAGCCTCTTCAATCTCCTAAACATTGAAGTAATCTTTTGTTTCCTTGTTCATTTTAGGAAGCTGCTTGTCTTATGAAGCTTGTCTGAATTGTGAACCTTTCTGTGAGACGAAGATTCTGATTTGATTATCTTACAGAGAATTGCAATGCACTTCTTTAAGCTGGTAAGTGGACTATTTCGTGTGCACTCCCAACAAATTGCTATTATTATTCATCTTACTCTGACTTGGCTTCATGTGTTAAACACGACACGGTGTCGGATACACTTATTTTCTGCGAAGTTATTAATTTGTTGGTCTAAGATGGAGTATCTAAGTATCGTTTCTTGTCGGACACTTCTAACTTCTAAGTGTTGGATGTACAACACGCCACCAAAGTGAAGAATGGGACTCCTGGGAGTGACATAGATTATTACTGGCACTTTCTTGCAAAAATTATTAGTGTATGATTCATGACATTAGCGTATATGAGTATATGACCCATTTGCATTATGTTAGATTTGTGATGAATCTGGTTGTATTATACTTCTATTTTAGAATATGTTGATTCTTCTTCCATAGGAACTAGGAAGGAAATAGTAGCTTATTTCTCGGCATACTAATACGCTTGTTAGATAGTCTCCTGTTTAACTCTTTCATATCTTTGTCGACTTATGGTTGATGCTTGATACTTCCTATGTAAACTCTTTTGTACCCCATTCCTCCCTTAGTTTTAAACAGCCTGAGTCCAGGCTCAGTAGTTAGTAAGGAAGGTTAAAGCCTCTCGTTACACCTTTAAGTACGCCTTGTAGATAAGCTGTGACTATGCAATTTCTGGACTGTCATCGGTCTCCTCTAGATCTTTTATGATGGTGTTCTCTTCGGCACATTAACCGTAGCCTTTACTCCCTTATGTGAAAATTTATACCTGAAAATACTAATCTGTCTGCAAAACATGCCACGCCTTGTGTTTATGAGGCTTGCACCTTTGCCTTGCTTCTCATGCATCGTTGCCAGTTTGCCACGGACCTTCGCCAGTTTGACGTGCTGCGTGTTTTTAAACTAGGATTTCTTCTAGTAGTTGTTATATTTTTGCCTACTTAGAGTTGTTTTGATAAGATGAATCACCTCGTATCTCTTCTCCTATTTATAAACCCCCTTTTAGCTTCATTGATAAATCTTGTGGTACAATTTCATTGCATGCATCATGCAATCTTTAGCTAAAATTTTATGACTGTTTCACTGGGAAAGCCATTACGTCCTACGATTTCTATCATGTCTTGTAGGTAGTTTTTCGACTCAGTAGATACAAGCTATACTTGCCATATGGAAAAAAAATATTCAAACTTCTCTTCATTTTATTGAATTAGCCCCATTTTTTTGTGAGAAGTAAAGTGGGTCTATGACAGAGTTGGGATTTGAACTCAGTGGAGGGGAAAATTTTAGACCAGAGTGAAGAAAGTTTAAATTGCACCAGCGGGATGACCGTCACAAACAAAACTACGAAAAAATGGATACATAATTATTGACCCAGCACGTGAATGCCAAAGTTTCCACGTTGTTTCAACTCATCGGATAACTTGGACTAGCATCTTCTCCGTATATGACATGGTTGAAATTTTTTCTTATTTTCTTCAATTGAATCCCATGCAACATATATTCCTGCAATTGCAGTAAATCCGTATTTGACAGTTTATTTGGAGTTATATTACACTAGGAGTACTATAGGACATGAGTTTGTATTCTCTAGTGCATGTTTTCTTCCTCAAATTTATTGCTAAACGACGAGAATGTGATCATTTTCCCTGATGTGATCACATCACTTTATACATAACTTACTACATGACATCCACATAACGAAATATATAGCACTTCACGCATTTCCGATTTTACTTATCATCTCTGTGCCCTACTTTTTATTCATTGATTGACAAATACAATATGTAATGGATGTGTGATGAGGATTCTGCGGCATAATTAGATTTTTTTTGCTGAATTTGGTTCATATTAAACAAATGATTTTACTGCTTAATTCTATTAGCTCTTTTTCTTATTGATTTATGTTACATACTCCGCATCTAACTTTTTATAATCCATAATTTTGCTGTTTGTAAGTAATAATGTTGTAACATACTTAGTCACTTGCTATGTCAAGAGCATTACGTTAATTATGTAATCTTATATGTGAATTTTTAAGTGGCAGAATACCTTTTGATATAATGTTATGACTTGTGACAAACGAATGGGTAGTTCCTATTAACCCAAAGGTTTATTTATAATGGAAGTTTATCTTGTCTATCGTCTACAAGGGGAAATAGAGGAGATATAACGAGTTGTCAAAGTGTAATTACTTTCGTTAGTTCTTTATTTTGGGGTATGTGTTATTTCAGAATAGTATACGCTTTACCGCTGTCAAAAAAGGAAAAAAAAAAGATGAAAATTAAATTCTTTGCTAAAAATCTTAATGCATTCACTGTGAAATTGGTTCGAGTTGAAGCAAAGTTTTATACCCATGATTCACAAATTCTTATTTGCGACGGACCAACCCGTCACAAGCTTACGACGGGCCAAATACGCACCATATTTAGCAAAATGGGTCTGGGTCAGATTTACTAACAAATAAGATCTCGCAATTGTGTGATGTTTGTGTTTTAATGTTGATATATTTAGGCATTATGTATGATGACTACAATGTTCTTTATTTTGCCGACATAGTTTTTTTTTGTTAAGTAGATATGTTATATTCTTTAACTGTTATGTTGTATACGTTACATAATGTTATATATTACGTACACATGGTTATGCTGTTTTGTTGTTACCTTTTGTCATTATGTTTACCCTGAGTAGTGTTGACATTATGGTTTAGTTAGTTAACATACGAAAATTTATGCTGTGTAATTAGATGTTGATATACTTATGTATTATGTACATATATGGAGTATTACACGTGTTGTTAGACTGATTTGTAGTTGTCATTTGTAATTATGTTTCCCTTCGATTGTGTTAACATTATGCTTAAGTTTGTTAACATGTTGTCTATGTTTTGTTCTTTAACTGTTATGTACTGTACATTCCATCCATCAGCCACAAGTGGTATGTATTCGACCCATTTAACCGATATTTGGCCCGTCGCAAGCTTGCGACGGGTATGTCCGTCTTACAAAAAACGGACACCCCATGATTTGGCTTGAGTTTGATCAATTTGAGCTGGAATTTTGGCTGTTTTGATGATATGGCTTAGAATGGATTAGAAGTTGGACGTGTTGCACCTGATGATGGGCGCCAGTCGGGCCTATTTTGACCACCCAAAAGGACATCCGACTAGTGCAACTGTGCAAGTGGCCACCTCTAGAAAAGATTTGTATAAGTTGATGGCACTAGGCATTATTAACCCCTCAAGTTTGAACACGATTTCATGAAATCTGTTGACAGACCAATTAATGAAAATAAGTTAAGTTGTACAAGCAATCCAAACACTGGACGGCAGTCAACGGGAGGGTCATTCAGTTAAAAGGCTTAAAAGCTCTAACACGTGTTAGCTGGGGACCTGGGCTTTAAGTTAGCCTGATAAAGTTATGCGTCCACATTTGATTGTTTTTTATTATGACGTCGATTAGTACTAGTTTCCAACTGCAACTTAGATTTACATAATCTTTTATTATTTGGTAGGACGTCGAGCAGCGCATACATCGCGAGTTGTGACTCAAGTCAATTGTTGTGTCAGTTAACTTTTTAAACTAATCTGGTTATACTCGTTTAGTCAACTCTGTCTTTGAGTGGTCATTAGCTTTGGAAAGTATGTTTGAATTCTGGATGTGAATGCTGGTTTTGGGTTGTTTATGCTCCCTCTAATTGCAATTTGTCTTTATTTTAATCTTTAAATAGGTGACTAGTTGTCCTTAACTAGTCATAAAAAATTAAAAACATGCACTAAATTAATTTTTCAAAGATGTACATTTTTACTAGTTTTGTTTCTATAATTTGTTTGAATCTCTTTTTATTTATCTGGAATAAACGTGTGCATCTGAAGTGTATTGATGGAGTATATTAAGACGTTTTTATTAAAGTTGAATTCTCTCACTATTTGTTTAGGTAGTTGGTTGAGTTTTGGGATATCATTTTCATAATTGACAAATAAACAAATTTTAGAATTTTCTTAGTATCAATCAAGAAGATCTAATTCCTATGAATTGTTAACTTTAGAGGTTGTTTGGTTGACCACATAGGAAGATAAAGTTCCAAAAAAGCTAAATTCTTATGAATTTGTAATTTATGTGATTTACAAAATATAGTTTAGTTGTCATGCGGAAATAAGTTCATGTGGAAAGTCGCATTAACTATAGAGGGTTATGTAAGTAATCTGCTACAATAGAGGAGTTAGAGTTCCTTTGGGAGCTCTACTTCCCATTAAATGGGGAACTAAACATCATATTTCTACTTTCTATGATTTAAGAGGGTAATCAAACAAACATTAGGTAGATTTTAATTTTATAAAAGATATAAATTGTGTTTTTTATACTCTATTTGTATGAAAATTGTGTTAATATTTTAAACCACTAGAGAACTTACATCGCTTAGCCTTGTTTGGGGCTTATTAGTAAGTTGACCAATTAATATATCGTATTCTGCTAATATTATCTGTTATTATGAATCTGCTTTTATTATTTGGCAGAGGCCCATATCAACATAAACCTATTAGCGAAGAATCATTGATCAATAACAGAAAAGTACGAAGCTAGGTTGTTAATTAGGTTCGACACCTTATTTCATTTAGTAAGTCTTGCTTGCGACGGGTCACCATTTGTGACGGATATTTTGTGAGATAAAATGGATACAAAATGAGTTAGTGGAGAAAGGGGACCACATGAATAGTGTTTGAGAGAGAGAAAAAGTGGGTATTTTGTGAGAGAAAACGGTATCCGTCGCAAGCTTGCGACGGATAGTGCCGTTGCAAATAAGAATTTGTGTATTTCATTTACTTGTCCTATCACGTCTTTGACACCATACAACATTTTAGCATTTTAGTCATATCTACCCTCCAAAATTGGAGTACCACAAGCTGCTAAGCTTATTAAAAGGGTGGAGTATTTATTTTTCTTACTATTTCACCCACCAAACGAAATTAACAAAGGAAAACATCTATGTAGAGTAAGAAGCGAGTGACAGGAAAATTCTGAGAAATATATTTATGTAGTAAGATGTGTAGTACTCGTAAAAGCTAAAATAGAATTATAATGCCTTGTTTTTTAGCACTTGTCGTCATTTCTACCTTCTCACTTCTCTAAATTTTGAAATCCACGTTCCTCCTATGCTTCTTCTTCCCACCCTTTTTCTATAGTATATAATTCCTTCCCAAACTTCCATCAACCTTAACTAAGAACTTCATACAAATATCTGTAAAATTCTTTTTCTTGTTCATCAATGGCGGTCTCATTGACCAAAACCCGAAGCGAGCAGCTTCAACTTCACAAAAACCGCAACCAGCAAGATGAAGATATGGATAAGAACAACAATGGTAAAGTGATGGAGCAACAAAAAAGAGCATTAGTTCCAGTTGTTTACTATCTCTCTAGAAATGGTCAACTTGAACACCCTCACTTCATGGAAGTTCCTCTTTCTTCTCCTCAAGGTCTTTACCTTCGCGACATTATTCACCGTTTAAACCTCCTTCGCGGTAAATCCATGGCTTCTCACTACTCCTGGTCTTCCAAACGGTAATGTTTCCGCGTCTCAGATATTTGTTTACATTTATATTTCTTGTGAGCGGTATTTTAATCTGACTGTTGATAATATATGATCTTATACAGGAGCTATAAGAGTGGATACGTGTGGCATGATTTAGGGGAGAATGATTATATTCATCCAGTTCACGGTGGAGAGTACGTGCTAAAAGGCTCTGAAATCCTTGAAACGACGTCGTTATCATTGTCCTCACCATCATTGTCTAAATCTCCGGAAACGTCGTCATCTTCCAGCAGTGGCAAGACTAGTAATGCCGTTCCGCCTCCAGTGAGTAATCGGCGGAGGAATCAGTCTTGGGGAGCTATAGACCTGCACGAGTACAAAGTGTACAAGTCTGAGTCGACTCAGGAATTTGCCGCAGCAGACGCGTCAACTCAGACAGACGACAAACGACGTCGTAGAAAGGCGGTTATTACGGAGGAATCGGAAATTGAAGTGGAAGAGAAGAGTATGGAGCTGAGCAGAGGCGAGATTTCACCTCCTCCGCCTTCGGATTCTAGCCCTGAGACACTAGAGGCATTGATGAAAGCTGACGGAAGATTAATTATTAATAACAATAACAATAACGGAAGTGCAGTGTCGTCCACATCTCAGGCCATCGATCAGGTTGCAGGAGCAGTTGATCAAACGGCGGGGTATTGTCCAAATGCGGGAAAGATGAAGGCTTCGTCAGTATTAATGTCATTAATCTCCTGTGGTTCGATTTCATTCAGAGACTGTGGGGCCACTGCAGTTAAAGACCATGGATTATCATTAATCTCGCATTATAAACCAAGGTCCACACGTGGTGGGAATAGGACAACAGATGATGATAATGGCGATGGGATTAATAATGATAACGACGATTTTATTATGATGAAGAAGAAGGATGTGGGTAGTAGCTTTGCAAAGATGGCATTAGAAGATAAGGAGTATTTTAGTGGGAGTTTAATTGAGACTAACAAGAATAATTATAAGGATGATCCTCAGTTTATTTCTCTTAAAAGATCCTCATCTTACAATGCTGATAGGTAAAATTATTACTCTAATCTCTTTAAGACCCACTAGTTTATCATCAATAATTGGCTTAAGTTTTTTGTTAAGATAGTTCTCACATTTTTTTCATTTACCGTTGTCTTTTTCATTGTTGTTTGTATGTTTTGTTGATGTTAAAGTGTGTTATAACTGTTTGGTATGAAGTTTTTGGTTAAGTTGGTCGGATCACATTTGCTTATTTACCGTTTTCTTCCGCTGTATGTTTCTAAGTTGATGTTACAGTAATACAGTGTGTTATTTTGCTGTTGTGGTGTTATGAATATGTACGTTTGGTTTAGCTTCCACTATCAACTTAAGTTTTTGATTGAGATACATCTCTCATTCATTTATTTACATTTATTTACCGTTGTCTTTACTTCTGTTTGTATCTTTACTTGATGTTACAGTGTGTTGTTTAGCTGTTGTGGTGTTATGAAAGTGTACGTTTGATTTCTGGGGGATAAAAAGTGTGAACATCAATATATTCATTATAGTATGGAGAGTACTTGTACTACTGTAAACTTGTACAGTATGTTACTGCGAGGGTTGAAGGTACGATTCTTTCTTTGTTACAGAAGTTCTGGCCCCATTTATTTTGGGAGTGCCTCTCTGTTTTTAGCTTTGCCGTATTGTAGATTTGTAGGATAGAAATTTTGGCTGTAGGAGAATCATAGACTTCATTTTGGTGACATCATGGTGTTGTGTAGGAGTTTGTACAACTTACAGGATCCTAATTTTCATTGGTAATACGGAGTAATTAACTCTTACTTCCTCCGTTCAAATCCAAACTGTATATATGTTTTTTGCACAAATATTAAGAAAGATATTAAAAAATTATTAAAAGTACATTTGGAGGTGTGTAAGATATTTTTTTATTAATTTAAATGTGTGATGGTGTATGAAAGATGGGCCATTTAATGGCATTTTGGATAAATAAGTGGTGTTCATAAGGATATTTTAGTAATTTTTTTGGCTTTATTAGGAAAGTGTTAGTTTGGATATGAATGAATTAAAATGGAATAAGGGTAGGTTGGATTTGAATGGAGGAAGTATATGTGTTGACAATGCTTAATGTGAGTTAGTTTTGGGTGACATTGTTGCAAATAGACTAAAATATTACATGATCTATGTAAAATTTATTCTGTATATATGACTTTGAGAGAGAAAAATGAAATAGCATCACACTGACTTTCAATACTACCGTCTCCCAAATAGAAGGTGGACTTTACCCGTTTTTTTCTTTGGTTTTTGTGGTCTACATTATGTGAGAGGTGGTATTGAGTTCAACTCGGTGGGACCAATATTTTTTTCGTCTTAATTCACATAATTCAAGATAAAGCATTGTTAAGGAAGTAAGTTTCATGACAACCTAGAGTTTTAACGTTTCTCCTTGAATTAATTTGGCTTGACTCTTGAGCCATGATGAGTTGGTGCATTTTGTTATTTGAAATAGCTGCAAACTCTCCATCTTCCAGGAATAAATATAATAAAGTCTCACGTGATGATGACAGAGTACATAGAACATTAATATGCGCCCTAAATTGGGGAAATATTAAACTTTTAGCTAAAACACCCTTTTGACCCTTTAGATTATGGCTTTGTCTCAGTCCCACCATACCTATTTTAGCCTCAGTACATTTTTTTTGCTAGAATCCAGCTGATCATTGTAGCTAGCCTTGACACCTTCTTTGTACTCATCTTTTTTTATGATTGATTATTAATGTAATGTATAATGTGTTGTTAAACCTGTTGTTTAGTAGACAACGGTTCCGTTTTTGTTACTTTGCTTACTGTATTTGCTACTCCCTCCGTCCCAATTAGTTTAACATTTTTGAAATACTCTCACGAAGAATTAAAAAAGTACAGAGTAATTTCTGTATCAACTAACTCGGTATATAATTTTTGGATGTTTTGAGATGTGATGTTTAACTTGTGTATGTATCCTATTTTTGCTCATTTGTAAGTAGAAAGATTAAATGTGATTGTGTTGAAGTGGTGTTATTTTTGTCCTTTGGGGTTGGTTCTGGAATGCAGAATTGCAGACATGCAGTTATTGCTTAGACCATACTGTATTAAGAATTAGAAGTTACATACATATGTGGAGTGTGGACGTATCATTATGACAGATTTTACTATAGGTCATTTTCGCACTTTTTATTGGTTATCACTGTTATTTAGCATATTTTGACCAAGTTTATTCTAGTATGAAATTATATTCTAGGGAGTATAAACTAAGAAGCTTATAATATTTGATCATGTATAGCAATATAGTTAGAGCTCTAGACAATGCTAATTTGGCAGGAATCTATATGGTTGCTAATTTGGCAGCAATTTGGATAATGATACGATGTCACCGATGCCACCCTCTCACATGTACCGGGGTCCCCACTTATCACATGTGAGGAGGTGGCGCCGAAATTGGACGGCATTCGGTGGCGCCAACTCATTTTCATTTTCCTGACAGTAAACTGTATTATGCCTGTAAGTATCGGTGCATGTCTCTTGGCTCTTGGGCCCAAAATTAGTGTAGATTTTAAAGGTGGTAAAAAACATGCAAGGAAACAGCCACAATTAGTGTAGATTTCAGGGGAGATGTCTTCAGGGATCTAAGAACGAGCTTGCGGCCCATGTCGGCTGAAATCACATGGATTGCTAGTTTTTAATCTTTCATGCTATTATTCATCAGACAAGGATGTTTTTCTGTTTATTCACATGCAAATTCGTTCTTACTTACTGTGTATCAGTTTCATCTCCATTGTTATCTGTTCTAACATTGGTTAACTAACTTTGCTTTGGGATCGGGATTGTTTGTTTACATCTACATGTGTGACGATGTGTTACTATAATTTTCTGTCGTCGTTCTATGGGTTTCATAGTGGGTACTAAATTTGGCCTCCTTACTAGTTACTACTCGTATAATGAATAAAAGTAAAAACCGAGCTTCTATCGTGATTGTCGATTCTGAGATCAATTTAACTACAATCTCTGATGACCATTTCTTTTTTTTTACTTATATTATGCTTATGCGTGTTATGTTGTGTTCTAACATGCATTTGGTTTGTTTTAACTTAGGAGCTCTCATTTGAAGCTGGACAGGAAAGAAGTAGACGGAGTGAGAGCGAAATGCATACCAAGGAGGCCAAAGGCACAGCCGAACAACACTAAAGAACGTATCTCAGAAGTATCTTCCATTAGTACCACCAGCACTCAAAACGGGAGCCAAAACTGCGGGCTTTGATGTCTAATAACGAGCCTCAGGAATAATAGTCTGTTATTTTCTATCTGTTCAAAGTCCCCTGGCGTAAAAGAACAGTAACCAAGGTAAATGTTAACCAGTATATTAGAGTATTAAACAAGAGAAGCGGTAGCCCCGATAGGTGTAGGCTTTGGTGATTACATAGGCAGTAAATTTAGGAACTTGGATAAGTTATGCTCTACTTTGTGAATTCTTAATTGGCTTTTGAGATGCTTTAGCTTTTTATCGTCTTTTCGGGGTGCTGGTTCGCGGTTATGTGCATCCAATTTTTAATTGCAAAGGCATGCATTGATCTTAGAGTTTTCTGGAGCAGACTTCAAGTTAATTATGACCCATGATGGTAATTAGTACTAATTAAATACATAGGAATTACTTCGTAATACTTTGTGAAGGTGTACTGTAAAGTTCCTTGATTGATTTCTGAGCTTGGAGAACTTTGATGCTCCAACTCCCAACCCTTTTGTGTCGAACAATTGTTCTCCAATATCCATAAATTTCTGGTGAATATAACTCGGACTCCAAGGACGGGATTTACTCGTCTATGGAAGTCTGGGAGTATGAACGCGGTGAAATTGAGCTACATCAGTATGAGCTGACTAAATTAGGTGAGATTTTATTAGATTAATGATTTTATTTTTATTTTATTATATTTTCCGTCATTATATTGGTAGGTTTCCGTGTGTAAATATGTCGGAAAATTAGAATAGGGTTGATTTGCACATAAACTAAAACATACTAGGTTTAAACCCGTGAAATTCACGGGCCTACTTTTTAAATTTTAAATGAATATATATAGTTATAGACTCATAGCTAAGATATAACAATTTAGGGAGTAATTAATTTTGAATTATTAACTATAAATGAGTAAGACTTGCAATAAAATTAGTACGTATGCTTAAAATGAGTGTAACTTTGTAATTCAAATGGTTATAATACTTGGTTAATAATAATAGTAATTTAAAAGTTGGGTTAATTAATAATTTACATTTGATTTTATTAGCAAAAAGATACATATATCAAACAACAGTGATTGTGTGGGAGAGTTCGATATTGCGAGATACTCGTGTTTTATAAAAGAACTCATTTATTATATTAAATAAATAGTTTTATTAACAAAATGGATACTCTTACGGTTTAAATAAATTAGTTATTCCTATTAATTTGTACTTTAGTTTTTATAGTGATAGAATATGGAATATTTCATTCATATTCTACAATTGATTTTATTCCATATACTATCTCATTAATTTCGCAATCTTCAGTATAATTTATTTACCTTTTTTTTTTTAAAAAATGGTCATCACCTATTATAAAAAATGTCAAAATGGAATAAAGAAATATAGTACCAACCCTGTGATTTGTTATTATATTGCATTATTCTGTGATTTGTCATAGCATTATCCCGTGAACGAAAATCACTGAAAAGATTATTCTAAAAATCTTGCAGAACATTATTGCATTCCTAAAATATTGACTATTATTTGACTTTTTTCCTAAACTAAAGGAATTTCTGCAGTAAGGAATATTATGGAATATAGCAATCTTGACTATTAGTTGCTTAAATCTGTATTTTTTTTTGGAAATCTTCCAGTAGCTCTGAAATTGTGCCACGTAAGACGAAGCTTATTTTTTGTGATGTCACGTCAGCAGCTTGGCTTCTGCATTAGATAAGTATATGATGGGACAATTGCACATGTTGAAACTTACGGGGGTAAATTGCACAAAACATCAAACATATGGGGCCAATTTGCTACTTTCGCCGTAATTTAACTTCTGAACTTGTAACAATGATGGAATATGTGGGATAAACTGTGGATTTAGGTATTTGAAGAACATAGATTTTCATATTTTATGTAGACAATTGATATGTACTGAATTACTGATTGAACAATATTTGTTGGTAAAATCAAACATTGGATCTCAAAGGTGTTAGATTGGAAAAGTAGATATCAGTGAAAGTGGCTCACTAATACAGTATGTGACAAGAGACATAAAGATGGCAACGTACAAGCTATGATGCAACAAGTGAAATTGACTATGATTTTATGTACTCGGAAAAAGAAATTGGCGATGATTTAAAATAATGATGCGTGACATGAGTATAAATAAATAAATATTTGAAACGGATGAACATGTAGGGGAAATGGAGAGATTTGTTTTTCAAATTCTACCACCCGTATTTTACTTGTCGATGAAAATTGTTGCTTTTTAAATCTCTAGACAACGGCAAAGTCAGAGGCGGAGTTAGCATGGGAGTCATCCACCGCTAATTAAGTGAAAAAACACTCCCTCTCATTTTGTTTTATATCACTAATTGAATATATGTGAGATTTGCATGTATTTATTCAGATGGTAGAAATTCACAAAATGAAAAGGAATAGTTTTATTAGTGAAATTTTTCGACAATTTTTCTATTTTACTTTATTACATTAGAACTTTGTATCCGTTAAAGCTTCTCGCCTCCTCTCACGTTAATTCAAACTCCGCCGGACCGCCACTGTTTCTATAATTTTGAGGCCAAATAACCCAACTCAAAAACGACAGAACCATAGTCGTTCTGGCCGCTTTTGTTAAGGACCTTAAACTAGTAGCTCAGTGGGCTTGCTAAGACATTAAAGGTTGTAAATTGGGCCTTTCGGCCCAGTCATTTTGTAGTATTCAAGTAGCCCATTTTACTCTGTTGACGGGTATGTCAAGTGGGCCTATTATTGACCGATTCAGGCACTCGCGTCCTACACTATTTGATTGGTCAACGATGGAACACGAATATTTCTTCTTTTGAATAGCCCTGCCCTTGCAATTCCGAGCAAATTTCATCAATATGCATTAAAAACACTTCATAAAATAATGTGCAATTGTGCATCATATAGTATGATATGTGGAGCATTAATGATTTTGGTTATGTTATGATTTTCAAACTTTCTATTTACTTCTTCTAATAATAACAAATTTTAATTTTATAATCTGAAAATGTTTATAAAACGTATGTCATAAATTTTACGGAATAGTACAATAGCAGAGTATCTCATTTACTAAATTAATTGCACAAAACATGAGATCACAAATTCCCGTAAAACATCTATCTTGTATGAGATGTGTCTTACATGTATAACTTTAGGCTATCAAACCAATTTTAGAAAAATCCGGAGTAGGTACTCCTCAGTCCTCACACCTAAAGAAAATCCACCAAAATATAATATTATAATGGCATGGGCGTAAGGAGTATGGTACTCACCGAAGACACATGAATTTCTCCCAATTTAATACTTACATCTTACCAAAAAAAACTTATATTATATGATTAATCACTTTATTGGACAAATGCTACTATCAACATCTTTTCCGACGTTTTTTGTTATTGACCAAATAAATAAATGGGTAGATTTCTTTTTGTTTTATAAGCACCTAAATGAAAGAGTAGAAAGATAAGGTCGATATCATATTTACAATTTATAATCCTATATCGTTAAATGTCATAATAATATTCGCAATAAAATTTTAATATCAAAATGATGATAATCTACTTATATAAATATTTATTTAAATCGTCTAGTAACACCATTTTGTAAAACCAAAAAAATACATGACTCTTTAAAAATGGTCAAAAAGGTAGTGAATTTGTGCATCTCAACATACATTTAGTTAGGCTAGTACTACTACTAATATTGTAGTAATAGGATGATGTCCATAACTATCCTTTTCATTCATCTATTTTCTGCTAAAGCTAAAATTCGATATGCACAACCATAAGTATGATTAATTGTCTTGATTTGGGTCTTTGACAGAATACCCAACATCTTTCCGCTTTCTCTAATTTCTCCAAAGATACACGTTAGAAAAAACCGTATATTTTTATCCTGGTAGAATATAAAATAACGCCTGTTTGCTAATCTTTGTGTTAATTGTTGTAATAATCCATAAATTTTGTATTCCATAAAAGAGAAACACACGCATTTTCTGTGAGTAAATATCGCACCTTGTTTTCAGTTAATTTTCTTACGTTTCTATAAATTATATTGTCCTAAGAAAATCCACTTTTTCTCCATGTTATTAATAATATTATAAACATTATTATTATTATAAAAAATGTGCTAATAAAGTCTCTTGTTTAATAAGCATTCTCTTGTATATTACTCTTGGTCATACGAAGCAACAACAACTAACACATCTCTTCAACCCAACTTACAGTTTTGTGCATGGTTTGCTTCACCATTTCTTCAATTTCTTTTATATCTTCTCATCTTATTTCTGTTTCGCAAATTCTTGTTTAAGACGGAAGTATCCGTCTTTTGTCTATTTGTTTATTTGCTAAATACTAATGTTTGTTATTTAATTGTTTTTTGTATTGTTTGTTTTGTTGATTTTGCATTATATTTCAGTTGGGTTTGTGTTAAAGTTTTCAATTAAGCGATGGGTCCAGTAAGATGGTCAAAGAAGAAAAGAAAGAGAGGTTCTTTAGAGAATGAGAAGCCTGCAACAGATTGGTGGCTCGACTTCTCTAAGGGTATATATATGTTCTCTCTTTGTTTACGTTTTTTATTCTTTGTTAGCGGTATTTTAATTAAAGGTAAACAAACGATTGAGACGTAGTAATGAGTATATAGCATGTCTTTGTTACAGTGTACATGATATGATATAGGTTTCTATTGAATTACTCTTGTTCATCATGTTTTGGACTGTTGAGCATCTGGGTTTGTTGTTTTTATAGTGAAATTATATATTTGTTTGTTGAATTGATATTACATTATGTAGATTGTGATTTCTGTGCTGTACATGATAATGGGGTTTGTTTCTGCTGTGGATTGTGAACATATTTTGACATTTCTTAAAAGGGTTTCCTGGCACTTCTGTTAAGGAATCAACTCTGCAGGAAGTTACACTTTCGTGGATTATTTTCGCGGCTTTGCTCATTTTGTTGGTTAAGATAATACGGAGAGGGCTGTGTGAGATGTGAGAAAGTTTCAGTCTAAATAATCTCTAAGATAATTTTGCTGAAGTCGAGATTTTGTCGGAGATTAGGAGTAATTTAATGCGATTTAGGCATTGCAGATATATTATGTGGATTCATTGATTAGAATTTTCAGATCCACAGTGTACTAGGGAATCACTGCTCACTCAGTTGTTTGATTTGGGAGACTCGAGACATGTTCAAGCTATAACTTTCTTTCTGGGATTGTGATTCTATAGAGAGGCGCGCTTTTGAAATTGAGATAAGATTGTACACTTCTTCTAGTTAATCTCCCTATATTCAACAAAGATAATTGCAGCTAACTTCCATACGTTTTTGGTACACATTGGTCTTTATGTTCAATTCTCGATTTCTCGATGATATAAACATACATACTGTCAGTGCGTGCTTCTTTCCAGCCAAGAAATGTTTTTTATGATGAGGGGATGGGTGTTTTTTGGGAAACGCTTGCATATGAGATTCTTCTTAAAAACTTCCCTATAAGCAAGGGTTTGGTAGTTAGAAGAGTCGGAACATCCAATATGCTGTCAAATTCTGTTACTGACGTAAGACTACGTTGCTGAAGCTGGCACCATCTCCACGGAAGGACATTAAGGGGAATGTGTGACCTTGTTGGCATAATTTAGGAGAGCGCCCAGCTGACTGTTGAGTCTCATTGAAGATTTGTAGCAACTGATTTTCATTTACGAGCTGTATTCATGAAGGATTAGTGAATGTCAGATGCTTACTTTTGTATGTTTGAACTTTGAATAGTAATTTTTCGCATAAGATCCAAATAATCTCTAGGTTTTCTGAGCTTCTGGAACTTAATCATAACAGTAAGACCTGCAAGTTAACAGGTTAGCATGAAATGACTGATAAATGTACTACCTTTTTTAACGAGAGAATTTCAAAGGAGACGATGTGCTTACCTCATATAGGTGGTTCTTTAAAAACACCAGTTCTGTTATAGATAAGTTTATGTTGGCGTGCTGTTGTCATTAATACCCAATTTCATCAGAAATAAAAATCCAAATTTCTTGATCGTTTGACACGAGCTCAACAAAGTATTTGTGGAAATACGCAGGAAGTCCGTGACTTTTGGACTAGTCCTTCTATGAAATGTGTTATGCACCAGTCTTCTGTATCATGTTGTGTAAATTCTTGTTTAACTATTGAACTTCTGCGAGATTTCAGTGATATACTCTTATTAGGAGAAACAGCTTTTCCAAATGCAGTTTTATACAATGAGTGAGTGTCTTATATGAGACAGCCTCGAGTAAACTTGTGTAGAAAACAGTGAGACCAAACCAAATTCTCGTGTATTCCTCATTTAATGATTAATGGTTTAGTTTTAGATGTGAGGCCTTCTCGTGTAAGTTTCTGTGTTGTATAACTTAGCGTCTCATAGCTAAGACGAAGATCATTCCAATCGGCATTTTATCTTAAGTACCATATTGAATTATTGATGACTTTGATTAATTCTTGTCTTACTGGTAGGATCGTCCCTCATTTTTCATCGTCTTGTAAGCAGGTGTTCCTAGGCCGTTAAAAGGAACAGATATGTTTGAGTCAATGTTGAGAATTTCAAGGAAAACATTTAACTACATATGCTCCCTGGCCAAAGAAGAAATGACAGCAAAATCAGGCCATTTTTCTTTTTCAAATGGCAAGCGTATGTTGATACACGACCAAGTAGCAGTTGCTCTCAGGCGGCTTTGCTCTGGAGATTCCTTAATATCAGTAGGAGAGTCCTTCGGAGTGCACCACTCCACCGTCTCGCAAGTGACCTGGCGTTTTATCGAGTCTATAGAAAAGTGTGGACTCCAACATCTCCAGTGGCCCAGCAGTGATAAAGAATTGGCTGAAATAAAATCAAAGTTTGAGAAAATCCGAGGCTTCCCCAATTGCTGCGGTGCAATTGAGACGACCCATATCACAATGTGCTTGCCAGTTTCTGACCCAACTAACAAGGTATGGTTGGACCCACAGAAGAATCACAGTATGCTCTTACAGGCAGTTGTGGACCCTGATATGAGATTCCGAGATATAGTCACTGGATGGCCTGGAAAATTGAGTAATTCAGGTGTACTCAAAAGCTCAACCCTTTTTAGCTTATGCAACAAGGGAAAAAGATTAAATGGGAAAAAAATTAATCTTTCAGACGAGTGTGAAATAAGGGAATACATTGTTGGAGATTCGGGTTTTCCTTTGCTACCATGGCTAATCACACCTTTTCAAGGTAAATGTCTCTCAGAGACGGAGATGGACTTCAATAGGCGACATTTTGCTACTCAAATGGTAACGAGGAGGGCATTTGCTAGATTGAAAGAGATGTGGAAGATAATCAATGGGATGATGTGGAGACCAGATAAACATAAATTGCCAAGGATTATACTTGTTTGTTGCATACTTCACAATATCGTCATTGACATGGATGATAGTGTGCAAGATGAAATACCGTTAGGTTATGGCCATGATGAAGGTTATCGACAGCAATTTTGTGAATTTGCCGACTCAACTGCTTATGATATGAGACAGAAACTCTGTCTCTACTCATCCTGAGGATTTCTATCTTGAAAACTTCCCTCAAGTGTTTCAGGTATTTGTACTGTGCATTTTACTGTTTTTGTAGGATCTTTAGGTAGTCCTGATTTTGCATTTTAAATTGTATATAAGACTTTTGATTCTAGAGTGTTGCACATTGTGATTACTGTGTTCTTGAATCACAACGCCAGTGATGACCAGAGTTGAAATAATAGTCGAAAATGGCGAGTTATAACGATTCAGTCATTAGCAGGCCAACTGTATTTTGTAGTTGCCAGAAGTGCAGTTTATGTAGTGGCAGATCATAGGTATCAGACGGGTCTGGCCGTGGGCCGTGGCCTCTTTGGAATTGCAACAACTACTTTTGCTGTTTGATCTATTGGATTTGTTACATTTCCTGGCCAACTACTATGTGCTTACGTTCAATGCTAGATATCGAAAATCTCGTGCAAATCGCTGCGGATAAAGAAGAATTGGAGGGGGTGATGCTAAAGTAGAATGTATATTGACTAAACATAGCCCCTTGCTGTTGTAGACCTTGTAGTAGTCTTTTTTACAAGTTCAGTAGAAATGCAAGGACGTGATCTGTTGAGTATCAGAGATTGAGTTCAGATGTCTGTAACGAGACCAGATGGAATGAATACTGATGAAGTTCTCATTCAATCATCATTGTTCGATAAGCTGAAGACGGAGAATCCGTATTAATATTAAAACGGATCAAATATCATTTCACAGGGATATAAAGGACTTGGTTATACCCGTTTTAATCTAAAAATAGATGAAGTGGGGGAGAAATTAAAGATAGTAAAATTGTAAACAAATATTCAATCAACTATCAACTACTCCCTCTTATCCACACCACACTACTCAGTTGACTTTTTACATACTACGAGAGGACACTTGCTTTTGAATGATCTTAGAGACGGCAATGGATTGTGCCATGCCGGCTTGGTCCCCGCCTATCATGTCGAACCACAATTTTGGCCCAAACCAGGCACGGTCAATCGTGTTTTCGAGCAGTGTCATGCTGGCCTACTTTTCTCAACCCCCGATCCCGATAAAGTCGGGATGGACTCGTGCAACCTGTCGTGTTTCGGTTATTTTTAACGAGGTTAACAGGATTGTTACATGGACCGGGCGAAGTGGAGAGCGGTATCGGCCCAATCCCGGCCAAGATTTGGCAAACAAAAAGTGGCCCAATTTATCAACCTAAGCTTAGCTGGCATGCCACATTGGGCACTTGTAAATAAATATTTAATGTGAAAAGTGAAAAGTGAAGGTAAATTATGTAATAGTGTGAATTAGGTTAACCGCGTAGTAAAACCTAATTGGAGAATAATTAAGTAAGCCCCAAGTACAAAAACACATCATACTTGTTATACTTCCACAGTAGTTCCACGCCACACGCCTTACTTGTTTCTTTTAAGTCGGTTTCTTCAGCTTCCTCCACACTCCAATACTCCTTAGACTCCATACCATACAGCTATATATATATATACACACCTTCTTCACTTTCCCACATCCATTCACTCTTCTCTCTCTTTCAAATTTCCAAATCTTAAATTCCCTCCACAATACAATTCTACACAACTACACAACTAAATGATGACGAATACCGTTAATATTAATCGACCCGATGCTGCTGATGGCCTCGAGACGTTTGCTAGGGAGAACTGCTTAATGCTGTTGGCAACTAAAGCAACCGCAATTGCTAAGCAAGAACTCTTGCCAACTGAACACCATGTTAATAAGTACGCATGTAAGACGTGTGGAAGGACCTTCAAGTCATTCCAAGCATTAGGTGGACACCGTGCTAGTCACGTCAGGCAGCCTAACTGTGATGCGTCTCTCAAGCCCAAGACTTTCCAATGTTCTACTTGCGGAGTTGAGTTCGCTACTGGACAGGCTCTTGGCGGTCACATGCGCCGTCACAGGTCCTTTATTCCAGTTATTCCTGCTGCTTCTAACACCATGAGCAGTGGCAGCGGCAGCGGCACTACTGAAGAAGACACTAACGGGAAAAGGAACGTCAAGAACGAGATAAAGAAGCGAAAGAACGATGTCGTTACACCAATGCTGAAGAAATTCAGCAGTGGTAAGCGTGTGTGCTTGGAGCTTACTCTGGATTATGCACCATTGGTTCCGAAAAAAGAACAAGAACAAGAACTTGTTGATGAGATTGAAGAAGGGGAGATTCTTGAACAAGATGATAAAGAAGATGATAACTATGATTTTCTCAAGCTTGAGTTACGACAGCCGATTAGGGATTAATTACAGAGTTAATTAGGGTTTGTGCATAACCTTGTGCAGTTAATTAGGGTTTGTGCATTACAGTATGCAAGCGATATTATCAGTAGGAAGTTAGTTAAGTTTTCTGTTCGTCATAGCATTGCAGATTTGCAGGGATTTCAGATACTCTGTTTCGTTCATTAATTAGATAATTAGTTATGAGAATACACAAATACAACTAGCGCTGTTAGATTCTTTATACTTTGTATTAGGTAACTTTAAAAAAGTAGAACAATTAACCGAGACAGAGCTGATCTCTAGCATTCACCAAAAGTCCTTACAAGAGCATTCACCATCGATAAAATGATGGAAACGATTCCTATCTCGAACAATTATTTCGCGATTAAATGCCTTGGAAATCAATTTACTTGCTTGGTGACAATCTCTACAAACCCTCAGATTCTTGGAGATTCTAATGGTCTCCCCTGCTTTAGTTTTCAGTAATCCGAATGCAATTGCAAGCTTTTCACTGTGATAATTCAAAGGGTTCTCGGCTTCTTCTTCATCCATCTCTTGTAGCACCTCCTCAGTTTCCGACACATAACCAAGACCTCTGATTCTTTCCAACATGTCATGAAGCTTTGCATATATTTCCTTGCTTTCGGGATGAGTTCGGCCTCCTGCAATAAATTCTTCAACGCGCCCTTCCATTTCAATAACTGATAAACCAGGAACTTTCTTAACTCCCTTATCATTCATCAGCCTCCGCACGTTGGCAACTTCATCCCATCTACCCGCTGAGGCGTAGAGGTTTGCCAGTAACACATATCGGCCGCTATTATTTGGGTCTAACTCGATTAACCGCTTCCCCATTTCCTCTCCTAACTCGATATTCTTATGGATCTTACAAGCTCCAACTAGAGCACCCAATACTCCGGAATCTACATCCATGGGCATCTCCTCGACAAGCTTTCTCGCGTCTTCTACCAAACCTGCTCTACCTAACAAATCAACCATACACCCAAAATGCTCCGTTCTTGGTTCTAATCCATGAACTTCGGTCATATACTTGAAGTACTCTCGACCCATCTCAACCAACCCTGAGTGTGCACATGCATTCAATAAATTCAAAAAAGTTATGTGATCAGGAGTAATCCTCTCTAATTCCATCGCCTTGAAAAGCTCTACCGCAGCTTGTCCTCTCCCGTGCATAGCGAGGCCACCAATCATACAATTCCATGTCGATAATCCTTTACAAGAACATCCACTAAAAACTTCTAAGGCCTTTTCTAAATGGCCACACTTGCAATACATGTCAATTATTGTTGTTGCAAGTTTCGTGTCCATCTCAATCCCATTCCGGTTCATGTATCCATGTATCCACTCTCCCTGCTCCAAGGTGCCTAATCTCGTACAAGCGGATAACATACTGGCTATGACATACCTATCCAACTCGACATTCGCAGACCTCATTTCATTAAACAACAAAAATGCCTGGTGGAAGTGGTTATTCTGAACAAAGGACGCGATCATTGCATTCCAAACAGCAGAACTTTTCTGCGGCATCATCCTAAATACTTCATAAGCTTCGTTCAGAAGACCCAATTGCGAATAACCAGTAATCAAAGTAGTCCAAGAGACAACATCTTTTTCCGGCATCTTGTCAAAAACTCTTCGGGCATCCTGCAAAGATTCAAACTTCACATACATATAAATCAGATTGTTCTGCGAAAACCTGTCATCCAAAAACCCGAACTTAACAACATGCCCATGAATTTGCTTCCCTTCTGCAACTCCAATATCAGCAGCACTACACGCACGAATCAGAGGAGGAAAAGTGAAGTTATTCGGAACAACACAGTCATCTAACATTCTCAGGTACACCTGAATGCATTCAGTAACCAAATTATACTGCAAGTAACCCCTGATAAGAGTGTTGTACAGAAAAGCATCTGGTTCAGTCAATTTTTCAAAAACTCTGTGTGCATACCATAAATCACCAGAACTTGACAGAGCACAGAATTTAACAGCTCTTCCCATCACATCATTGTTGGATGAGAGACCAAGTTTGATGATTTGAGAGTGTAATTGCTTGAGTTCCACCATTGATGAGCATCTTTCAAGACCTTGAACTGGGTTAAAGTAGCTCACAGTGGATGGATAAGCCGCAACAGTAGCAGAAGAAGTTAAAGGAATCATCTCTTTAGTTTGGATAATGTTACTATGATGTTGGCCACTCAGTAGGTTTGTCCTTGACAGGAGTATAAATTAACAAATAATAAAGGAAATTTTGTATATTGGTCCCCTTTAGGTTCATCAATTAAGACCTGGTGACCATTTTTTTTTTTTGTAAAATTTTAGAGAGTTGAACTCGATATTTGTCACATTTAACATTCGTATAATGTAAGGTTAACGCCGTTTACTAGGTCAATACTTTGACTGTTAACAATATCATCTAAATAATAATATTCCTTTGTCGTATTAATGATTAATTTTTGAATAAACGAGTCACGTAGGAAGATAAATGTAAAGCAAGCCGAGTAGTATACTTACGAGTTAACAATATCATCTAAATTAATAAATAAATGGTTCCGACGTGATTCTTCATCCCATGTGACTTTACATGCTAGCTAGCGGACATCTACAAGATACGTAAACACAAAGATCCCAATAAAACACCAAGATTATTATAGTCTCGCTTACTTAAAGATGCAAAAACACAAAGATCTCAAAACAGAAACATAAAAAATATGAAAATAAGTAATCTCATTAACTAAGATGTAGTTGGAGCTGTTCCCAAACTTGGCAAGCTCTACAGAAATTTGAGGCTATATACAGAGTCCGTCTTGTATGTGACGGGTATAAGTTTATAACATGAGACAAGCTTGTAAGTGGGAGAGGCAAGTGAGGTCTTACATCACAAGCTTGTGACGTGTTCATACCCGTCACACATGAGATATACTGTATATATATATATAGCCCCATAGGAGGTGCATATTTCATACAGTATACTGTAGTAGTAAAGGATTAGAGTTATAGACCAATCACAAATTGTTGCTAGTGTGTGGTCTTGTGCAGTGCAATGTGCATACATGCACCTCATCTCATAAACATGCTAAGTGTTAACACATAAACATTACAAATTCTTTAATGTATAGCTCTAAGTGGAGGATAAACTTTACACAGATTCCACATGTTATGTCATCAGTCAGCAAACACTTCTTTACTTTTTAAATATCTCTTTAAAATAAAATGTTTTGTAAATATATACTCCGGATTATACCAGCTAGCAAAATGTAAGAGCGGATATAACTAAAAAGACTTCATAAATTCATGTGACAGACACGAGTTACAACTGCATGTACAACCAATTTAAATAATGTTGAAAAGAAATAGGTCGTGAAATGTGACAAGCCCGTCATAAGCGAGAATGCTGAAAAGAATCAAAAAGAAAGGAGTACGGAGCTGGTGTAGCATAAATGTGAACAGTTAAAAGAAGGCAGGAAAGCAGAAAGAATATGCTGGGGGAGATCCGGGTTCCATTCCTCTCCCACCAAACCTAAGGTCTCATCCCATTTCATTCACCTTACTTTACAGCACCATTACTTAATGAACTAACAAGTAACAAGTAACAACTACCAAACCTCCACATTCACAAACCCTTTACAACCTCTTCATCCTTCTTTTTCTTCAAAGATCCGAAACTACAACCATGATGAAGTTTCGCGGAAGCAAAACGCGCAAAAAATGGTGCAGTAGCAAGGATGAGATACACAGGATTCAAGTTTCTGTATCTCATGGTTGAAAATCGTGTACGGTATCAAGATCGTGTTACTTTGAATCGAGCACAGATTCAAAAATGGGGCAACTAACTATCCTTTGGCAATGGTTCACCTACAAGATAGATAGACATCTTTAATCTATTACTCTTCTTTGTTGTTATTTTATGTTCAGTCTTTATGTTTTCTTAGCTTAGAAACTAAATGATTGCTAGTCATTCTTACTAAATCTTTTGAGTTAGTTTGTGTATGAGAAAAACAAACACCCGTAAAGAGCAATTCTGAATGTATGAGATACTATGTTAGCTATTATCTATATCAATTAATCAATCACTATCAGCATTCTGTTTTTCGATACAACATTACCCAAGTGTCTTAATGACTTCCGCAACTTGCGTGTGTAGACAGTCTTACTCTTGTATTAGCAACACAAAGCAGTTGTTTCCTATTTATGTTTTAGTCATATGGTGATGGTGATGGACTGATGGTAGTTGGTCTAGCAATAAACATTAAAACGGATCGTCGCTCCATTGTCGACATTCCCCATGGCAACGGTTCAGTACACTCCTAACTAGCTAAAACTTTACCCTATAAAAAATTAAAAACAATAGAATCCTAGGGAATCTATGAGTTGATCTTGACAAGCTTAACTCAATAACTCAACACGTAAGGACGGTTTTTAAAGTTATTATAAACACTCGAGACTTCGTCTTAGGGAAGAATCCTTTTAAAATTTCGGAAAGATCCTAAAGGTCTTTCATATAGTTAGTGATGGTAATTTGTCTAATAGTAAACATCTATCATTTGTTTACCTTTTTTATTCTGTGTGAGCCGTATTCTAATCAAAAATAAACAAATGATTGAGATGGAAGACATCATTGCAGCCATAAATTACTGACATGCCAAGTACCGCAAACAAGTCAATAAACAAGTATAAACGTGTCATCAGTCATAGAAAGATCACATAATCGACACAAAGGAATTATCAATTCAAGCAAATAAACAATTGCGCAACAGAAAGGGAAATTGACATTCCAATTTCCATGTATTGATGAACAAGTGAACAACACATTGTGTTAGTTCCCCTAAGTAAATCAACACAAGTTCTTACATGAGACAGCCACAAATTATGACTACACTCTCAACCGATTTAAATAATGTTAAAAAGAGAGGGATTGTAAGATATTAAGTTTGTGACCGTCACAAACAAACTTTGTCGATCAGTAAACTCATAAATTGAGAGATAGAGAGGAAAATGAGGATGAAGTACCTTGGATATAGATTTTCAGAACAAGCCCATATTTAGAAGGTCCTCAGGCCTCGTATTTGACCCGATTTATGCAAACTGAAATTGGATTTTGATCCAGGTTAGCACCTTGAGTCTTGACTGATAAAAATGCTGGCTACTGGTAAAATAAATTAGATTAGAAGAACAGCAGAAATTGGAGAATTAAGAGATTTATATATTTGATTAAATACTCAAAAAACAACCTATTACAGAATCAATCAGCTATTGATCCCAGAATCTTAATTAAACTTCTTAAACATCCTAATCATACTAATTCTACAATTAAATACATATACTATTAAACTAAAACCAACTCATTCATATCAACTACTGCTGTAAACTCTTAAGCCTTCTTTGGTGACTTAGCAGCCTTGGATGGAGATTTCGGCTCTTTCAGCGCTTTCTCGGCAGTCTTCTTCGGCAACAACACCGGATTAATATTCGGCAGAACGCCTCCATGTGCAATGGTCACTCCAGCAAGCAATTTTCCGAGCTCATCATCGTTCCTTATGGCGAGAAGCACGTGCCTTGGGATGATTCTGTTCTTCTTGTTGTCACGAGCCGCATTTCCAGCCAACTCCAACACCTTCATAGCAAAATTGTAAAGATTAAAATACCGCTCAGAGAATAAAACAATTAAACAAATAAATGAGACGAAAAAGTAGAGAATGTTATACCTCAGCAGCAAGGTACTCAAGAACAGCAGCCATGTAAACCGGAGCACCGGACCCAACACGCTGGGCATACCTTCCTTTCTTCAAGTACCTCCCAATACGACCAACGGGAAACTGAAGACCAGCCTTAACTGACCTCGAAACTGCCTTCTTTTTTGGTCCGCCACCCTTCCTTCCACCGGCTCCCTTCTTTCCCTTTGCTCCGGTTGAATCCATTTCTATGAATTAATGTTTTTGGTGATTCGTAATTTGGATTATGGAATAGAATTTGAGAATTTGAGAATTTGAGAATGCGATGAAGGTTTGAAATGAAATGAAATGTATTTATAGTTAGGTGGTGGAAGCTGAGAAGAACATGGATCGATGACGTGGATGTGGATTCGACTGCATTAACGGTTGTGATTACATTTAATTGACGGGAGAGATTTGAGGTTCAGGAGGGCGATCCGTGTTTGTTGTAATTGACCAATAAGAATGGATATTGAACTTTTTGGATTTTGATTTTTGGCGCCATTGTTTTTGGTATGTGAAAATTTCGTGGTTGAATTTGGTGGATTCAAATTTTTGGTTTGTTACAATAAGACCTTTTTTTTTTTTTTTTTAGTCACTTAATTTAAGTTCACTTTAAATTCTATAAGTTCAATTCAATTCAGCTCCTATAAGCTCAGTTTAGTTCCTATAAATTCAGTTCAATTCAGTTCAAATTCTATAAGTTCAATTTCGTTCCTATAAGTTCAGTTCAGTTCCTATAAATTCAGTTCAGTTTCTATAATTCAGTTAAGTTAAGTTCAGTTCAGTTCCTATAAGTTCAATTCAGTTCAGTTCAGCTCATATAAACTCAATTCAAAAAAACTATATACGAAATAATATTTTAACAACCGATAAAAAAATATTTCGCTTTAATTATTAGATACACTTTATTTTTTTAAAAAAACAACAAATTATTAATAATTGTACCCGTTTTTACTATCTCATTAATATTAAACGAGCTTACACACACTCACCCTAATGTCATTTGCCTGAATACAAGCATAGACCGCCTGAAGGAATGGTAAAATACTTCAACTATCGACATTCATCATCGATAATGAAAGTTGAAATTATATTTGGTCAATTAAAGAAAAGGTGAAAGGTGTTTAAAATCATGCCCCAAATATCACATAAGTATCAAATATCGACCATTGTTTCTACATTCACCCTCCATAATGTTATAAGAATGCACGCTTTTGGAATTATACAGCATGATGTGAACATTTAAGGAACATTAGATTTAGGCATATTTGATAAAAACGGAAGACGACCGTGTATAAAGTATGAAGCAACATAATAAAAAATATTTGGCGAGGCCATGGATTCTTTGTCGACAGTGATATTGATAATAAAGATGAGGTAGATAATGATTATATTAGCTTGTGTCTTTGACTATTTTTTTTATCAATATCTTTTCATAATAATAATAATAATAATAATAATAATAATGAACTTAAATTAGATTAAGTTAATTAACTCCGTATTTTATAAATTTAGTTTAGTTCATATCCTATAAGTTCAGTTCAGTTCAGATCTTATAAGTTTAGTTCAGATCCTATAAGTTCAGTTCAGATCTTATAAGTTCAGTTCAGATCCTATAAGTTCAGTTCAGTTCATATAAGTTCAATTCCTATAGGTTCAGTTCAGTTCAGTTTCTATAAGTTCAATTAAGTTCGGTTCCTATAAGTTCAGTTCAGATTCTGTAAGTTTAGTTCTGTTCAGTTCAGATCCTATAAATTTAGTTCAGTTAAGTTTCAGTCCGAAAATCAGGACCTAAGCTCAATTCAAAAGTTTTGCAAATCTGTAAAGTTATTATTTTTTATGTAGTCATTTTATTTAATTATCAATGTGGTTTTTAATATTGCCTTTTTTTGTAATTATTATTTTCTAAATTTTATCCACTCTTCTCCCTCAGCCCAAAGTCCCAAGCCTAACCCAATTCCCTCTACCATCTCACAATGGGTCGTCGACAGTATTACTTTGCACTCGTCACTCTTTCATCGTTAGTCAACCACCATCTCATTTGTCCATCAACCACGCCTTATTAACCAACGCTCAACCACCTTAACTCACTTCTGCAGCAACCACGAACATTATCGCTACCCCACTCATATCGATAGTCAATACACCTGACCACCTGACACTAAATTAAAAATGAAAACAGCAATACTTATCAATCACTTTGAACATCGAAGTAATAGATTGTTGATTCTCAATCCTCATTAGTAATGAAAAATGAATCATGAAACCACGTGTGACGAGCAACGACTAGATCAACCACTATTTACACAAGTATTTGTGTCACAATTACGATTTAGCGATATCGAGTGGTAATTCTTTAAATTTTGTCCCTGTCGCAAATATAATTGTAGTTGCGAGCTTCAGAGTACAATATAACTATAAAAGCATGGTGGTGTTCTGGTTTGAACGGTGGTTGAGGAAAGAGCAAGCGGTGGTGAAGGAGAGATATGTTGGATGGGTGCTTGATTCAGGTAGAGCCGAGGTGGTTGTGAGGATTAGTTGAAAGGTGATTATAGTTAGGGATGGAGGACATTGTTTGGAAATTCTATGATTAAATGTTCATGATTGAGTAATAGGCGTACATAAAAGAGCAACTATAATTTTTAGAGTACGCCAAATGTACTGCGTGCGAATGTATGATTGATTATTGGTTATATATTTATATACGAGTACTTTGCAATACTCATTTATTTTGTAAAATTACTATGCTTCTAACAACGGGATCATATTTATGTTACTTATCACATGAAAATAATCAATTACTTATAAGACCACCCCCAAGCAAAAGGTCGATTTAATCGAGTAATAACATATTGACCCTTAATCTCAATTTATTGATATTGACCCTCTTATACCCTCTCAAGCAAAAGGTCGATTTAATCGAGTCAATAACATATTTTTTTTTTTTTTTTTTTTTTTTTTTCTAATTTGTAACCAATGAGAATTTGACACATAAGGGGTCAGTAGATATGTCAATTTACTCACCTTGGGTCACAAATTGACCCTCAACACCCTTGGGTCAATCCTAATTTTCTAATTAATTGAAATTAACTTGACCCAAGCAAGCAATTGAGCTAGCAATTGACATTGCTTGGGGATGTTCTAAATGATATGCAAAGGGCATGTGGTCTCTAAAATAGATATCACGATTCACGATACTTCTACAACACTTTATGTTGCACATAGACAAAACCAAGGAGGTGCTTGTATATAACATAGACCAATTTTTAGCATATTTAACCAATTAATATGGTAAAATTTTTACAAACAAGAAAATCACTCAACCTAAACAAAACCTCCACTCATCCCCTGATTAACCCCGTTTACAAAGCCTAATTAAAAACATAGTATCAATTTCATACAACATATAAAAACAAATTAGACCAAATACATAAAATCAACCAGCCACATAAAATGTTTATATTTATTTATTAATTAATTAAAAATTAATGAAGGAGACGTAAAAAAAGTGCAAGAAGACACCTATTTGTGTTGTTTCATGCCTTGGACTTGAATTGTACGCAGTCCTCATCCTTCATTCTCTCTCTCCTATATTCTCTCTCCTCCATTTTCGATACACTCTCATCTCCGATCACTTCATTTACCTCCGCACCATGGTAATCTAACCTCTTTTACCTTTCTATCTGTCTGTATTGTTGTCTTTTATGTTTTTATACTTGTATTTTTACTGAATTTTTTGTTAATCGACTTTAATTTGGGGAAATTTAGTTTAATTAGGGCTTGGATCTAGTTTAGCTTTATTGGTATGTGTGATTGAGTGATTTGTAAAATTCATGGTAAATCGCGGTTTATAGAATGGTTAATTTCATATTTGTTTGTAATTCTGTATATTTTTACTGTGATTTGCGGTAATTGTGTTTTTAACCCTAGGAAGTTGTGGATCACGTGGTTGTTGCGTTTAATCAAGGATTTGATTTGATTTAATTTGTAAATGAGTGATATGGAACATGAAGTACTAATAATTTAGATTTCGAGATTGTTACTGTTACTCTAGGGTTTACTCATTACGCCAGTGTATGATCACGTAATTCAGTATTCGATGTCGGGTAATATTAGATCAGAATTGTGTTTGATTATTGAGTAATATCGTTGGTGATTCAGGGATGAATTTGGACAATACATGGGGCAGTTAAAAAATCGTAGTCCATCAGTCGCAATAATTTGTTTACCTTTTTTATTCTCTGTGAGGTTTAATATGACAAAGAGAGTACGTCACTGATTTGATTGTATGTAGTGCTGGAGTGGTACCATTCAAGTGTTGGCGAATTGATCATCATCGATTGGTTGAGGTGATGTAAAATACAAATTCTCGAACATTGGTTATTGACTGGTTTTTAGATGGATTATACAGACACATTTTTTAGGTGATTATGTCCAAAGTTTGCGCTACTTTGCCTTGCGTGGGTATGTCAGTAAGTGTGAAAATCATGGTAAAGATCCGTCACTTGGAGAACATAACATGTATTGGCTGAGCATCACAGGGGAAGGTGATACATACACGTACAAAGTGATGCAAGGAGTGTGCACTTTCAGTGAGCAGTAGCACTGTGGGGCTAGGATGCACAATGCATCACATGAGCCATTAGGACATGCCATGGGTGATTGGGCCAGATGTTGGAACATAGATTGCTCATAGCAACACCCTTACGCTTACATACTTTTAGAAGTTTTTGTCAGATATGATTTTATGGATGTAGTGATTGTATATACCTTCAACGATGTTGTTGGGCTTTGAGTGTCTCTAGATGACGTAGCTCCCAATTAGTTTTGTTTACTTGGGCATTGGGGAAGCTAGTTCTATTAGGGATTTCCTGTGTCGAACACCCTTGGTTGTGATTATCAGTACCTTGTGTTTGTAAGTTGTCTTTATGCTATACAGTATGCTGTCTATGAAATCTTAGGCCTTAAACTTACTGTGTCCTGCTAGACTTTGTGCGGCTACAATAGAATAGTGGAAGGGCTAGTTATGTCCAGAATTGCACTGTCTGGCTGCCTATATAAACATGTGTAAAAATATGTGGCACAAACTATACTGCTAAACTGGTTTGCTAATGTGCTTCTGTTAGTTTTCCCTAGAAGCTTAGGCTTGATATTGTTATATTTGATTTCCGTGATTGACAGGCCAATGCGTCGTCTGGCATTGCTGTGCATGATGATTGCAAGCTGAATTTTTTGGAGCTAAAGGCAAAGCGCTCACACCGGTTCATTGTGTTTAAGATTGAGATGGATCAGAAGCAGGTAATTGTTGAAAGGGTGGGGTTACCAACTGAAACCTATGAAGACTTCAGTGCTGCCCTTCCAGCTGATGAATGTCGCTATGCTGTTTTTGATTTCGATTTTGTGACAGAGGAGAACTGCCAGAAAAGCAAGATCTTTTTCATTGCATGGTAAATGTTGACTGTTACAATTTCATGGATTGCAATTTTTACTTGTTCATTCACTTCAATACCAACTAGAAGTTAGGAATTTGGTTAGAGACTAAGAGTGAAACACACGACACTACTTCCTTAAACTTTTACATTTACACTTGTATCATGTGGGAAAAGAAAATTCACACTTGTTTCTGACAGTACATCTGTTTTAATTTCCTATGAATCCAAAGGCTCATTATTTTTTTTTGTTTTGAATTATGCTGGGATTATGCAAAATACTTTCATGCTTTTTTTGTTGTCGTTAAACAAGCAAACATTCTGTGCAATTCTTGGTCGAATTTTCACTATGGAGTATGGGTTAGGGCATATCTATGTTTGTTAATATGGGAATGTTGAAACAGATATATTTTGTTCACTCGAGTACTTGACCCAAATTTCGTGTTGAAAACTTTCAAGTTTTAAATTTCATACGATAATGACCGGATATTCAATGGGAGTGAAATAATTAATTTTTGGTCCACCACTAGTGTTTTTTCTTTACTCTCTGTGTTACCTCTTTACACAGGCCTGGAGATGTTGCATACATCTAACGTTCTTAGTCTCTTACCGTTTGTGCGACGGGTCCTTGAGATAACGTGGTAATGTTATTATTGTTGTATAGTCTTGTCTCTGACTGAACTTTGTGTATATCTTATCAAGGTCTCCTGACACCGCAAGGGTGAGAAGCAAAATGATATATGCTAGCTCGAAAGACAGGTTCAAGAGGGAACTGGATGGTATTCAGGTGGAGCTACAGGCAACTGACCCTACAGAGATGGGCCTTGATGTGTTCAAAGACAGAGCCCGTTGATTCACGAGGCTAGTAAGTAGTAATGGAGAATGCCTGTTCTTTCTTGCACACTCGTTTTTTTTCTTTTAACTCCAAAGAAGGTGATGTTCATAGCATGTCAATGCTGGATCCCAGATGTTATATTTGCTTTTGTTGTATGGGTTTGACCTTATAAATCCTATGAAGTGCGCCTATCTAGATCAGTCAGTATTCTCGTTTGTATTGTTGGAGACGAATTCCATTTTTGGAATGACCGACTGTTGGTATAGCATGGTGATGCATGATGTTGTGTATGATTTGTGGTGCGGACAGCACATTTAAGCTGCCAGTTTAAAGGCTACTTGATTTATCTGTTTACTTCATGCTTGTTCCAGTACTTACGTAATTACGTTGGTGTCTGGCACTCTGACAGTACATAAGATAACTCGTAATGGGATGTACTTTCCGTATTTCCCATATTTGTATTTGAGGTGGTTTGGGCTCATGGTAGGATAATTATGAGACTGTCTTTGAATAATCTTCTTTTTCAAGTGAGACTGGCACTTGTTGCGGTCCTTCATTGAGTTCCAAGCCAATGCAGTCAAAAATACAATTCGGGGGTGTTTGTAAATGGGTCATACTGTGAATCTGTAATAGCATCATGTCGGAGCACTCCGTCCCTTTGGCCGAAACTTTCTACATATCAGCTGATTTTAAGACGTGTAAAGTCTTGTGAAAGCATGCTTCCAGCCCATGTATGTCCCCTTATCTTTGGAATTGTGCCAAGAGTTGGATAGTTGAGGCCTTTGGGTTGAGACTTGAGACCCTTGCATCTACAAGCTTTCATTTTTAGTGCTCGAGAATTTAATCGATACTAGCGTGGAGTCGTGCACTCTTTTACCTTTGTCCTCCCTCACTCCTCGGAAGAGTAAGTTTGATGGACATGTGTTAACGGAGATCATCACTGAGCTCCGGTGACTTGGTGAGGTTGAGTGTTATATTGTCCGGAAATTGTATGACTCAAAAACACCGTATGTTTCAGTTTTGCGTGCATTAGAGTAAGTTCAATAAAGTCTTAAAAATCTGGACGTGAATATTGAAAACATATGACAATGTCGTGGGTCGCTTCATGACTTACCGTGTAAAATTTTCAACACTTCATGACTTACCGTGTAAAATTTTCAACTCTTAATAAGCCGTATTCAACTATTTTACTCTTAATAGGCCGTATTCAACTATTTTAAAGGAGTAAGGGATTTTCCTCTGAGATAGGTATGTCGCGTACCTGCACCTTCAAAAACATCCTATGTTGCTTCTTAAAATTTGCCTGGCTCCTTCATTTGACATGAGAAATTGTTGCTATGACTTGAAAATATGTTGTCCACAAACTCCAAAATTATAAAAACCGTGTATTATACACTTACATTTGAGCTGTTTGAAAGGCCGTACTCGAAACTGTGTATTATACATTTACATTTGAGCTGTTTGAAAGGTCGTACTCGGTCATGTTCGTTTTTCTCTTAGTTTTCCAACCACATGTTAAAGGTAATTTCACGAGTTACTGACTACTGTATTCAATTTTGAACCATAATAAGAAATATTCATCTATTTTTGAGAAATATTCGCTTTGTGTCCGCGATTTTTTTTATCGCGTACCGATATGCTCAAAACGTCCTTTGTTGTTTCTCAAAATTCGTGCGACTGTTTTATCCAACCCAAGGGATCATATGTATGATTTACTATATTTTTGTCCCGGGATCTTGAAATCAAGAAAACAGTGTATTATATACTTAAATTTTAAGCGCTTAAATTTCACGTCTAAGTAATACGAGTATCATACTAGACAACATTTTTTCTTAACAAATTATTTAATACGAGTATCTATATTTAATACTATTAAAAAAATTATTTCAAATTAATTTATAATACGAACAATCTAATTTTCACATTAATTTTCTCACATGTTATTTCATAACAAAAATAAACTGTATTAATTTAATTATTAATATCTTTAATATTTGTAACTAAATTACCGTGCACCTACACGGCTCCTATATTATTGTAAGAGTACTAGATTTTTTAATTTTTAAAGAGGGCGCAATCATTCCCGCGTAATATTCAACCAAATAATTCAAATCAACAAAACCATCAGTTTTAATTTCCACCCGTTAGATCACCTCCTTCATATCCTAAATCAACGGGAGCAAACACACTCTCTAACTCCACGTCATCGATCCGCACCAACCACTTGCCTCCAATCAGAACATTCTCCCCTTCCCTATAAATACGACCCCACACATTTCACTTTTCTCACAACAAACCCAAAGCACATCACTCATCATTTCCCTCTCAAAAACGCTTCACACACACAAACCTCTCATTTCCAATGGCACCAAAAACCGATAAAAAGCCGGCCGAGAAGAAGCCCGCCGAGAAACCTGTCGCAGCGGAGAAATCCCCAGCCGAGAAAAAGCCGAAAGCGGGAAAGAAACTTCCAAAGGAAGCCGGAGCAGCAGCTGGTGACAAGAAGAAGAAGAGAAACAAGAAGAGTGTTGAAACCTACAAGATCTACATCTTTAAGGTTCTAAAGCAAGTTCATCCTGATATCGGAATCTCCAGCAAGGCGATGAGTATCATGAACAGTTTCATCAACGACATTTTCGAGAAGCTTGCTCAGGAATCTTCTAAGCTTGCAAGGTACAACAAGAAGCCTACGATTACTTCCAGGGAGATTCAGACTGCTGTTAGACTTGTGTTGCCTGGAGAGTTGGCTAAACATGCTGTTTCTGAGGGTACTAAAGCTGTCACTAAGTTTACTAGCTCTTAGATTCGGTAATTAGGGTTTGGTTTAGATGATGTTTCGTCTTCTTCTTCCTGTTGTTCGATAATGATGTTATGATTATGAAGTTTATGTAATTAAACCTAATCTATGAATGAATGAATGATTATCAGTTTGTTTTCAATTGATTGTTATTCCTATTCTTCTCAATTGATTGTCATTCTTATTCTTCTCAATTGATTTTTCGGAGGTTACTTATTGTTCCTTTGTTCGGTTTATTTGTTTACCTTCAATCAAAATACCTGTTTCAGACATTTCGAAAGGTAAACAAAGGATTTGAACAGAATTTCTTGATAGCAGTTTTGTTTGAAAACCCGCGCTGCAGTTGATTGAAAATATAGAACAGTTCTGTTTTTGATTTTCAATGATATTTTTTTTTATGTTTAATCTGGTCACTTGCCTGAGTAAGAATTTTGAAAAGCTTGTAGCAGATGGAGTTTGCTGATAATGGCTACTTACCTGAATGTCTGTACGATTGTGATTGTGAAACCAGAGTTGTTGGTATTGGTTACTGTCTAGTTTGGATATCCGATGATATTTCTTCTATCAATTTGTTTCTGTAAATCTGTAATGTTGTGCTATTTCCTTAGCATTGACACCACTTAACTCAGTTGGTAAGTCATGTCGCTGACTACATTTGTAGACGTGAGATTTGGATTATTAGTTTGTTACAAGGATGGATGGACTATGTACCTGAAATGGCGTTTCTATCGTCTTTAAGTCTTGACAAATTGCGGATGTCTTTGCATTTGTGATTTGCATTAATTTCTGCAAGTATATGGTTACGATGATGTTGTAGTTGTAAGTTGGGTAGTTTGATGCTATGTGGTAGCAATTGACGAAGATTAAGTTAGTATTTACCTGTTTGCTTATGCAATTAGTTGTTTAGGTGCGGGTTTTCCATAGTTCAGTACCGAGGGAATGTGGATTAACAATTCTAGCATTTACCGAGGTTAGATTTTTGGTTCAACTAGTCGTTTCATAGAAATAGGCGTCTCCCAAGCTGATAACCGTGCAATGTGTTGATCAAGGCTACAACGCAGCACCTGTGTATGACTGCATTACATTCGAATAAACAATTGATGGGCTGATTTGATGAAGAATTTTCATTGTTTGTCTCTTGTAGTTTGTGTTCATATCAAGTTTTGGGCACTCTCTGCGTAGGCTGAGAGGATAAAGGCTGTTACTACGTTTACTAGCTCTTACATTTGGTAAGATTAACCCAGTTGGTGTTTGTTTTTGTGATCATGGTGGTCGGTTTATGATGTTTTATGTAAAATACATTCACTGTATCAGAGCCTCTCACTGATAACGGCTTGTGTTTTACCACTGACATTGCATACTCTCTTTTACTGTAATCGGCTATTTGAACGCCTATTGCAAGTCTGCAACTAATTGAAATCATGGTTGTAATGTGGTATGAGTCTAGAATAGTTCTGTACAGTCATTGTATTACTTTGATTCAGGTTTAAGTAATAATTTCTGTATTAACAAGCTATTGATTTGCATGTCAGAACTTTAAGAAGCTCATAGAGAAGCCAGTTGCAGATCGCAAGAATGCAGATATTGGATATGTAAGGCTTTAAGCAATCTACTCTCCTGAATTTCCGTATTTTTCTGACTGCGACTCCCCTTCTAACTCCACTGTTTCATACTTTCACGCCATAATGCTTAATTTTTTCGGAATTTTTCCTCCCACATCTTCTATGTTTCAGAAGGGAAAACGAGACAGCTACCTCGCAAATCAGGCTGCAGGTATAAAGGGTCGACTCTGCATAACAAAGGTGCCTGTTTTCCTCCTGCGAGCTTTACCAGTTAAGTATGACTTCCACGCGCAATAGCAATATTTTTACTTCACAACTTATTGCATTAGCATTTTTACCGTCACTTAAAGACTATAATAGACTCATTATATTCTACAATAAATATCGGCAACAAAGTTCTAAGACAAAAATCTCGAAATTGGCACCATAATACCTTAATACCAAATAAAATTGAGTCAATTTGTTAAAATTGACAATATGATTTAAAATACACATTTGGAGGGCTTAAGTTTATTTTAGGGCTTCTAAATGTGGCTATTTTAAACAGTTTGTCAATTTTAACACCACGAGTCAATTTTATATGATACATAGGTACTATGGTGCGAATTTCGAGATTTTTTATTCCGGAACCCCGTCGGCCGAAAAACATGGATAATAACATTCAAAATCGGCAATTTTTGGCCATTTTAGAACCTAATTTTTTTTTCTCGAATCTTTGTGCATAGGCTCATTACATCCTAAAATCAGTACTAGATGCTCAGATTTTTCTCAAATTAACATAGAACAAACTATAAAACTTATTTTGTCTATTTCAAACACGACGTTTAAAATAAATTTATGGCGTTTAAATGTGTCTATTTTATCACAAATTCTCATTGTAGACGGAGGATATCCGTCACAAGGAGAACACGGAAACCATTTTGTCTCATAAAATGCCCATTTAGAGGAGAGAGGAAAGCACATGGGAGTGCCCCACCTTGTCCCCCTATTCGTTTTGTGAGTGTCACTATCCGTCACTCCACCCAACCCGTCACAAGCAAGACTAACTGCTATTTTATATCGTATGCTAATTTTAACACCCTGAGTCAATTTTATATGGTATTAAGGTACTATGGTGCGAATTTCGAGATTTTTTTTATTCCGGAACTCTGTCGACCGAAAAACGTGGATAATAACCTACAAAATCGGCAATTTTTGGCCATTTTAGAACCTAATTTTTTTTCCTTGAATATTTGTGCATAGGCTCATTACATCCTAAAATCAATACTAGATGCTCAGATTTTTCTCAAATTAACATAGAACAAACTATAAAACTTATTTTGTCTATTTCAAATACGACGTTTAAAATAAATTTATGGCGTTTAAATGTGTCTATTTTATATCGTATGCTAATTTTAACACCATGAGTCAATTTTATATGGTATTAAGGTACTATGGTGCGAATTTCGAGATTTTTTATTCCGGAACTCTGTCAGCCGAAAAACGTGGATAATAACCTTCAAAATCAGCAGCTTTTGGCCATTTTAGAACCCAATTTTTTTCACCTGAATCTTAGTGTATACACTTATTACATCCAATAATAAATAGTAGATGCTCAAATTTTTCTCAAATCAACATAGAACAGAGTATAAAACTTATTTTCTGTATATAAAACACGACGTTTAAAATAAACTTAAAGCCTCTAAATGTGGCTATTTTAAACAGTTTGTCAATTTTAACACCATGAGTCAATTTCATATGGTAATAAGTTACTATGATGCGAATTCCGAGATTTTTTTTTCCGGGACTCGGTTGGCCTGAAAAACGTGGATAATAACCTTCAAAATCGGCAATTTTTGGCTATTTTAGAACCCAATTTTTTTTCCCGTAAATCTTTGTGTATGGGCTCATTACATCCAATAATAAATAGTAGATGCTCAGATTTTTCTCAAATCAACATAGAACAGAGTATAAAACTTATTTTGTGTATTTAAAAACACGAAGTTTAAAATAAACTTAGGGCCTCTAAATGTGGCTATTTTAAACAGTTTGTTAATTTTAACACCATGAGTCAATTTTATATTGTAATAAGGTACTATGATGCGAACTCCGAGATTTTTTTTTCCGGGACTTTGTCGGCCGAAAAACGTGGATAATAACCTTCAAAATCGCCAATTTTTGCCCATTTTAGAACCCAATTTCTTTTTCCGTGAATCTTTGTGTAAAGCCTCATTACATCCTATAATCAATACTATATGCTCAGATAATTTTCAAATCAACATAGAATAGTCTATAAAACATATTTTATTTGTCTATTTCAAACAAGACGTTTAAAATTAACTTATGACCTCTAAATGTGATTATTTTAAATCGTATGCTAATTTTAACACCCTGAGTCAATTTTATATGACATTAAGTTACTATGCCACTATGGTGCGAATTTCGAGATTTTTTATTCCGGAACTCTGTCTGCCGAAAAACGTGGATAATAAATAACTTTCAAAATCGGCAGTTTTGACCATTTTAGAACTCAGTTTTTTTTCACCTGAATCTTTGTGTATACGCTCATTACATCCAGTAATAAATAGTAGATGCTCAGATTTTTCTCAAATCAACATAGAACATGGTATAAAATTTATTTTTTGTATTTAAAACACGACGTTTAAAATAAACTTAGGGCCTCTAAATGTGGCTATTTTAAATCGTTTGTCAATTTTAACACCCTGAATCAATTTTATATGATATTAAGGTACTATGGTTCGAATTTCGAGATTTTTTATTCTGGGATTCTGTCGGCCGAAAAACGTGGATAATCTTCAAAATCGGCAAATTTTGGCCATTTTAGAACCCAATTTTTTTTCCCGTGAGTCTTTGTGTATGGACTCATTACATCTTATAATCAATACTAAAGGCTCAGATATTTTTCAAATCAACATAGAATAGCTATAAAACATACTTTATTTGTCTATATCAAACACGACGATTAAAATTAACTTATGCCTCTAATTGAGCCTATTTTAAATCGTTTGTCAATTTTAACACCGTGAGTCAATTTTATATATGATATTAAGTTACTATGATGCGAATTGCGAGATTTTTTATTTCGGGACTCTGTTTGCCGAAAAACGTGGATAATAACTTTCAAAATCACCAATTTTTGGCTATTTTAGAACCCGGTTTTTTTCACCTGAGTCTTTGTGTATACGCTCATTAAATCCACTAATAAATAGTAGATGCTCAGATCTTTTTCAAATCAACATAGAACAGGGTATAAACCTTATTTTGTGTATATAAAACACGACGTTTAAAATAAACTCAGGGTCTTTAAATGTGGCTATTTTAACTGTTAGTCAATTTTAACACCCTTAGTCAATTTTATATGGTAATAAGGTACTATGATGTGAAGTAGCCCAAGTAGGAGATTTTTTATTCCGGGACTCGTCGGCCGAAAATCGTGGATAATAACCTTTAAAATCAGTAATTTTTGACTATTTTAGAACCCAATTTTTTTTCCTGTGAATCTTTGTGTATAGACTCATTACATCCTATAATCAATACTATATGCTCAGATATTTTTCAAATCAACATAGAATAGACTATAAAAATACTTTATTTGTCTATTTCAAACACGACGTTTAAAATTTACTTATGGCCTCTAAATGTGTATTTTAAATCGTTTGTCCACTTTAACACCCTATGTCAATTTTATATGATATTAAGGTACGATGGTTCGAATTTCGAGATTTTTTTTATTCCGGTACTCAGTGGGCCGAAAAACGTGCAGTTATTTTCCAAAATAGTTTCAACAATTAATTAACGAAATAGGTTACTTTTGAAATTTATTACCAAAAATGGGTCCACGTCATCACCGAAGCTAGGTTCGTATTCAAGTCGCTTACCCGGACAGCGATCATGTCCAAAAAATTATCCCAACAACAAGTCGCTTAGGGGGCGAGCGACTCACAAGTGACTAATTTTTTTTTTTTTTCCTGAGCCAAAACGCTGTGCCCCACAGCGACTTACTCTCTCCTCTCTTATGTTTTCCTTTGTTTCCTTGGGAGACCTTCAATCACCATTACCTCTATCACTCATGTTCCAATCAAATAAAAACCCAGAAAAATCAAAATCCAAAACCCTAATAATTCCCCAGAAATCCCCAATTCTTTTTTTTTTATAGATTATGTGAATCCAACTTAATATGGGATCATCATCAACAGAGATAGAGATTGTTCCAGATTCAATCAAACAAAACCATAATCCAAATTCAACAACATCAATATCAACAATTGAGCAAGTTGCTAAAAGTCCCCAAATTGTTGTAGTTAGTGATATTTATACAGCTTCAGTGTATGGTAGTAACGGAAACTTTGTTACCTTATCAACAAAGACTAACAGCCGAATCACAAAATTCATATATCCTTGTTTTTGATACAGAGTAAAAACACTCTGTGGGGGGGCGATTTGTCTGTGAACAAAGAAGATGCTGTTGCTGGGTACTCAACACCAAATCGCTCACCGACTGAGCGGCTACAACTTTTTTTGTTTTTTATTTTTAGTTTCATTCAATATGGGTTTGGGTTGCTAAGGGTGAAGTCGCTCTCCGGGTGGGCGACTTGATTCTGACCACAGGTTCGGAAAACCCAATCCTACGTGGACCCATTTTCGGTAATTAATTTGAAAAGTAACCTATTTCGTTAAATAATTGTTCTAAATTGCCTATTTCTGAGAATCAGTTTTTTTCACTTGAATCTGTGTATACGCTCATTACATCCAATAATAAAGAGTAGTTGCTCAGATTTTTCTCAAATCAACATAGAACAGGGTATAAAACTTATTTTGTGTATTTAAAACATAACGTTTAAAATTAACTTATGGCCTCTAAATGTGCCTATTTTAAATCGTTTGTCAATTTTAACACCCTGAGTCAATTTTAAATGATACTAAGGTACTATGGTGCGAATTTCGAGATTTTTTAATCCGGAATTCCGTCGGCCGAAAACGTGGATAATAATCTTCAAAATCGGCAATTTTTGGCCATTTTAGAACCCAATTTTTTTTCCTTGAATCTTTGTGCATAGGCACATTACATCCTAAAATCAATACTAGATGCTCAGATTTTTCTCAAATTAACATAAAACAGACTATAAAACTTATTTTGTCTATTTTAAACACGACGTTTAAAATAAATTTATGGCGTTTAAATGTGTCTATTCTATACCGTATGCTAATTTTAACACCAGGAGTCAAGTTTACATCGTATTAAGGTACTATGGTGCGAATTTCGAGATTTTTTATTCCGGGACTCTGTTAGCCAAAAAACGTGGATAATAACCTTCAAAATCGTCAGTTTTTGGCCATTTTACAACCCAGTTTTTTTCACCTGAATCTTTGTGTATACGCTCATTACATCCAATAATAAATAGTAGATGCTCTGATTTTTCTCAAATCAACATAGAACAGGGTATAAAACTTATTTTCTGTATATAAAACACGACGTTTAAAATAAACTTAGAGCCTCTAAATGTGGCTATTTTAAACAGTTTGTCAATTCTAACACCCCGAGTAAATTTTATATGTTAATAAGGTACTATGATGCGAATTCCGAGATTTTTTTTCCGGGACTTTGTCGGCTGAAAAACGTGGATAATAATCTTCAAAATCGGCAATTTTTGGCTATTTTAGAACCCAATTTTTTTTTTCCCGTGAATCTTTGTGTATAGGCTCATTATAATCAATACTATATGCTCAGATATTTTTCAAATCAACATAGAACAAACAATAAAACTTACTTTGTCTATTTCAAACACGACGTTTAAAATAAACTTATGGCGTTTAAATGTGTCTATTTTATACCGTATGCTAATTTTAACTCCATGAGTCAATTTTATATGGTATTAAGGTACTATGGTGCGAATTTCGAGATTTTTTATTCCGGGACTCTGTCAGCTGTATAACGTGGATAATAACCTTCAAAATCGGCAATTTTTGGCCATTTTAGAACCTAATTTTTTTTCCTTGAATCTTTGTGTATAGGCTCTTTACATCCTATAATCAATACTAGATACTCAGATTTTTCTCAAATCAACATAGAATAGATTATAAAATTTATTTTGTCTATTTCAAACACGTCTAAAATAAACTTATGGCGTTTATATGTGCCTATTTTAAATCGCATGCTAATTTTAACCTGAGTCAATTTTATATGATATTAAGGTTCTATGATGCGAATTTCGAGATTTTTTTATTCCGGAACTCTGTCTGCCGAAAAACGTGGATAATAACTTTCAAAATCGGCACTTTTGACCATTTTATAACTTAGTTTTTTTTCACCTGAATCTTTGTGTATACGCTCATTACATCCAATAATAAATAGTAGATGCTCAGATTTTTTTTCAAATCAATATAAAACAGGGTATAAAACTTATTTTTTGTATTTAAAACACGACGTTTAAAATAAATTTAGGACCTCTAAATGTGGCTATTTTAAATCGTTTGTCAATTTTAACACTCAGAATCAATTTTATATGATATTAACTATTAAGGTACTATGGTTCGAATTTCGAGATTTTTTATTGCGGGATTCTGTCGGCCGAAAAACGTGGATAATAACCTTCAAAATCGGCAAATTTCAGCCATTTTAGAACCCAATTTTTTTCCCGTGAATCTTTGTGTATGGGCTCATTACATTCTATAATCAATACTATATGTTAAGATATTTTTCAAATCAACCTAGAATAGACTATAAAAATAGAGGACCCAGTAAAATAGGTGGCGTGATATTTATAAAAGCAATTGAAACTTGATTTTATTGACTCCCTCCTCTTTTACCACTCACTCTCATCTATCAGTTCGTCTTTACCGAGTTTCAAAGACAACCCTAGATCTCCACCTCCTTTCATTTTCTCTCACTAAACTTCTTCCTTAAGCTACAATGGCGAACAACTTAGACATGTCACTCGACGACCTCATCAAGAGCAACAAATCATCTTCTTCATCACGCTCTGGCGGCCGTCATCGCTCCGGCGCAGCTCCACCTCGCCGTTTTGATAATCGCGCCGCCAATCGCGCTGCACCTTATTCTATGTCTAAGGTATATTTTTCATCGTTTTCTTCATTATCGCTTTGTTTATTAAAAGAGCGAATATTTTGCATAATTACTTGATTTGTAAATTAATTGAAGGCGCCGGATAGTTTATGGAAGCATGATATGTTCGGAAATCGAGGAAGCTCTGGCGGTGGAGACGGAGGAGGAGGAAGACGAGGAAGAGAATCTTCAATTGAGACTGGAACTAAGCTTTACATTTCTAATTTGGACTACGGTGTTTCTACTGATGATGTTAAGGTATAAACAATTGAACTGTTGATAGTTTTGTAGCTTACAAATTCTCGTGTATAGCTGATTAATTAATGCTTGGATTTTCTGTAAAATGCGTCTTGATATTCGTATTAATAATTGATTGATCTTAGTAGTAGCTAAAGTTTAGTAGATTTAGGATCCGAAAATCGATTCGCTGCAAGTTTAGATGCTATTAGCCTATTAGAAATACCTAGTATTTACAATTTCTGACTTTACGCAAGAAGTGTTAAGAATGTGAAATTTAGGTTTGTTTTGTATAATATCAAGGATTATTAATAGGAACTTTTCATTTAAATGCGTCTTGATATCTGTGTTAATAGTTCATAGTTTTAGTAATGTGGAATTTAGGTTTATTTTGTCTTGAATTTTGTACGAAACTGAGTGATAACTACAGCTTCAGCTTTGAATCTGAGTTGTATTCTTGATTGGAACAAGCTTTCGACTCTGTAGTCTCTGCTTGCTTGATTTTACGTTTTCTTTGTCCACAATGGCTAGGGACTAGGGTGAGCTGTTACCGTAAGGCGTAAGCAGTTGTGTAGTTTACTTTGTGTTGATGTCCAGCAGCAGCTAAAATAAGTAGTTTAAGCACCTGAATCGGTCCTCTACTAATTGATATGCTGTTAGGTATGAGAGGTTTATAAATTTGTGAACGCAATCTCTCATACCTCGTTTGTGGTGTATATTTGTAGTATGTTGATAGTTATGATTGTATCAAATTACTCAATACTCAATAGTAAGTATGGTTACATAATTCACTTACCAAGTTGCTAGTGTAGAATTTCTCCCCGGAGGTCAATTTTTGTTTGTCGGCTGCTCTGTTTCGCTCATTTAGTTTTTGTGTTGCCGATGCATTCATGCACTACCCTGCATATATGTTTATAGATTACAAAGAGGCTGATTGATTTGATCGTTTATTTATATGTTGGTCACATTTGTTTGCTGACACCAGTAATCTATTTGAAGGAGCTCTTTTCAGAGGTTGGTGACTTGAAACGTTACACTGTCCATTATGATAGAAGCGGGAGATCAAAGGTACTCAGCGTATTCTTTCTACTCTCATTTTTTTGTTCTTCTTTGGTTCTCTGAATGATATCAAGAATCTGGTACTTTTATCAGGGAACTGCTGAAGTTGTTTACGCTAGGAGGAACGATGCCCTGGCCGCTGTCAAGAGGTACAACAATGTCGAACTTGATGGAAAACCTATAAAAATCGAGATTGTTGGCACAAATATTTCCAGTGCAGGAGCTCCGCCGCCAGCTTCTAATGGTTTTCCTAGAAATCCACTTGGATATGATAGAATGTACGTGATTTCTTATCTCAACATCGTACTTTTTTGTTTGTTAACATACTTCTCTGATCATGTTCTTAAAAAGAGCTTTTCTACATTTTGTGTCTCCGCCAGTCTTACCAGTGAGTTGTTCCTCAAAACAGCGGAGCTGCGTTTTGTTTCCTTTAAAGACTTTTCAAAATCTTTTCCTTTGTTTGAGTATTACTATTTGTAATTTTGTTTACGTTTCTTACTGAGCAGCTGAGTGAGCACTGAGCAACGCGAGAATATTATTTTGCAGCCCATTTATTAGATCAGTAATTGATGGTTGTTACTTGTTAGTTACCACATATTGTACACGGGTCCGAACTCAGAAATGAAATTGGCTTTATGCTTGTGCTATATATGTTGAATCTAGTGAAACCTTGTTAAACAAAGGCAACAGAACCAACCATGGAAGTATAGGAGTGAACAGCAACTCAGTGTTTATCTAATCTTTAGCGTAGATTTAAATATTTAATCATGCTGCAAATTTTGTTTAGCTTCCGACTTATATACGTGGTTAATGTGTTCATGGTAAATCCAGTATAAACACTGTAGCGCAGATTTCTATTCTGGCAGTAGATCATCTTCAGTATACACACTTTAGTTTTGGTTTTGTTTAGACTAATCTCACTTTATAATCTCGCAGGGAACGAGGGAGAGGAGGTCCTATGGGGCGTCCGCACAGTGGCCGTGGTTTTGGCGGTGGCCGTGGATTTGGCGGAGGCCGTGGGAGAGGAAGAGACCGTGATGAAAAGTTATCTGCAGAGGATTTAGATGCTGAGTTAGAAAAATACCACTCAGCAGCTGTGAAAACAGAGGAACCAATGAAAACCGACGAGTGAAGAACCATGGTTTTATCTCTTTGGTCTCCCCAGTCTTTATCATATGCTTTCGCACACATGTCGTTGACAACGATTCCGACTATTTTGTTTATATCTATCTATATCATCTCTTACACAGAGGCGGATAGTTGGGTCTTGGTTCTAACAGCTTGGGTATTGTACCTTCTGATCTTGCGGTTGTGGAAGTATAATTATCGGTTAATGAAACAACTATCTTCTTATTCAGTTGTAAACCCCTTTGTACTTCCATTGTTTGATAATTGTCTCAAAGCTATGGAATATGTTTACTATGGACAATGGACATCGAGAAGCAGTACTCACCGCCCAAGCCCTGGTTTTCATGTAACAACGGTTGATGATATTACTCTGTTCTTGTTCCAAAACCAGTGATTGTCAAGACGCTCTTTCCTTGTTTATTTCCACAGCTGGATAAAGTAGTAAAATTCAATCTTAGCATTTGATGGCTGTGTGAACACTTTTTATGTATCTCACTAAACCGTGTGCGCTACTAATGATCATTTTTATGCATTTTCCCCTGCGATCCTGCTGAACTATTTTCCCACTTCAATTAGATGGAGAATTGCAGTAAAATTACTCCATTTTATATTGCACTAGGCAGTAATTCCAATTTAATTTACAAGTTTAACTGGACGAACTTATACGAGTTTAAACTTGGACCATCCTATTTACGTTAATCATATGTTGGAGAAGAAGATAATTAAGCCAAATAAACCCCATTTTTCCCCTCGTTAAATATCTGACACTGTTCATAAACAAGATAAAAAATGAATTTCACAAGAACTATACTTTGGAGAAACCACACGCTAAATTGCTTCTCCCATTTCTTAAGACACGCATATCTATAAGACTAGCAAACCTGTAACAACACAAAGCTACATATCTCTCTTTGGCATTCTGTGTCCTTCTAGCTTCTCCCAACTTGAGACAATCAATCCTATCAACGAGTAAAACATCGCTTTAATGCAGGTTACTATAAAATACCAACAAGAAGACGGCCAATACCATGGATACATCAGCCGAAAGAACAGACTGATGAGATGTCGAGGGTACCGCCCAACCTGTACAATCAACACAATTAGCAAATACATTTAACTTCACACAACACCATCTTAGGAAAGTGCGGCGATGGAAATTAAAATGAGAAATATATATGCTTAGCACAATTCATGAGCAACCTCATTTCGCATTTCTGCCCTACACTCTAGGTAAAAGGCTCCAGCCATGGTCATAACTAAGCTAACCTATGAAAGAAGCATCCATTTATGGTACTTTAAATTTCTCACGGTCCCCAACACCTAGACCCTGGCCTACCTGAACATGATCACTTTAATAGTAAGAACATCCTTAAGCTTCTCAATGCAACTGACATGTGTTCGCATTCCCGTCTTTTGTTACAGTAACTGCAAGACTTCCTATCATGTTCTAGAAAACAAACTGCACATAATCCACTTGTACTGACAACATTTTGCCCTTACCCCAAGCGACCCAAGCCCAAGTCTAAAAAAGCTCTACAGACTGCAGATCATTACTGAAGCCATCTAAGTCCAGAGTCTATACTACGTTTCCCTCCCTTCATCCCTCGTCTACCTCACATAGACACAAACGGAAGTATGTGGCAAAGAGCCACAAAGGGGTAGCAACTTCACGGAAACCTTGGATTCGAAATCCAAATCCTTAAATTGATATATAATTTAGGCAGTCAAAAAGGCATAACTACTCACAGGGAAAAGTGCATCTAAAGCATCCCAAGCTGCATGGCGAACAATCCTGGTTGGATACATTGGACCTCCAGGTGATGTAAAGCTGTACAAACAAGTCTTCAGCCGTGTACTAGTTGTCATTCTAAGCTCCAGACCTAGATAAAGTAAAATCAAATCAGCTTTTGTTAATACGAAGTACTTTCGTAATGCCTCATAAACCAACCCAAATACTGTCTCGAGGAAGATACAAAAGCAATGAGGTAGTATATACCTTGAAGAACCTTAATATGAGACAAATAATGCAGCAATACAGGCTCCACCTTTAATTTCTGAAGCTGAAAAATCGGAGAAATGGTAGTAAAACTTATTTTAGTATCTGGCAATTACCTTCATATCACTTATATTGTCACATTTGAGTGATTTGACTTTGGTAGTCAACTAGGACTCCTATTTTTCTCAATATTGATTAGTTATATGTTCTGAAAAATAAAATAGTACTTGTTTTGATAAATGGAACATGAAAATTTTGACCCTGTAGCTGTACATATATTTGAAGAGATCAATTGCCATAGTTGAACATCAAAGTCCAATGGGGACATTAGATATTGAAAGGAAGACGTGTAGAATAGAAACTTCATTGTGCATTTTCTCAGCCTTGTTTACCTGATCAGTGAGTTCAATCACAAATATATCAGCCGGACCGCCAACTAAGAAGGAAGTTGGAAAAGCAGGAAAATGGTTCAGAAAGCTATGAAGTCCGTCAACTGTGAGCAAGGAGTATCAACAGCATCAACAACAAAATTCAAGAGCTCCACATGACAGAATATTCACAGTCCATGAAACTACCTGCATTGTAAAAGAACATAAATCTGGACAATAGAAGAAACAAATCTCGCTGAGCCTGAAAATTGCACGAATAATATCAACATAAGCCAGCGTTTTAACCATCTCTGAAATCAAGTTAGTCAATAAAAGTTCGTGGAAAAAGCTTAATATGTGAGATCAAAGGCCATCATCCCACCTGTATAACAAGTTTTGTCGAGCGCGACTGGTCAAGTGCAACATCTTCAAGAAGATACTGGATGTGGCAGGAAAATAATAAATCTGTTAAGATGGATTAGTCTCCCAGAACATGAAAGCGCCGCAAGAATCAGTACAAGATTGTAAAGAAACTTACAAAAAACAGTGATTGAAATTGCCTGGTGTTGGTCTGAACATCAATCCTGGATATCAAATTTTCTTGTAAGTCGGAAGATTAAAATCACTATCAAATCCTTGTTGTAGAACACATCAAAAGGTGACAATAATACATGGGATGGAGTCGTGCATTTAAAATATCGTTACAAAGAGCAAAATTAAAAATCAATGCTTTGCTAATTTCCAAAGTGATTTAATTTTGTTGTTTTCAAATCAATAAACTGTCTTGTTTACTAATGACTGACAAAAAAAAGTGGTTTGCATCTTATTTTCTTGTGATTGCATGCAATAAACTGTCTTGTTTAATAATCAATGATTGCAAAACCACTAACTTATTGACATGATCTCAAATAACAAATTAATTAACCTTCATGTTTGGTTCAAGCCATGGAAGATACATACCAAAAAACATTTGTGGAACCCTGAACAAGAGCAGAAGAATACCGAAGAAGCTTTTCGGAGTCCTCAACTTTTATTTCAAACAACTGCAAAATTCAACACAAATAATGCTCAAGAGCAGATACGATGTAGAAGTTCCCTGATTACAATACACAGGAGACACTAACGGACAACAAAACGGCAAAGCAGCCCCTCCCACTTTTCTAGATTTCCTATCAACTATGCACACCATGCGATCAGTGTTAATAGAGAACCTAGTCCTTGTCACACACTCACACACAAGGAAACATCAATCAATGTGATTTTGATTCCTTAGCAGAAAAAGCTAGTCAAGGACTATTGAAATTAATCTGTCAGTTTTTGAGAGAGGTTGCTACATGCGTTTGCCCCCATTATCCCGCTTGGAGCGCAGGCTTATTTGGAGGCAAAAGGTAACATAATCTAGATTGATTCAAAATCTCAGAGAGATAATGTTCAGAAAGGAAAAAACCTACACACTACATGAAGTTCACATACCCATTTGTGGAACAACAACGCAAATATGTGAGAAGCAAATGACTGGCTCCACAATTTCACAATCAGATCAAGAATGGGTTGACCATCTTCTGGCACCTGGACAAAATGTTCAGAAAGTACATCGTAAAAGCATAGGCGATTTTTTGATCCCTTTTCTACAGGAGCTATAGAATCGGAAGCCCTGATGAGAATTACATCTGTCATTAGGTCCAATACAGAAAATTAGAATGCAGGACTCTAAAGGCAATCTTAGAAGAAACTTAGCAAGAAAGTCTACACAGCTTATTCTTGACTATTTCATCAACTCGTGTTGCTTCGAGATATGGATCAGACTCAAACAGAGGCAGCAAGAATAAGGTTATTATCTACGTTTTTGGGCGACAAAGTCCCGGGATAAAAAATCTCGAAATTCGCACATAGTACCTTAATACCATATAAAATTGACTCCGGGTGTTAAAATTAACATACGATTAAAATAGACACATTTAGAGGCCCTGAGTTTATTTTAAACGTTGTGTTTGATATAGACAAAATAAGTTTTATATTCTATTCTATGTAGATTTGAGAAAATTTGAGCATCTAGTATTTATTATATACTCCCTCCGTTCGATTCCACATGACAAGTTTGCTTTTTGTACACTATTCACAAGTGGACATTTAATCTCGATTTTCTCTTAATACGTAAGAGAAAACATATTCATGTGGGGTCTTGTTTGATTCGTCTTTACGAGTACATTAAAAATATCTAACTTTTATAATTTTTGCAACTACGTAGCTAAAGATATTTAACATGTAAAACGTGCGTTGGCAAACGTGAAAAAGCAAACATGTCAAGTGGAATCGAACGGAGGGAGTAGGATATAATGAGCGTATACACAAAGATATAGGGAAAAAAAATGGGGTTCTAAAATGGTCAAAAATAACCGATTTTGAAGGTTATCCACGTTTTTTGGCCGCCAGAGTCCCCGATAAAAAATCTCGAAATTTGCACCATAGTACCTTAATACCATATAAAATTGACTAAGAGTGTTAAAATTGACGTACGGTTTAAAATAGACACATTTAGAGGCCCTAAGTTTGTTATAAACGTCGTGTTGGAAATAGACAAAATCAGTTTTATACAAATCTGAGCATCTATTATTTATTATAGAATATAATGAGCCTATGAAAAAAAAATTGGGTTCTAAAATGGCCAAAAATAGCCGATTTTGCCACGTTGTTTGGCCGAAGAGTCCCGGAATAAAAACTCTCGAAATTCACACCATAGTACCCTAATACCCTATAAAATCAATGTGTTAAGTTGACATAAGGTTTAAAATAGACACAGAGTCCCTAAGTTTATGTTAAACGTCGTGTTAAAAATAGACAAAATAAGTTTCATACACTGTTCTATGTTGATTTGAGAAAAATCTGAGATTATAGAGTATAATGAGGCTATACACAAAGATTAAGGGACAAAAAAATTTGGATTCTAAAATGGCCAAAAATAGCCGATTTCGAAGGTTAATCCACGTCTTTTTTCCGTGTCACGATAAAAAATCTCGTAATTCGCAGAATAGTACCTTAATACCATATAAAATTGACTCGGGGCGTTAAAATTGAGATACGGTTAAAAAAATACACATTTAGAGACCCTAAGTTTATTTTAAACACCGTGTTTGAAATAGACAAAATAAGTTTTATACCCTACTCTATGTTAATTTGAGAAAAATCTGAACATATAGTATTTATTATAGGATATAATGAGCTTATACACAAAGATTTAGTAGGAAAAAAATGGGTTTTAAAATGGCCAAAAATAGTCGATTTGAAAGGTTATTATCCATGTTTTTTGGCGGACTGAGACGCGGGATAAAAAATCACGAAATTCGCACAATAGTAAAAACAATATATGACTTAGAGTGTTAAAATTGACATACGGTTTAAAATACACTATTAGAGGCCCTAAGTTTATTTTAAACGCCGTGTTTGAAATTGACAAAATAAGTTTTATACTCTATTCTACGTTGATTGGAGAAAAATTTGAGCATCTTGTATTTATTATAAGATATAATGAGCCTATACACAATGATTCAGGGAAAAAAGAATTTGGGTTTTAAAATGGCCAAAAATAGTCAATTCTGAAGGTTATTATCCACGTTTTTAGGCTGAAAGAATCCCGCGATAAAAAATCTTGAAATTCGCACCATAATACCTCTATACCATATGAAATTGACGCGGAGTGTTAAAATTGACATACGGTTTAAAATAGACACATTTAGAGGCCCTAAGTTTAATTTAAACGTTGTATTTGAAATAGACAAAATAAGTTTTACTCTATTCTACGTTGATTTAAGAAAAATCTGAGCAGTATTTATTATAGGATATAATGAGCCTAACACAAAGATTCAGGCAAAAAAACTGATTTTGAAGGTTATTATCCACGTTTTTTGGCCAAGAGAGTCCCGGGATAAAAAATCTCAAAATTCGCACCATAATACTTTAATACCATAAAAAATTGACCCATGGTGTTAAAAGTTAAGGAAGAACTGGTAATCAAGACGACCGCAATACAACGGCAGCAACAATCATACATCTGAGTCTATGACTCATTATATATTAGTGTTGACGCTAAGAAGAAAATGTCCATAGTTGGCAGAAGACTGAAATACAAGATACTTATAATCCTCTACCACACAGAAAACAGATTGCATAAGTACACACATCAAGGATCAGCTATAACGAGTAGAAAGAAAAATCTTCAGCAGTCATAATTGGTTATTAAATGGAAGAGTTTATGACTCTAGACTATAAGCTAGTTAGTTAGGCTATATAACTACCTGTGTATTAAGGGAGTTAGTTAGGAGTTACAAGGTTGTTATAATCAACTAACTACTAAGGATTATATACACATGATGTACAATGCATTCATTTACATGTTTATGAAATATAATCCCTCCCTCCCTCTCGCTCTCTCTAATTCTTCATATATTCATCTTCTCTAATTCACCTTAACAATGGTGAATTAGTTTTATATAGACCACATCTAAGCACCTAGTCCATATTGTTTTTTTATAAATCCATTGTGCCTAGTTTGGCGAGAATTGAGATTTTATAGCAGGTGTTGCAATGTGACTATGCTAGAGGATAGCCGCTGAATTGTAAGTGTGGAACTATCCAAATGATGCAAAGAAGGTAAACTAGTAACTTAAATACTCAATTAACAATTTCTTACCACCCTCAAGCCACAACATACATTAACCCATTTCAAGCAGGATTAAATGGATAAATTGAGTGCACTATGGGCCAAAAAACATGGAGAGCAAGATTCCTTGATGTGTGGCTTACTCGACTAGTCTCAAAAGAACACAACTACATTAAGATAATTTGCACATATGTTTACCTATATATCAAGAAAAACAACTACATTAACAATATTTTCCATATTTTTCACATGATCTTTGCTGGTCACTCTTCTTTTATGAGCATCTTTTATGAGCAGTAGTACAACAGAGAATAGCCGATTTGATTTCGGATACCAATAATCGAACTTAGCTAGTAAGCGACAACTCTGATGAAAAAGTCAACAGGTATCTTAGACTCTTAGAGTATACATCTAAAAAAGGTTTAATCGATAAAAGATGGATCACCTTTGGCACGATCGTCAACTTCCAAAGCTACGTCAGCAAATAATTCCTGCAACGAGTTGCGCCGCTGAGACGGGGATGCTTCTGCCTGGACACCAGAGCATATAATTTAATTTAATGAGTTAGTTAGGCGAAGTAATAATTAATGACGATCAAACTGACACATCAACTAGTGTCTAATTTACATAACAGTTGTGTTCAAGCAAAAACCTCAAATTTCTCCAATTACATGACCATAAAAACGCCACTTAAATATGCTATTAAACAAAAATTGAGTTACGTAGCAGAAGTGTCTTCAAACAAACGCCTCAAAATTCCTCCAACTACAAGACAATGAAAAAACCGCATTTTAAACGCAATCAAACCAAAATCCAGTTAGTTAGCCCGAGTAATTAGCAAAGATCACACTGAGTCATCAAGCAAAAACCTCAAAATTCCTCCAACTACATGACTAAAAAAACGCATTGTTAGCGCAACTAAAAAATAATTTGAGTAATCGACAAAGATCAAATCATCAAACTGAGCAATCAATAATGTCTAATTATGTAGGAGTTTCCTTCAAACAAAAGCATCAAAATTCCTCCAACTACATGACGTTACACAAAACCGCATTTTCAACAACTAAACAGTAATTTGGTTAGTTAGGAGGACTAATCAACGAAGATCAAACTGAGTAACAGATTAGTGTCTAATTAACAGTTGTCTTCAAGCAAAAGACTCAAAATTCCTACAACTACATGACGATACACAAAACTGCGTTTTTTACGCAATTAAAGTTCCAATAATTGAGTTAGTTAGGCGGAATAATCAACGAAGATCACACTGAGTAACAGATTAGTGTCTAACTAGGTTAACAGTTATCTTCAATCAAAAGCCTCAAAATTCCTCCAACTACATGAGGATAAACAAAGCCGCATGTTTAACGCAATTAGACAGTAATTTGGTTAGTTAGGAGGACTAATCAACGAAGAACAAACTGAGTAACAAATTAGTGTCTAATTACGTAACAGTTGTCTTTAATCAAAAGCCTCAAAATTCCTCCAACTACATGACGGTAAACAAAACCGCATTTTCAACGCAATTAGACAGTAATTTGATTAGTTAGGAGGATTAATCAACGAAGATCAAACTGAGTAACATATTAATGCCTAATTACGTAACAGTTGTCTTCAAGCAAAAACCTCAAAATTCCTCTTAACTACATGACGGTAATTCGATTGAAAAAATCGCATTTTAACGCGATGAAACAAGAATTAATTTAGTTCACCAGAATAATTAAAGAATTAATAAGTAGTTAGTTACTAATTTGTCTCCGTCCTTTGTTTACCTGAGGAGTATTATTATTAATCAAACGTAAACAAACGATTGAAATCGAGTGCCTAAATAACATCCGTATCCAGCAAAAACAACAAATCTTTTCAATTACATGACGATAAAAACAATGAACATTGCTATAAATCTAATTAACTTCAATTAAAAATCATGCAACTAAACAAAATTCAATCGAAAAATTAAATAACAACAGAATCAAAAAATCTCACTCGTAGAAGCTTCTTATGAATATCTAACGAAAGAGCGGTTAGATACGCGCGTCTTCGAGAATCCGAATTCTGCTGCATTTTTCTAATCACAGATCATCAAATCACAAAACATAAACCCTAAGATTTTGAATTCCGCGTTATTGAATAAAATTACTCCATAAAATATGATTAAAATGATTATATTTCCAGATTACGGTGAAGTATATGACGAAACGACGAGTTTTAGCGAGAAATGATGAATTTGAATGTGAATTCAAGGTATAGATGAGAATGCATTCAATGGAAGATTGGAAGGATTTGGATATGGCGTAAGAAGGAAGGAAGTGAATTGATGGAATTAAATTGTTTTTTTGATTTCTGGAAAATAGGAGAAGTTGGAAAACAGTGACAGGTATTGAGACGGAGAGATGACACAAAAGTTTGTCAATTTCAGATAACATCAACACGTGTTAATTTTTATTTCGGATTAAATGAAATGGAAATTAAGTTAATCAGCTTTCCAATGAATGCAGTTGTTATCTCTCACAAGCTGCTTAAAATGAACGCAAATTTTACAATAAGACGTTTCACACCATGAGATCTGTTGTACGCGTGAGACGGTCTTACACAGAGTTACTGCAAAATGAATAATGTTTTTTTGCAATATTATAAGAGGAAGGATGACTAGGATGCTCTATTTAATTCTCACTTAATTTACCTTTTGTATATTGTGAAATAATTACCTTCCGTTTTTAGCTTATGACAGATAATATCCATCTATATATGTTAATATATACCACGTGACTCCGGTGGCAAATAGATGAGTGCTGGAATTAGATATGGTCAAGGGTTAACTCGGTCCCGTACAAGTCAGGTTAGAGTAGGCGGGCGAATATTTTGCATCGGAGTCATTTCGGATTCTATTATTATGAAAAGCTTATGAAATAATGGTCAGTTTAATTCTTAGTTTGGCTACTCTATTAACGAGTCGTGCTCGGGTACTTGGTCTTGGTGGCGAGTCAGGTTATTCTAGACGTTTTTGCAAGGTCTGGGAATATATGATTCGAGCATGCTTGAATCATTTGACTATTGATGGTATCATTGGAGACGTGATGGAATACATAAGTGATACAAATAATCTCCATATCTAATTATCTATTGTGGGTGTTGGACTGTTGGTAGTGTTATCTTGATTGTGATGTGTGATCTACAAATGGCGCTTTTAATGGATAATAACAGCCAGCTAGTCTTTCCTAAAACGATACTATCCGTTTTAAACTTAAAACATTAAAACGGGTACAATATCATATGGGTGCTTTTGTTTTATTCAAAAGCACACGGATATATCAACTTGTCTTAAGAAGATAAATAGTGTCGTCTCAAACAAAAATTCGTAAATAACAAATGGCTCATTCATAAAATTCCAACCACTTTTAAACATATTTGAAATAACCAATTTCCAAACTCATACAAATTGAAATAATTGCAACGGCTGATTTCGATAATAACCCACCTGAAAGAGATCGACCATGAATTAACCCGACTCAATAAAGCTCATCACAAGAATTGAGTCCCTTATCTCGTTTCCAACAAACACCTTTATCATCACAACTTTGCCTTTATTTGTTTGTCAAAAGTGATTTGTATTTGGTTTGTTCATTTTATATTGGAAAATAGTGGTCAATTCAAAAATAAAGTCCTAGATAAATTTCACTGATAAGTCACTCTCCAATTTCAGTCTAAAAATGAGCTGTGGAACATAGATCGTAGGAACAAGGAAGTACTCATATTAATGTAGTACGGAGTATGTTTTCACAAGCAGTGCTAATAAGGAGCAATACGCCAACATCAATGTTCCTCATAATACGAGTCCAAGGAAAACAATGGCGTGGGCGTATTGCTCCTCATTAGAACTCCTGAAAAAAACAATAGAACATACTTCGTAGTTTGTACTACAATAATACGAGTACTTCCTACGACCCACGTTCTGCGGCTTATTTTTGTACCTCGCTACAAGAAAAACTGAATAATTTTACTCCCACATTTCCACATGATATAACTAATTAAAATGACAAGAAATGTATTAAGAACACAGTATCAACTAACAAATGGATAAAGTGGGATATCGACACCCATGACCCATCTCCAAGTAGCAAAGTAATGGATTCACCACCTGTTGCTTTAACCAAACAAAGGAACATGTATCCTATATTATCCCCCTTCCTCCAATCACCTCGTCCAAACAAGGTCTAGTCAAATACTCAAATGAGAACAATCTAAACAAGATGGAGAGAATACTACAATTATATGCCTCGTTTAGTCCGTTTAGAATCTATGGATCGGTACTCTAGTATCAATAAGCAAAACCAACCCACTAACCAAAATAATAGCAAACCATCTAGGTTTATATCTGGACCACTATCAGCAGATTCTATCCCGAGAAAAAGACAGCATGAAATACAGACATGCACAAGTCAGAAGTCGCTCAATCGAAAGTGAAAATCAACTTAAGTACACATAACATGACACTCAAAATTATCTTTGATGTAACTCTTTAAATAAGAGCAGCCTATTTGACAATTCAAAAGTTTGAAGAGCAATAGAAAACAAAACAAAACATAACAAACGCTCATCTTAATTTCTGAACAAAGTCTTAAGCTTCATCAATTTTGTTATTCAACAGCCAAAAGTAAGGACTTCCAGCAAAGCTATCAAACACACCCGTAACTCTAATGCCTGAGCAAAAAAAAAAAAGAACCAATCATAACATGTTAAATGAATAATCACAATAAAAAAACAAATATAAGAAAGAATATCGACATAGTTGAAAAGGAGAGCATTGTTTCAAGGTCACGGCACGTAAGATGCAAGGTCAAGAGATGGGACACTTACTATGCAACTAAAAATTAACTTATATTACTGGAGACAATTAAAAAAAATTAAAAAAAAAAAACGAAAGCATTCAAATGAGAACGATGTATTTGGCTGACAGAAATATTATTCGTCCGCGAATTGACAAGGACAGTGCTACAATTATTTCCTATTCAGTAGCCAATCTCATGTGTTACAAGACTACAACAAACCAATAAGGGAGCGTTTGGTTTGGGCGTTACAAGAAAGTGAATGGAATAACCCAATTCCCTTGTTTGTTTAGCTCATTTTTCCTTGCCCTTTACCCACAATCCAATTTGTGTTTTACAACTCATCCCCCCACCCTCCCAAGGTCTCCCATTCCCTTTCCTATTACCACCATACACCACCTACATCAACCATTCCAACCGCCAACACCAAATACCAGCCCCGCCCACAAAACTCCATCCACTGCCCCCAAATACCTAGTGTTTTTCGGGGCGGGGGAGGGAATTTTTGGGGCTGGGAGTGGTGTTTCTTGTTGTTCGGTTTGGTGTTTAAGGTGGTGGGTAAGTTTGACGGGAAAGGGGCGGGTGTGTGGAGTAGTCGCACGTGATAGTGGAGGGCCGGCGGGAGGGGAGAGGTGTGTCGGTGGTTTCAGAGTAGTTGAGGATGGCTTTAGGGTGGTGGTTAGTTTTGTGTAGTGGGTTTTGGGTTTGTGTATTATTCCCTTACCTATGCTAACCAAACACACAAGAGGATCACGGGTTATCCCATTCCTTTCCCCTTGGTTCCCTTTGTTGATTTCATTCCCTTACCCCTTCGCGAACCAAAAAGCCCCCTAAGAGTTTAGTATTTCTAGTAGTTTTTTGTCTATCTGAATAAGAGAGGATTTACTGAGAGGCAACATAGGTGATGTGGTATCTTCCACAAGTATCCGGACAGCATTAATAACTTCTCATTCAAAACCAATAAGGCAGCTGAATGCCAACTAAACTCAATGACATGACTTAAACAAATGCTCAGTAAAAACCAACATCAAACACTCGTTACAATGCAAATTAACAAATCCTCGAGGGAGAGATAAATGTGTACAGAAATGACTTATGAGTGGGACAACCAATTCATCTGATCAATCCAAATACACAACTCATTCATCGCAAATTATCAACAATTAAAAAAACATCAACAGACAGACACTCAATAATCAGCTACAACAAATGGAAAGAACAACGCAATCAACACAAAGGCGTAATATACAGTGTCCATCTTTCTGTAATCTTGAGCAGTCATAAACTATACGATCTCAAACTCCCTACCAATAAAAAAAGTAAGCTACTGCATCAATTTCTAATTAGCCTGAGTCGAATCAAACAAACGTGTTTCATATTTCGTATTCCGTCTCATTCTTCAGATTTGTACAATTTTTCAACATATTTGACTAACTAGATGAAATCTATAAAATCTCGATCATTGTTTACCATACTTATTCCGTATGAGGGGTACTATAATCAAATGTAAACAAATGATTGAGACGGGGGCTAATATATAACCTAAATCCGACATCCAATCAAATATAAAACGAATCAATCCAACCGAAAAACAATTCAAATTCACACAACTCATTCATAACATAAACAAATCTAGGGTTTGACTTGGAAACATACTTTTTGTGCCTCTGAGCAAATTGAGAATTCTTCGCATCCTCCTCTGTTAATCAACATACACAAATGCATTATTAATTTACAATTACATCCATAATTACAAGATTAATTAAAATCAATTAAAATTAAATTAAAAAATAATAATCGCAATACCAGTTAAACCAAGAGACATCTTGGTGATGATGGTGCCGGTAATGGCGAACCCAACGAGGAAAGGCCAGGTACGATTCCATTCCCTCTTGAAGAATACTGGCCACGGATCGAATTTTCTCCACCCTGACATTTTTTGTTGTTTATCTTTTCTCGCTTTTTCGTTGAATCTGATCTGATTGATTTCCAGTTTTGTGTGACTTTGTGAGTTTATCGGCTGTGGAATTTGCTTATTTGTTGGACTTGTATAAGTGATCGTGAAAGCCCAGCCCGTGCATTTCTAATTGATTGCCTGATTGGGCTGTTTGGGAGGGCACGGATTAGAGATGGCATTATGGGCTGAGGCACGGTGGGCGGCACGGCCCAGCACGGAGCACGGCACGGCACGGCACGACCCGGCCCGGCGGCGTTTTCGAGGCGGCACGGTCGGGCTACTTCCGGGCCGTGACACACAATTTTCGAAAAATCCGTGCCTAGGCACGGCACGGCCCGAAGCACGGTGGGCCATGGCACGCAACAGGCACGCCGGCCCCGCACGACCGGCCCGGTCTTAGGCACGGTGGGCTTCATTTTTCACAATTCAATCCATCTCTTATTCTATTTCTCTTCTACTTATCTTAAATTCTTAATTATAGTATATAATTCGTACAATTATAAATAACAATATAACTTATAAACATATTAAAATCTTATATAAAATAATTAGTAATATAAATAATTAGTTATATAAAATAGTTAATAAAAAAATTTCATCGTTTCTTAATTATTTGATTAAATCGTACACATTAAAAATACAATAAAACAAGTGAACAAGTAAAAAAATGTTTTTTTAAAATAAGTATGTAGCACGCGGGCCGGCCCATAAACATGGCACGACCGGCCCATGGGCCAGGCACGGCACGGCACGCAAATCCACCGTGCCATGGGCGGGCCGCGGCTGGGCTTTCAGTCACCGGGCCAGGCACGGCACTGCACGGTGGGCCAAAAAGCACGGCACGAACGGGTCATTTTATAGGTTCTGGCACGGTGGGCCGGCACGCGGGCCGGCCCAGCACGGCCCACTGCCAACTCTAGCACGGATTCTTGTTTAAGACGAGTTTGCCTGTTAAAATTTAAAACGGGTAATATTAAGGAATTAGCTAATTTGTGACGTTTATGGACGATATATTATTTATTCAATTTGTCCTTATATTTTCACCTACTCTTTCAGCAAAAATAAGTAGAAAATCACAAATTCCAAACTTCAATCACCGCCGCTTGTTACCGCCACTCACTACCATCTCCCCTCCCCTCGCTAGGCAACCACTACTACCATACCCCCTACATTTGTTTTTGCCTTGTTGAAGCCTCGCCCATTGACTTATTGTCATTCCTTGATGTCCTCTTTCATCTGTCACGTTTATTTCTTGACGCCTTTCCCTTATCGCCCAACCCACGTGCCACGATCGTCCACCAGCAATACAATCATTCCCCCGCGCCACCACCCATTCTTACAAACCCTGAATACAAGAATCACAATCTTAATCGAAAATAATAGTAGGTAAAACAATTTATTTCAAGCATTAAAATAGTTTATAAATAAAATGAAGTAATTAATTGTCAATATGATAACTGAGAATCTGAGATCAATAGTTATAGTCGTTTTAGTGTTTGGCTCTTCGTGTGTTGTATGGATGACGGGTTAATGATGGCTAATGCAAATTATGGACTATAACTTGGTGGATTATAAAAAATTATGATGATCTTTCTATGATATAAAGATTGAAAAACTTTTAATAGCATTCTCATAATTAAGTTCATGCAGTGTTAAAAGTTGACAAAAATGCTTGAGTTAAGTAGCACAATTTCTCGATAACATTTCAACATTTTAACACAGTGAATCGTTTTATATTCCTTTCTAATATAATGTGTGTGATTTTACAACATTCAAAATGTTTTGTCATTTTCACCATTTATCCCCAACGTACTCGCTACCGAAAATTCCAAAAGCCTGTAATTACATCCATAAAACAACCTAAAACTTTTACCCACTTTTCCTATTATTAACCTGATCATCTTTCTCGAGATGAAAAGAAAGGCCAACGAGGCGGAGTTTGTAAAAAATAATGTTAAGTTGATCCGTTAATTTAAGTACTCCGTATTTATTAATATTACCCTTTTTATTTTTAATTGGATATAATAAACTGCTATGAAGGGTGGATTTTACAAAGTAATACCGTGTAGACCCCATTAATTTCAATTATACTGTCAAGTTACGAGTATCTCCTTGCATTAACGCCCTATCGTCTTGGTCTGAAATTGTTTAAACTGAACTTAATGTAGTTGAACATAACTGAACTGAACTTAATGAAGCTAATATGAACCAAATTAATGGAACTGAATTAAACTGAAGTGAGAGTTAGGCCTTGTACTTTTTTAGTAAAACTGTACGAGTGAGTTGTACTTAATAGAATTGAATTAAACTGAATTGAACTTAATGGAGACTGAACTGAACTGAAGTAAGAGTTAATTTACGAAGATAAAAACTGAACTGAACTGAATTGAACTGAAAATGAACAAAAATTAAGTCCAAAAGAATAGGGTCTTAATTTGTGAAGAAAAAACAAATTGAACTAAAAATAAAGCCGAATTAAACCAAACTGAATATAACTTAATTGAACTAAAATAAATTAAAATTAAGCCAAACATAACATAACCTAAGATGTACGGAGTATGTGGTTTGCAGGCTATTACATATACCCGCGGGTTTACCCAGTGCGCACCAAAATGTAACGGCTGCGGGTTCCCTCGTTACCAAAAAAAAAAAAAGATGACCATCATTTAAAAATCTTAAACTTTACATTTAAACCTAGACAGTGTAGACACCTATCATAACATGTTAGGATTTAAAATTTATTACTAAGGCGCCACTCTGAGTCACACCAAATTCGAAATGGTCCAAAACCAAACTCTCAACTAGGGGTGAGCAAAACTCGGTCCAGACCGGAAAAATGGACCGAACCGGACCGTTCGGTCCAGACCGAACCCGGACCGGTTGAGTTTCGGTCCGGTCCTAGGTCCAACTATTTATGTTGTTCGGGTTTCGGTCCGGTCCGGTCCAAAACCGAAAATTTTCGGTCCAGACCGGTAGGACCGAATTAAGTCAAGATTGTGATCATTGAACTCTTGACTTCTGAATTTTAAAATTGTTTAATGTGTTATTTTGGCTAGTTATTACTTATGTGTTCTTCTGAGTGATGTGCAAAGTAATACAAATTAGAGTATGCGTTTTTATTCAAGACTTTTATTGTTAGTTAAATAAGAAAATTTGATCAAATGGGAAATCGGTCCAAATGGTCCGGTCTCGGGTTGGTCCGGTTTTTACCGGTCCGGTCCGGTCCAGGACCGGTTCCTTATAGGTCCGGTCTTCGGTCCACAATTTAGTACAATTCGGTTTCGGGTTCGGTCCGGTTCGGTCCGGTCCGGTCCGGTTCTGGACCTATGCTCAGCCCTACTCTCAACCTCCCCAAAATCCCTTTGGCGCTTGTGTTTCTTTTCCCCCACAAACCCCGCCACACCCAAAACTCCAAAACTCACTCAAAATAAAAGAAACACACATTTCTCCTTTCACACAAAAATCCACAATCCAAACAACACACTCTCATCAATCCACAACCGTCGATCTTCCTCCAATCAACGTCTTACACACCTCCTCACTCTCTCACACGGATCACCCCTCCCTTATAAATACCCCTCCACATTTCTCTCCTTCATCAACAATCTCACATCTCTCTTCATTTCCTCTCTCTAAAATCCCCAATTCAAAAATCTCATTTCAATATGTCAGGACGTGGTAAGGGAGGCAAAGGTTTAGGAAAGGGAGGAGCAAAACGACATCGTAAGGTACTCCGCGATAACATCCAGGGTATCACTAAGCCGGCTATCCGTCGTCTAGCTCGCCGTGGTGGGGTCAAGCGTATCAGCGGGCTGATCTACGAGGAGACACGTGGCGTCCTTAAGATCTTTCTAGAGAATGTTATCCGTGATGCTGTTACCTACACTGAGCATGCCAGGAGGAAGACTGTTACCGCCATGGATGTTGTTTATGCTTTGAAGAGGCAAGGAAGAACTCTTTACGGTTTTGGCGGTTGATGAATTGATCGTTAGCTGGTGGTAATTAGGGTTTTAATCTAGTTATGGTTTGTTGAAATGTAGCAGTTGATTGATTTCGATTTGGTTTTAGGTTTTGGATTTTGTGTTTCTGGTGTTGTAATTGATATCATGAATTTAGAAGCCAGTTATTAAGTAATTGAATTGAACATCTTGTTCTTTTTGTTGCCAAATCTCGAGTTTCAGCCTTTCGGTTTACTATTTTACGTTTGTTGTGATTATTTTGTTGATGGCTTCAACTTACCTTGCTCATCGCTTTTGATATTCAAAGCGGTAATCTGCATTGATGTTCATATTTCTGCAGATTGAAGACATAATTTTCTCCCGTTTTGTCAATTTATTGAGCTGAGTTAGTTCAATTATTTTCCGCTTCAATTTGGTCAAATTATCTAGTGATACAGGACAATCAAGCATGGTTACCGAGTTTGCTGAGTGCCCGGTGAGTCGTGAATCACTAAAAGCGAATTCTTTGATGTTCCTTACATATACCACACATTCAAACATTCCATAAGAGCGAATCACAAATTCTTAGAAGCATTCTATAAGAGCCACGAATTAAGAATTGGTAAGGACGGAAAATATCGTAGAAGAGCGAATCATGAACATGAACGATTCACGAATTGGCAAGAGCCGAAAATGCCAGAGCCGAAAATATTGTATAAGAGCGAATTGGCAAGGACGGAAAATATTGTATAAGAGCGAATCATGAATTGGTAAGGATGGAAAATATTGTATAAGAGCGAATCATGAATTACCCGAATCATGAATTGGTTTAGGACGGAAAATATTGTATAAGAGCGAATCATGAATTGGTAAGCCAGTACTGCAGTCTGTATTAATGGAGGGCTAAGTTACCGCCTTCTCGAAAGAGCTTGTCCTCGAAAGGATTGGTCGTTTCGTATGATCTTCAGTGATATTGCAGAATTGCTACTTCAATTTTCGTCCGCTTTCTGTAGTATGTTTATCGTCAAAATTTGGATATGAGCGATGCTATCTACCTTCTCGTCTCACACCTGAGGTGGATATCTTCTGTGATATTAACAATTCTTTTCGTCCAATTTATTGAACTGCTATATACTCTGTATTAATCAAGGGTTGCGTAACAGCGGGAACAAATTAAGACAGCAAATTTTTCTTATAGAATCGGCCAAAACATGTTTATTTTTTACTCTCGTTGAATGTTCTAAAAGCAATGGTTAACACTTAACATCAAACAACGACCTACATTTGAAAAACCAAGCCAAAGAGATGTCCTGGTTGGTGACTTTCCTCTATTTCCACAGCTCACATAATATCGATCCTTAGATCTTCTTCGGAACCCCAAGCCTAAGACGGAAATCCTCTTCCATGAGAGGAAGTCCTTCACGCAACTTTACCTTCGGCTCCCATCCAAGCAACTCTGTCGCCTTGGAGATGTCGGGTTTCCTTTGTCTTGGGTCATCCGGGGTATTCTCCACTGAGATTATCTTCACTTCCGGGTTGATCAACTGCAATTTCATGTGTCCAACTTTCGTGTTAAAAACCATGTTTCCTATTATAATGTTGAAGACTCGAACATCCAAAAGTTCATGCATTTAATAAGGCGCGCATGACATGAGTGCGGTAGCTATTTTCTTAAACTAAAAAGATAGGAACTTGCCTCTTTAACAGTCTCTGCGAGTTCAAGCATTGTAAATTCACCTACATTGGCAACAACAGACGGAAAGAATGATCGAATGGTTAATTTTCTAGAATAGTGTGTGCTCTATATTTCTGTACGCATTGATACTAACCGGGGTTTCCAATGTTGATTGGGCCGGTATGTTCTCCTTCCATGAGTCTAATGAGACCGTCAACCTAGAAAAGTAGAGATTCGCAAAATCCACGTGAGGTCATTTGTTAGTTGAAGACACAGGGTAACGAGACTACAAGGAAAAGAAGTTATCGTACCATGTCAGAGACGTAACAAAAGCTACGAGTTTGAGTCCCAGGAGACTGAACTGTCAATGGCTCATCCCTACAGAGATGACAAGATCGAGTCATTTATCAGCTATGTTACTTCGACACTTCATATGATCTCCCGTACCCGTGTCTGACACTTGATCCTTGGACATTGGTGTGACACTAGACAATCCATTTTAGACCAAAAACTTTGAACTTTTTTTCATAAAATAGCCGTGTCCGACAACAAATTGGTTCACGTGTCATCTAATAATTGATCCTCTCCTCTTTTCTCGGCCTTTGTGCCAAAACCAAAGGTAAACAAAACAAATGATGGGACGGGGGAATATATTTTTGACAAAAAGTGAAGAAGTAGTCTTAGACACTCAGCAACAGTTGATAGTGCGCAACATTTTGTGTTGCTATTTTATGTGAAGCTTGGATTTCAGATTCATAACGAGAACAGTGAAAAATTGGTAAACACTGAACACCGACAGTGCTAAAAAGAAGTGTGATCACCTAAGTGCTTGAGCAATGAAGTTGCTGACAACACGGCCATCATCGATATTCATACGAGGTCCATAAGTATTGAATATCCGCGCCACACGGATTTCTGTCCCAAGAGCAGAAGGAAGGCATTATCAAATTATAGGTCTTAGAGAAGGATGACTCAAGAGAGAAATTGTGCACATACCAATGCCATGCTGTCGGTGATAATCAAACATCAAAGTTTCCGCAACACGCTTGCCTTCATCATAGCAACTTCGAACGCCTAACAAAGGATTAGAAACATCCGTATTCAGTACATAACATTCGACATTTGAAGAACTACTCTGACTGACAAGATGCTCATATTGATTTAGGGAATGTAACTACAAATATCATCTTATTTGTCTAACGTGTCCCCTTAACGACCTAATATCCCTGCTTGAATCGCATGATTTGATTTTGTGAACTTTTAAGCTCTTATCTGTCGTATTTAGTTTAGTACCGTTTTTTTTTTGCTGTAATATGCTGTATTGGGATGTTGAGATGCGTATTTACGAGTCAATTCCCGAGAGAAGAAATGTGGTCAAGCGGTAATAAAATCATTAGTTAGAAGCACTTACCGATTGGGTTAACATTACCCCAGTAAGTTTCTGGTTGAGGATGCACAAGTGGATCACCATATACCTCAGAAGTAGACGTAAGCAAAATCCTGCAAGAATGCAAATTTATGTTAGCGAAACTCACATGAGGAGATAGTTTGTTTTAGTGTCGACATCAATTGAACGGAAAAGAGAGATATGAATATTACCTAGCTCCGACACGCTTAGCAAGTCCAAGCATGTTTAGAGTACCCATCACATTTGTCTTGATTGTCTGCAAAGTATTCAATTCTTAACTCATATAAGTATATTTTCATCGTGTCAAGGCATTTATACTTGAAATAACCCTATAATTTCATACTGTTATTTATGATTACTGATAAGTATATTTTCATTTTTGGCCAGTCTCGACTGTCTCGTATAACCACAAGCTTCTTGCCTTTTGAATCAAAACTGAACACCATTCATCCTTCTTAAAAAGTATGCAGCTTAAATAAAAATTCAGATTCCAATGACAGCGCAGGGGGAATATATTTTTGACAAAAAGTGAAGAAGTTGAGATTCGAATTCCTCGGTTATATTCATTCACATGGTGCTTATGTACTCATAATCTCATAATGTGTAAAAGAATCTGCTTAGTAACTCGATGACACGGGAGGAGGCATGAAGAAATCAAATCAAATGACATGTTTCGAGGTAGAAATGTTAATGCTGTACTTACTTTAACAGGGTTGTGCTTGTAGAAAATAGGAGATGCAGGACAAGCAAGGTGGTATATTTGATCAACTTCAATCAGCAATGGCTCCGTGACATCTGCGAACAATAAAGATCACGTAAAACTACCATACCATGATAACTGGTCACAAGTGACAAATATCATAAAGCGCTCTGCCGAATGCACTATGCACACTGTTATTAACCGTCACGACAATTATGTACTTATAAACATACAGGATGGCACATGGCAGTTAAGCTTTAGATGAGAGATGCCCTCAACATCATGCATATAAACAGTAAAAGTAAATGCTCTACTTGCTTGACCTGAACATTTTCAACAGTTCCAACTCGAAGAACCAAAATTTACTACTTGAAAGTAGGAGTTCAAGAGTTTAGCCTGCCATTGTCAGTATATTAAAAGAAAAAGTACCATGAAAAAATTGTCACAATTCAACACAACATAACAATAACAAGAGATCATCGCGGGATAAGTACCATGACGGATAAGCTCAAATCTTGGATGGCCAATCCATTTCCTAAGGTTGTCCTTCGAACCAGTGAAGTAGTTATCAGCAACGATAACCTGATAAAAGAAAAGTACAGGGAGCATCATTTTACCATGACCAACACTAACATCCTTTTCCTAAGGTTCCTTTACCGATCATTACTTGATACGAGTAGTTCTTAGGATAGAATCAAATCCCTGGAAACATAATTAGTTAATTACCTCGTTCTTCTCGTTTTCCATCAACCTATCCACCAGGTGGGAGCCGATGAACCCTGCTCCTCCGGTAATCAAAATTCTCATGTTTGACTGTCACAAATAAATGAAGTCAATGATTTTGTCAAAACACTAAATGCATCCAACCTTCTCTTACTCCAACATAAACCATGAAACCCTATAATCAACTTCGCTAATCTCGACGTTCTCACTCAAAATGGTTATAAATCTCAATGTTCTCAGTAAACCTAAACCCCACAACCTGATTTTACTGACAAAATCCATAGATCACTTCAACATTCAACCCTCAAAATGAGCACATAATCAACAATTCAACATAGCACAGCTCAAATCACCCCTCAAAATTGTCTACATTGCTGCATACTAATTACTACCCCCATCGAATTCGGCGTACAATGGAGAATTCTGCTAACAGATCAACACATTTCATTCAAATGAAAAGTACTTCACTCAATCACACCATTTCAGCTTACACTCACTACGTCTCAATCATTTGTTTACTGTATTCAAAATACCTCTCACAAAGCATATACTAATCTCAACCATAAACCCATAATGTTAAAAAGAAGTGAACCCGTCTTAACTTAAAACCGTCTCAAATAAGAATTTGCGAATATACAGTCCTACAAAAATGTAGTAGTATAATAGAACATTTAGAAAAATACCTGAAAAAATTTAGAATTTCTCAAAGGAGATGGAGGTGGAGGTGGCTTGCTTGGTGATTGCTTCTCTCCATTACTTGCCATTGTTTTCAGATCCCCTTTTCAATAAAAATCACACCTTTCAACAAAAAACAAAAAAAATTAAATACAAAAAATTAAATTTTCAGCCTTTAATTCGGTCCCACATAAACAGCCCACTACTTTCCTATACACCCTTTTTCCGTTCAAGTCAATTTCATACGTTTGATTAAAATACGCGTCACATATATCGAACATATATCTTAAAAAAAAGAATTGAAACATAAAATGAGGGGAAATTGAAACATACTTTGATATGAATTGAAAATCTAGAACTGGGATTTTGTGATCAAAGGGTTTGAGTATATATATACTGTAATAATTTAGTTTGATTATAATTTTAGCAAGAAATTAATGTTTTGAGTAATTTTTAGTTCACTTAAAATTGAAGCTAATTAGATAATATATAGACATGATAACAAACAAACACATGCAGAAAAAACAGAGTGATTAGTAATAATAACAAGAATTAATTAAGTAAAAGTGTGATTAAAGTTTAAGGTTTTATGATTTTCTTACCAAAGTTTTGTTGATTAATTGTGTCGGTGTATGAGATTAGAGAAGAAAGGTTTGTTGATGTTGATTAGTCAAGTAATAAGATTGATGATAAAATACGAGGTTGGTCAAGTGTGAAACGTGTGTAACGTGAAGCAGCGAGTCTCGTTGTACACTTAGGTCCGGATATTTTCCGTTACAAGTCGAAGAAGTAAGAAATTTACTTAAATTGTTCAAAGATAAAAAAACATACTCACATCTTATTAGATTTTAACTTTTTTTATCGCATAAAGCCATGTACAAGTACAAGTTAAGGACGGGAGACAAAAGCGATAAAAAAAAGAAACATAAATTCATGTACAAGTGTATAACCTCACATTTTATTAGATTTTAACTTTCTTTTTTGGCCAAAACGCAAATTTAGCAAAGTTATATACTTATATGTAATGTTTTTAAGTTTTTACTATAATTTTTTGAGCTTAATAATTAAGTGAAATAGGAAAATTCATAATTTTAAAAATGAAACTCAAAACTTTATTATAATACTTAAAAATTATTGACGGTTGTACTTGTATGTAATCTACTTACTGTCGACAATACCTCATTTGAGTAGAGGTAACTTGATTAAATGGTAAAGTTATGAGAAAATTACTCTATTTATTATTATTATTTGAGTTTGAGCTTCGTTAATATTAAATTTATCCTCATAACTTCTGTTATGCAAAAAAAATCTATCATAAACATCTTAGATATAACTTATACCGTATATTTCATGTAGAATTTAAAACGTCTGATATATACCGAGTACCTCACGTTTTGAATTTAAAAACATAAATAAAGTTATCAAATACTCCATAAAAGTGATAAAGATAAGATGCACAAAGGGATTGTTCATTGCTTTTGGTCTATTTAATTTTATTCAAAGTGTTTTAGTAGCCTATACATAACATTTGTTAGTAAGATCAACAAAGTGGCTGTAGTTTAGTGGTTAGAATTCCACGTTGTGGCCGTGGAGACCTGGGCTCGAATCCCAGCAGCCACACTTTTTTGCCTTTTTAAAAAAAAAATTCGTATATATTTTGCCCTTTCTGAACTGACTTCACTCAACTCTTCAATAACCCATACATATCTAATATCTATCTGATCATTCATGGAGCACTTGTGCAGTTGTAGTTCCATCCCGGATAATTATTCGCGTCACATCTTTTCGTTTGTTCAAACACAGATGAAAAAAAGCTGTTTAGGCAGCCGATCAACGTCAAACAGATGAAAAAAAGCGGTTTAGGCAGCCGATCAACGTCAAACAGATGAAAAAAAGCGGTTTAGGCAGCCGATCAACGTCAAACAGATGAAAAAAAGCGGTTTAGGCAGCCGATCAACGAAAAGCAGCCGGAAACAGAACTCAACTTTTTGTAGGATTCAATTTTGGGCGTAAATGACATCTAAGCCAGATACATTGGACGCAGTAAACTCGTAGGAGGAGTTGTACATCTGTTTCATTTTTATAATCATCCAAGTCTCACTCGTAAAACTAACGAAAATCATATTCGTTCCTCGTGTAATATGGAGACCTATTTCATGAATGCGCGCGACATTTATGCTCGTAAATTTTTGTTACTGGAACTGATAACAGAATCAAACAACCGATTTAAAAAAAAACTCAATAGCATGTAAGAAATTGAAGAGTAACAATTTTGAAGACGTCGCATCTCAGACAAGTTTGAATTTTTGACATTAATATCAGTAAAAAGCCTCGAAATTCAAGTACTTGTCAATCCCATTGAATAATTCTATGACAATAGTTGCTCCAAAAGTGCACAAAACGACAGTGCGAAAATAAAGCTGGGAGGTAGGCTGTAGGCGGGAGGGGAGGGCGGGTGCATCACAGCATTTCCTGCGATTTCCTTACACACCGGCTAACCTTTTTTCTAAAACCGTTCTTGTCCTCTCTCCATTCCTTCTGCAATATCAGAAACAAAACTAATTTTAAATCTAATTCGCCCATAAATTAAATTTGATACAAAAAATTAGAACAAAAGCAACATAAAAGTCCCACACATAAGCGAACCATGAGAAAACCTGTAAATGCACACAATCACGTTACAAGAATGTGAGTCTCTCTTCATGACTTCCGAACTATGGTATAAACTCATCGCCTAAGTGCCCCAAGGGATCCAGGGTCCAGCTAATGCGGGAGTAAGAAGTAGGATACACATAAGTTTAACCGAGCAATCTATTTTTCTAAGAGGATCGAACACATGCTCAGTCAGCACTTGTAAACCTCACAATCCACAACCAAGTAGAATCCCAAGCTCACGTGATCGCTGTCGGTCTTTCTAAACGACGCTCGTGATTAGCTTCAACACCTCAAACTAGGCACACATCACTTTGTTTGACCCAATTATATTTTATTATTATACAGGCCAGAGCTGTTTGGATATATAATATATTAGGAGGGAATAAAAGAGGGGGAGGGAGGGATGCTTCAAACCAATACACACCCACAAAAAGAAAACCATAAGGTAAAAAGATACAATTTGGAAATTCGAGACCTCAATAACAATGAAAACTAAAAATGCGAACTTACCGCGGCTTCAACATTTGCCGGTGATTCATCATTCGGACCGGAGAGCATCGATATAATACTAAGCACTATACTTTCCACCTGACACATTAGGGCAAAATTTAGATCAGAATATATTTTTCGACCTTTCAGATCCCGGTCAAAAGTAAAAGGAGCAAAAAAAACAATCATGGGTCTATGTTCTTTTTCCCTGTTTTGGAGAGGATAAACAGCGGAAGAGGGGAGGGGTTGTACCAAGGAATATGAATTGAGCTTTCAACAGAAATCTGCTAGAACCACCTACCTCAAAATCACGAAGATGTTATCTGTAGATAACATAGGGCAGTGACGGAGATAGTTTTAAAGAAGGTAAATTCCTAAGGAAAAGAAAAATTCTCTACCTATTTCACTAACAATGCAAGACAGTTGCATATGATCGACTACGCCGCCATCAACAACAATAGTCCAATAATTTGACAGAAATTAACAAGAAAGGCTAGATATTGCAGAGAAAATGACTCTCCCTATGGACAATATCAAAATACCGAGAGTTGGCACCATATAAACTTAGCAGGTTTTAACCTATGTCACGTTCATATTTCACTTTAGCAGTGTGTCGCATGTCCGAAATTTCAACATGACATGACAATCGACATTTCAATTTACGCAAAAAAACAGGAACCTTTTTCACAAAACAGGGTTTTACACTTGACATTGTGTCATGCCTGACGCTTGTAAGTCAGTGTAGGATAGGTTTCAGCTTTCAAGCCTAGAGTAAAGGAGACTGCTAAATGTTAAACAATAAGAACTACGGACATTCAAATCTCAATGCATTTATCACTTACGGTATGGACAGGACTCCATCGCTCACTTGCAAGCTCATACCCATTTGGGTCGTCACCTGGTGGATGTAGGATTGATATGCAAACCCGCCCATCCTGATAAACTGTACCAGCAAGTAGTTTTAGCCACATAGTGGTATGATACAAATGAAACTCAATCTCATATATATCAAGAAATAGAGAGTTAACCGTTGGGATGCCATATATCCGATGTAAACCTCACTGTTGGCGGACTGTTTGGATAGTTAGATGGAAATGTCATAATAGCATTGAAAAAGCCCCCTTCACTACACGAAACAATCATTCTTAGCATTAGAAACCCCTTTAAAGTCGACAACACATCAAAGATTACTTAAATTCGAGTTAGCCAACACGACTAGCAAAGCAACAGTTGGACACAAGAACCCGATATCTAATTCACCATCCAAAAATACAAGAAATTGAAACATCAAACTTAATTACATTCTCCCCAAGACAAAAATTGTTACTCTTTCCGTCACTATCAATTGTTTTAACTTTTATATTCTCATTGCAAGCGTATCACAGCTAAACAAATGACGGGAATGGAGGGAGCATAAAACTACCACAAGATCATTCAAACACACTCAATCATCCTCCCAACAGAGTAAAACTATGATCTTTCCAGCTTTAATCAATTAAAGATACAATCTTTAGATCGCTAAAACTCAATTAAAAACATCAGACATAAACCCAATACAGAATTATACGGCAAATCTTGGCAACTAGTAAAAATGATCATTAATTTAGTTAAGAGCGAATTCTATCATGGGGCTTACTGAAAAGAACACACATTCTATAAAAGCGAATCGTGAATCGGAAACCTAGATTATGATCCCATTTTATCCAACAACAATAATCTATCAAATTCCAAATCACCAAAAAAATGCAAAATTGATCGAAAATAAAAACAGAATGCACATACTAAAGGGTATCAGGAGGACCAATAATTGTGACACTCCATTCAAATATATTGTTTTCATTAACCAATCCAGCAGAAAACCCATCAACAGGATTCTTGCAAAGTTCTGCAAAAAAGTACCAAAAAACAATCAAATTACAATTTCAATTCAAACCCAATTGCATAATTAGTTAATCAAACAAGATAATTCGATTTCTTTTTTAGGGTTTTAACCTTTCAGTTGCTTTTGAAGAAGAAGTGATGCTTGAGATGGTGAAGCCATGGGAGAAAAGAGATTACAAATAGAATAACAAAAATCCCAAAAATCCAAAAAACCCAATTAATTGAAATTAATTAGGGATTGAAAAGAGGGATTTTTGTTAGCATTGAAATCAGTAATTTAGAGAATTTAAAGGGATTTTAAAGAAAGGGTTGCTTGAGAATCCCTAACTTTGCAATCTCTTTTTGTTCTCTTTCTCTTTCTATCTCTTTTCTCCACAATTATTATCTTCTTTGTCACAAAACAATGACTCCTTGCATATTTATGCAAACATAAAATAGTCTTGTGCGTTTATCGGGAAAAAAAAACGAAAAATAGGAAATATTTTATGGTAATAATTATAAAAATTTCCAAATTTAGGAGTTTCTTTTTATAACGAGTTTAGGTGTACCCCGTTTTTTTCGGTTTTCTATGTTGTACCCTACATTATTTAAATTCTATGATATGCCCTTAAACTCTATACATTAGTCTATACGATGACCTTGTTTATTGGTTTTGCTAGCTTAATTTCGTAATTTATCTATTAAATCGTCTATTTAACATTTCAATTACTCGACAACCTACTCATTTACTTATTAGTTCGCCGAATTACCATTAACCAACCAAATAGTATAGAAATCTAACTCAATTTCATCAAATTGTTGTTATTATTTCATGCTTCATAACATATGTTTTTAATAAAAGTTTATGTCTATTTAAAGTTATTTGTAATATTTTCTATATAGAATGGTGATATCATATTAATAAGTCAAAACAAAGGTTAAATTACGACTTTTTATAGTGATAAAGTTAATGAAGATTTGAAGGAGGTCATTATGGAAAATAAGTAAGAAGTTTAAGGGTATACCATAGAAATTATAAAATGTAGGGGTACAACATAGAAAACCAAAAAACACGAGGGTACACTGTAGAATATCCCAAAAAAGTATATAGATCAATGTAGTATCTTAAATTTTACTGTGTATTTTTTCGAGTTTAATACTCAAACTTTATTTATTTTTTAGCATGTGTATTTTTTAAATTTTAATTTTTCTTTCATCAAAACTCAAATTTAACTAATTTTAATGTCTTTTAGTTTTATTATAATTTTTTAAACATAAAATTTTATAATAAAATTATAATTTAGTCGATACACATCCTTTGTTTGAAAATTATTGGACTTGGTTGAAAATTATGGTAACTTTATTTATTTTCGAACATGTGTTATTTGAAATTTTAATTTTTCTTTTGTCAAAACTCAAATTTAACTAATTTTAATATCTTTTTAGTTTTATTATAATTTTAAAACTTAAAATTTTATAGTAAAATTCATAATTTGGTCGATACACATCCTTTGCTTGAAAATTATTGGGCTTGGTTAAAAATTATGGTTTATGCAATATATGGTTTCACAACACCAAATGGTCATTTCACACATAAAAAAATAACTTGTCTTCTCTAAAATTGAATATCCATCTAAGGTTAAAAGAGCCTTAAAAAATATAACTATTCAAACGAATGACAAATGAGAAATACTTACAAGTCCTCCTGAAAAACGTCCATTTTACACCCAAAAGAGATTTACAATATTTAATTGTTATGTGTAGGGAGAACACAAGTAGAACCTCCAAAGAATAGACACATGTACAAATACGAGACATGCAACCGATACTCAGATTCTCTTCCACCATCATTAATGCTTAACAGGAGACACTTACAGCAGCCGAAAGTAGACTCATAATTGTCAACTCAAAATGCTGTCGAGAGTGTCAAACTATAGGAATCGTTTTTACCTGTTTCGGCTACCTCTTTTTGACCTTTACTTACCTTACTAGTCTCAAAGGCTACCTCTTTTTGACCTTTACTTACCTTACTAGTCTCAAAAGCAGAGCCGGGATGAGTCGGGATTTAAACTTAGAGGGTGAAAATCTTCAAATATGTGTAGATAGAAGGTAAACTTGAAAAAAGATCGAAATTTTAACTAATTTTTTTTGAAATTTCATCACCCTGCTAACTCTGAATGCCAATCTCCACCGCTGCCAGAGACGACAACGCATTCCCGTACCCATTAGCATTGTTTCTCTTTGCAGCGACCTGTTTTTTAGTTCTACAGTAAAAAAAAAAATAACCATCTTGAAAAGTGTAAGTTGAGTGGCTCAAACCCTTTCATGGAACCAAAGCTCGAAATCCAATTTGGATATGTTCCTTAGTTGATAGCTTCGAGAGTTGGCACATCCGAAATAGTACATCGTCACCATCAAACTTACGCTGTTACACACCGATAACTAACTAAATTATCTAGTATGAGCATATGCCTTGTCTCGGTTTGTTCCCCGAGAGGAAGGGGATTCAAGCCTCCAGCGCTTCTTGGGCATTTGCCCCCTACGGCCTGTACTCTCAATCTGAAGACAAGTATGCAGGATCTTGAAAAGTATACACAATATCAGTTACAAATAAAAAACAACATACACAAAAATACCATCTTGGCCTTCAACAATTTTAAAAAAATTGATACCTGTAAACTAACACACATCTACCTAGTAGTTCAATAAATCCCGAAACAAAAAAACTCCACATTTCTCGAAATAAGAGGGGAATATTAAATAATGTAGTGATCGTGCTTGAACGGAGTGATTAACAAGGCTTAAACATTCACCTCTGTAGCCTGTTTATCTCTCAACCCAAACATAAGTACATTGACTGAGGTCTGTTCTTTTCGGCTGAAACGAACTGAATTGAATAAACTGGGGTAGAGCTTAAAAGTTATTTTGTGAAGAAATTAATTGAAAATAATTTATTGAACGTAAATAAAACTTAACGGAATACAACCAACCAAAATTGAAAGGAGCTGAAATTAAGCCAGAAAGAACAGGACCTGAATCCTCAAAAAGGGTAAACAATAACGGTTACAAATAGGGCACAACTTAGACAACACATTGGACAAGAGATGCCAGAAATCAGTTATATAACTCCAGAAGATGAGCCGGATGACTTTAATTTAGGCCATGTATTTAGCCGAGACGGCACAATGATAGTATTAATGTACTACAGAGTTGACACATGAAGGTGAGATTGCTTTACTTCTAAATCTCAAACAGAGACACTATTGATTCTAATTAATATTATCATGTTAATTTGATTTTAAAAAAAAGTGCCCAGACAATCTACATGGCTTAATGACATTTTCACCTTTACTACAAAAGTGGTCAAAATGAAGTCCAACGAAACGGGCTTGCTTTAACGACTAGTATATGAACTCGATAAATATACAAGGTAAACAAAAAAATACATACAATTAAGTATGCAGTCAACCCACACGATTCCTTTTCGATCTCTTGCTCCTCTTTAGACTAGGATACTCTGGAACCTGTTTGCTACTGCTTGACATATAAGCTTCTTCTAGTTCATCCTGTCACAAAAGAAACCCCAAAAGAATCTATTAACTGAATGCAACATGGTATCAATGTCCTAGAATAAGGCAACGTTATGAAGTGTAAATTATCTCTGATATCAAAATGAGCAGTTGGATTTTATATCACACACAACTTGCAAAGACATGCTTAAGGAACAAATGTAGAGCCAGTAAACAACACAAATCCTTGTATGAGACGGACTCGCTAAAAATCTAAAATTGTATGATTAAGATGCAGAAACGGACACTTGTCTACTTTTTAACACACTCTAAGAGACCCAAGCTATCGGCAAATTTTACTTAGCCACAATTAAGTGAATTGTATACTCAAATGCTACAGTTTCAGGTCTCAAATACTTTTGTTTAGCTCACCGTTTCTTTAGATTCGTCATCTGAGCCCAGTTCAGAATCCAAATTTGCTTCCAGAATCTGAACATCATCGTCTGGCAATGCTTTGTTCATTTCTTTCCTTCTTCCTTCTTCAAGTCTAATCCTATTTTTCAAATACCAGCTCACATAAGAATAGACGCCTATAGTAACACAATAATGACATTGCTAAGCCCAACTATGACCCAAACCTGTCACTAGGTTGAAGTGGAGGCCGTTTTGCTTTTCCAGCACTAATAATTCCGCTTGCATTCTCACTCACAATAGGCTTCGCACCACCTAACTTGCGTAACCATACTTGTTGTGCAGTACTGAGAATATTGTTTGTAAACCTGTCAAATCAAATTGATCACTACATATTCTGAAGTGTATAGTTTGCACTAGAAAGAAAACAACAGAATCGAAGGAAAATTGTCCTTTTTTTTGGTAGAATAATTATATCATCACGTAACATGCAGAAACACAAAAAGTAGCTAAGCCTGGACGCACTATCACATCAGCACTACATTCCTCATGAGGACAGATCCCATAACAGAGTTCATCGAATAGGTAACAGCTTCAAACTGACCTTTCAGTGCATGATAATATCAGCTCTACATTTCTTTCAAGCTACTTGTTATCTTGTAAAATTTAACAGATTCAGGAAGGGGGAGTCCAGAGACGAACCAGTAGACGGATAGCCCAGATGGGACAGACAGTGAAAAGTAACCAATCATGAGTGGGAGAAACTTGAGTACGAGGAGTGAATTCTTCTGAGATGGATCAGTCTGTCAAGAATAACATTCAACAGTAAGTCATACTTGAGTGTAGGGGGTGAAATTTATGCCAGTGGCGAACTGTCTCCTTTAGGAAGTCTTTACCTGAGGAGGCTTCATAAGTTCCATAGAAACAAATTGTGAAACAACTAGCAGGACGGGAAGAACAAGATATGCTGCGGTATCATGCCAGCCTAGGGGTGGATGACCATCCTTCAGGTTGAAATGGATACAAGATCAGGATAGACAAACAACAGGATATAGAGTCAAATTGACCTCCAAATATTCACAATGGATACATAATTTCCATTTTTGCGCAAGTATCGCTAAAGGTTGTAAGATCTTTTTCACCCATTTTTTATGGAGCCAAAAATAGGATATTATTTTGGCTCATGAATTAATGGAAGAAATCAACATGGAAAGATCTATGGCCTTTTTTCTCACAATGGACCACATGGTTGCCCCATTTACACTGGTAAACAACGCCAGTTAGATACTGACTCTCTATTTATAAAGAAAAAAATAGTAAAATGTTCCATCTTGTAGCAAAACTGCCGTGATGGTTTAGGAGGAATAGGACTCCTAGTAATTAATTTCCACAGTAGAGTGTAGACAATTGTATTTGAATAAGACAACGAAAATCAATTCTACGGGTAAGTGACGGAAAGTTACCACAAAAGGAAAGAGCCAGGAAATCCCTGCACCACTCTGGCGTGCAGCAAACGAAGTCGGTCCTCCCAAAGAAGGAATCCAGAAAAATCCTTCCGTCAAAAGTCCCTTCAATTGAATTAAAACAAATGATCAGTTACACACAATGAGCTATTACATAATAACCCGTAAGTCCTACAAATCTCGATTATTCACCTCATTAGCTACATTTGAAAGAGCTTGATACAATCCTATCCAAACCGGTATTGTTGCCAAAGTTGGCAAGCAACCTGCGTGATATTTACAAAGGAAAATAAGAGAAGAAATTATTGTTTCAAGATTCTCTACAAAAAAATCAGAAAACTTGAATTTGTTATATTCTGAATCAGGGGGCTAATGGGACAGATTTAAGGGGAGACCACGTGAAAGAGTTTGTTTACAACTTAACATGATAAGTAAACTAGATCAACGACAAACAGAGTGAAAAGCCGAAAAGCCTACAATCTTAGATCAATGGCTTGTTACTTAGCGCGGGATTTTCATGGACTAATTCAGAGAACGGGCCAGCGAAACACAAAGTCAAAATAAAATGATTGACCAATTTGAAAGGAACCATCACAATTCAGCTTGAGAAAAAATAATGCACAATCCAAACAGGATAGCCTATGCGCTCATAGGCGAGAAATTCACCTGCCAAAGGATTAACACCAGCTTGCTTGTAAAGACGTGATGTCTCAAGTTGTATTCGTTCCTAGCATAGGAATTAATAGGATACATCAGCAATATGTACCCAAATAATAGTTGTTACGGACCGATTCTGCCATTTAATGTTCCAACATTGGTCAAGCAAAGGAGGTACAATAGAGGCAGTACAAAAGGTTCAATGTTTAAGCAAATAATGTAGATCTATTTCAGATTTCAAACTCGGGTTCCCTTTCCCTATCCAAACTGATCAGTACTTGTCGTATGCAGTCTTTAGCTATAACCCACGTGCAAGAAATTATATGCAGAAAATGTGAGCAGATTTAAGACAGAAATCCCTTAGCAAGAAAACAGCTCCAAAACTAACTCAATAAACACCCCATTCCAATGCAGAGATGCTACTCACCTGCTTTCCTGCGTATCTTTCTTGTATGGCTTTGATTTTTGGTTGAAGATTCTGCATTGCCACTGTTGATTCAACCTACATACATGAGCAATAACAGGAGGTTGCATCACGGATTCAAAAAAGAAGTCAGTTGGCATGGCATGGCATGGCATGGCATCACCAACAAAATCAATGAACATGAACAATCGTGCCCTAATACGAATTTAAAAAATAGCACATAGTCTTGCGCAATTCGGTATTCCGTAAGATTTTGTAGGAAACTACTGAAATGAACACTAAAAATAAAAACAAAACAGTTGACCCAAAAACAGATGTGCCACCAAACATATCATTGATTCATCACTCAGCTAGTTATTAGCACATTGTATTTCCCAATTTAATTCAAAATCACTAACCTGTTGCTTTGTCAAAGGCAAAGTCGCAATTTTGACGAAGACCGTGAGTAATATGATAGCAAATCCATACGAATAAGGCACGTGGAGACCTGAAAGCCCATCCTTCATAATCTATCTCATGGAAAGAAGAATAAAGCTTATTATAAACGGAATGCTTGAGCAAACTTTTAAAAAAATGCTACGAAACCAATCAACAGCCTAAGCAACGTGTTCGTAAGACACGATATGAATAAACTGCAGGAGGTCATTGAAAGCTTCACTGAAAGTGCTTGGCCCAAGCTCATCATATACATAAAGAATAAGTCTCACTCATGTAGCTCAATTTTATTAAATTGCTCCCGGTTGTCGTACTGCTTAGAAACTAACACATCTTGCCTAATAGCTTTTGAGGTATACTTCAATGTAATGCAGTCATAAACTGGTGCTGCCATCCTTAAACTAAAATATTCTCCTCACTAATTCAGCTTTAAAACCATTAGTAGCGCCGAGCGACACATTGTAAGGTTATCAGCATCTGAGACACTTATTTCTGTGAAACATCTAGCTGAACGAATATCTACCCTCACTAATTTAGCCATGGATATTTAATAATCTTGTCAGCCATTAATTCTGCAGAGTGTACCCTAAGTTCTTAAATGCTACTAATCACGTATTCCTGCAGTCCTGAACTACGGATAAACGCACATAAACAACTAATTGCACAAGCGAAAAGCTAAATACTAGCTTAATCTTTGTCCAACTACCTAAATTATGACTACAACATCATCATAACCAGCTATCAAACACAATTCACAGTACAAGTAAAACACATGCAGAAATTATATCCACAAAATTTACAGGATCACGGTAACTATACTCGACAATGCTACAAATCCACATATTCCTGCAGTTAAACCTTTGAGAAATCGCAACTAAGCCATTACACCGCGAGCACAACCTAAGTACTAGCTTCATCTTCTTCTTCTTCCATTACCATCACAAAACATTAGACCTCCCTACTTTACAACAACAACAACAACATTATCATAACCAGCAATCAACACTAATTACACTTACGTACAACAAATATGCAGAAATTTAATCAAGTAACCTAAACACCTGAAAATTCTAGTACTAGCATCTTCTTTCATTTTCTGCTACTTGCACGAGCAAAAACCTAAACGGAATCAATAGCTCCTCCAGACCTAAACTACCGAAAAACCGCACCTAAACAACTTATTGCACAAGCAAAAACCTAAATACTAGCTTAATCTTCTTCACGTTTCTGCTACAAAGCATCAAACTACCTAATCTATGATAACAACATCATCATAACCAGCAATCAAGCACTAATTACACTGAAATACAACAAATATGCAGCAATTAAATCAAGTACGGAATAACAACAAACTAGCTACACTCAAATTGATCAAACTATCTAATCTATGATTACAACATCATCCTAACCAGCAATCAGACACTAATTATACTAAACTACAGCAAATATGCAGGATACACTAATTATATAAAGGATTACAGTAATTACCTTCAAGCCAACTTCCATGGCGTCAGAAATATATCCGAACCATCCGCCACTTTTAACAGCAGGAGCTACATCATCAGGCGATGCGGAAACGGCAGCATCAGAAAGCGTATAGATCAAGCTTTCCGCCTTAGCGAAAACCGCGTTTAATTCGACATCAATTGAATGAT